>CM032880.1:33610511-33999897 GCA_019176425.1 Megalops atlanticus | reverse complement strand
TTGGTGAATCTGCTAATACAGAAGGAACTCTTATGATGAAGTCAAAGGCATTGTCAGCTATCTGTGAGGAACTAGGATTTTTAGATCTTTTACAGACACTCCATGCATCAGGAAAAGTGTTCACTTTTTATTTAGCCCCTCACAGGTGTCACACTATGATTTATTACTTCTTTCTTCCAAAATTGTTGTTACAGTCAGCAGCATGTTGCAAGATAATGTTGTAGTAACAGTAATATTGAAGTCTCTGATCATGCTGTTGTATTTTTATACACTTACTCTAGAGAGGATTCAGCAGGCACAAAGCAGTGGAAATTTAGTACATCACTTCTTGAGACATAGATTTGACTTATTTCACCTTTGAGATTAAAGTGTGTGACTCTACATGCAGATGATAGGTTGCTTTTCTTCTGTGAATCAGAGACATCTGCACCTGGCATTGCTGATATTATTAACTGTTTTGGGTCATGCTCTGGTTACAAGATCAACTTCTCAAAGTTAATACTCATGCCAGTGGGAAGCATTAGAGGTAAAACAGATACTCTTGCCTGCTTTACTTTTTAGGTGGTCTGTGTCTGGGTTTGTTTATTTGGGCATTAAAATAACCCCGCTGTTTAAACATATGATTAAAGTTAATTTGGATCCACTTTATTTAGAAATTACATTAGGCATTAGACATTCCAAACCTCTGGAAGTATTGCTGTAATTAAAATGAACTTATTACTAGGGTTGATGTATCCCCTTCAGATGGTCTCAGTTTAACTTTCAAAAGAATAGAACTCAATGTTGTACCTTTATATTGACCAAAAGGAAGCCTTAGATTGAAAATGTATGAAATGCAGCAACCCAGCTCTGTGGGAGGTTTGGATGTTCCTCATATACACTGGTACCAGCTGGCTTGCCAGCTCCAGTTTGAATGAAGAATGGTTGAAGGAGGACCCTGCCTGAATTTGACTTCATGCTTCCCAGTCCTCGTGGTTCCTACAAAACCTCCTGTTTATGGAAGTTTCTGTGGGCCTCTGTGGCAACCCTGTTAGACAAAACACTGTAATTCTTTTGGCTAAATTTGCTCCGTTTCTAAGGACAGGTCCCCTTTTGCACAATCATTTATTTAGTTTATATTTTGATGCCTTGAACTCCCTTTTGGTCTCTATCCTGCTTTTTCCTTAGCCCTGTGAGGCTGCACCCAGTTTTTGTACATCATTTTTTGTAATAATCTGTATTCTTCTCTGGCTGATATCTAAAAACGTGGCCATGAATGCTATGAGAAACCCAAAACCCAACATTTCAAATGATGGATTTTCAAAACGCCTCCTTGATACCTGTATATTGAACAAAATAATGCTGTGTATGAGAAACAATAAAACAATGTTAAACAAGATTATTAGAATAGAGATTTTTTTCCGTTAAAAATAAAACTTTAGTGCTTTGGTAGATTGTATTGTATAAGGAAGACACTAATCAGTACAGTCTGATAAACCTCCATATGCTAAGGATGGTAAATAATACATTTCTTTTCCTGAGATAAACCAAGGATGGCACTTTCATTCATCATGTTGATCCATGATCCACTATGCTACAGTGAGCCCTGTAAATTTTCAGCAGATTTTGGTACAGAGGAATCTACTAAATATCTGTTTCCTTCCTTGTGGTAATTAAAACTCAACAAGTAAGTCTGACTAAATGAAGACAATAGACAACTGTATTGATGACACTTCAGAGAATTTTATTCATCAATTACAAGCCGTAAAGTAAGATCAAAGTGAACTTTCCTGTAACGGAATGAAAGGTTCCAAGCCCCACTTCTTCTCACCAATTCATGCAATAATTATTGGAGTATGTATGGCAAATTTAGGGTCTAGTAAAATGATTGATTCCATAGTTATACTTTGCTGTTGTAGTTACCCTTTAAAAGGAACCTAGTGCCACTCTTTACAAATGATCAAAGGTTTATGTTACAGGTGTCATTTAGCCTTAATATCTAGCTAGTATGTAATCAATATGTATTTGGAAATGACCCCCTGGGACCGCGTTTAGGTAGACATATAGACATACCAACCACATGCCAAATTAATAGCTCTTCAAAGGTTTATTTATAACAGTCTGACATCTCTCACTAAACATTTTCTCTGGATTTGATTTTCTCAAATAACCACCAATTGGCTTGTGTCTAGAAACATTTTAAGATTACAGGCATAATTGTTTACAAACTGTAAAAACTACCCATTTTATTTGTCTTAAATCTTGCTGCATATTTTCAACTAATTACACAGCTCAACATTTTCATATACATTTGATGGAAGATTGTAACATCTAGCTATTTGTCCTCATTGCATAACAATGTTATAATTACTGGTCCTGGTTTAGTACCTGCAAGTCCTGACTACTGACAATCCAACAAGTAAAATGTCATGTGGTGAAAAGGACAAAGATAGATGAAAAGGGTCACTATCTTTTGTAAGATTTTGACATTTAGTATCTAGTAAGATAACCTGCTGTGATAACCATATCATCTCTTCCCCTCACTCTTTCCCGCTGCCACTGGAACTTTCCTTTTTATCCTCAAGGTTGCATAACTAGTTAAATCAGTGCTGTATTGTACAATACATCTACTGTGGGTGGTCCTGTGTACATTAGTATAATCAGAAGCCCTTGAAGATAGTCATCCTCTTTTTACTTTTATCACTTTGTTTTCATCAATTCATTATTTTTACCTGCTCTTACTTTTGAGTTCTACCTGCTTACCTAAAGTATTACTGTTGCACCTGTGTACAGACTATCACTGTCCCTGTGTGCCTCCTCACCTTGGATTTATACAATTTTAATGTGGATTACGTGAATTGTGATCTTTTTTCATGTTGATTTTTTTTTTCCTTTCCTTGCCTAGTGCTACTGTTACCAAGTTTCATGAGAAAATATCACAACTTTTAGTGTCCTCTCAAGTGTATTCAGTGTGTTGTAACCTTTAAAAAAATTCTTGTATTCAAACTGCTTAAAAGATGAATCACCAATAAAAGTATTCCTGTCAAATCTCACTCATCTGAATCTTGTGTTGTCTGTCATTCTTCAGGCAGAGACACCAGCATTATAACTCCACCAATGAGTTGAAAGACAAGGACATTATGAAAAACAGCATGTTAGCAGAAAAGGATCTGCATAATCAGCATTCCACACTTTCATTCAATAAAGGAACATGCTGCTGTCTTACAGTTGTGGGTACAATATGAAAACGTGCTCACATGGGTTTCCCTCCAAATAGCGTTAGAGAGGTCTAAATTGGCAAGGATGAGGAAGTCATGAGCTAAGACTTAGCTCCAGGGGAGGCTGGCCAGAGGAGGAGGAGGAGGAAAAATAAGAAAAAGAGCCAGGAAAATATTGAACAAGGCCATTGTGCCAAGATAAGATGTGGATTTGATTGTGGTGGATATTGATATTGTTGGAAAACTGGTAATACCAGTTAATAATTAGAATCTTTGTATTTATTACATTTTTATGAGTTAATATTAGGGATGTCCCAATCTGATCCATGGCATCGGTATCAGGCCAATACTGGCCCAGAACGCTGGATCGGATATCGGAGGGGAGAAAAAAATATGATCAGATACGCGTAGCGTGTCACGTGATAACAACAGTAGTAGCCAATTAGTCGCATGAGCATGAGAGTTAGCTACCTGTATAATAGTCATGTCAGCGGTGTGGAAGTATTTCACCCTTAAAAAGGCAAAAAGTCCAACATTCAAATGCAAAATTTGCAACGCAAATGTGGCTGTGCTGTCTGTCGGTTCAACACCACAAACTTAATTAAGCATTTGGAAAAATACCACACGGAACAACACCAGGGATTTCTGCAAGCAACAGCTGCAAAGAAGAGCAAAACACCCCAACAGCAGACATTGCTGGAATCAATAAAAAGGTGAGAGAAACTCCCCCCAGACAGCAACAAGGTGAAATCGATAACAGAGAAACTTGTTCTGTTTATTGAAGAGGTGGTACGTTGGCTCTCTGGATAATGAAGACTCGTCTTGTTAAGTTAGTTAGCTAGCCCAGATAGCTAATGTTAATGTTAAAAGCCATGTTACTTCACGCTATGAGCTGTAACGTTTTCTATTTTTAGATACATTTTCTCTTGATCAATAAATTATTAATAACATTGAGCATACAGTGTAGCAAATAATAACCTATTATTCACAACGATCCTGTTCACATTCCAAATGTGCCCTAACTTTACATTGTTAAACCAGAGCCAGTCTGCTATTTAGAAATTCTCTGCTTAAATGTTGCATGGTGACGTTTATGGCTGGAGATAGTCTTGCTGCTGAGTGTACAAGTTTAGAGAAAACCAGAGAATTTTATACTTCGCGAAAGGTTTCAACAACCCGTGGCTATGCGTGCATGCCCAATGTGGGTTGCATTTGAATTAATTCAAACAAGTTATGGGTTTGTTGGATCTCGTAATGCTACCACAGATGGCCTTCTTCAAAGGAAGCAGACTTGTACTTCCCAGCAAGCAACTGCCCTCACTGAATTAGTCCTAGTAACCATTCATTAAAAGACATATTTTTGAATGAAGTTCTCATCTTTATTGTCTTTATTGTTAGTTAGCATATGCCTAAAACAACCTCAAGCTAAATTTAAAAGCCGATAGACAAATAAGAGCCATTGAGTAATTGTGCGATTCATAATCCAATTATTATTCGACTATCAAAATAGTCGTTAGTTGCAGCCCTAAAACAAAGGATAGGATGGATGTCAGTATCGGCAGATAGCCAAAGCTGTGGTATTGGTATTGGTATCGGAAGTGAAAAAGTGGTATCAGGACATCTCTAGTTAATATCATTGGTTGGGAGTTGGTTGCATTTTTAAAGTATTTTGTATTGTATTGTAATAGCTAATTTGTTAGCCAGATTTTGCTAGCTAACCCAGGCTAGGCATTGTAGCTTGATTGACAATGTAGCCTTCAGAAAATGTCAGATAGTTACTGAAAATGTGGTCAGAGCAATTCAACTTATTTGAACCACATGGAAAAGTGAACATAAAATCAGAGGAGATCTACACTGGCCACAATGGTCATTACAAATGGGGAGAAAAAACATGGTTTTCAATGTAGCACGGATTGAAAAATATGATTGACTGATTCACTGCAGACAAATCCTTTCTATTTCACCTGGTCTTATATATGGTTTTCATACTTGGGGAAAAACAGGGCCTCAGCTGCAGATCCTTCTACATCCACTGGATAGCATAGGCAGCTAAATGTCATGGTCACTGAAATTGCTTCACAATATAAGCAATGCTCAACTGTGCATGTCCGTGTCATACAATGTCAGATGGTACACCATAAAAATGAAAACTTAAAATTGCTCACCTTAATATAATTTTTAATTCAGCTGAACATATTTTTTTTATTTGCGCCATAAACTATACCAGAGTAATTGATTCAACTTTTTTTTCTAGGTTTCTTGTTAAAAGTTGGCCTCAGTACATAACCGAAGTTGGCAAAACACACAAATTGTAGTTGAACCCTTGTTGACGTTCGGCCAATTACTTTGCGCTTACTCATTTCGACTCCTTATTTAGACGGGGTTTACAGAGCAATTTTGCAGGGAGTTGTCGTTGGCTTTCCTCCACTATTTTGATTCTCCACGTGGCAATATAACAAATAAAAGGTGAGTAATTTGGTTGAATATTGTCTAGAAATTTTTGCTTTGCTGTGATTACATGTTAAAATTTTACTTAATCAGTTTGGATATGCTAATGTTACCTAGCCCTGTGGCTGTTGGTTAGGCTAAGTAGGCAGTAAACGTCAGGTAACTGAACATTTTCATGTGTACATATGGAATACACAAGTTGAATCTCCCGGACCTAGGTGAGCTGTGATACCAGGCGGTGACAACACACCCCATTCTGGGCATTAACTTAGTACAGGCTGCCACACTAGCTACATTACTAGTGCAGTGAGGAGGCACTGGTGTAGGAGCATTGCTCATGTCTGGGGTGTCTCGGTTATGTAAATTCAGTCACCAAGAGACTATTTTCCCCCCATGTTCAAAATCTTCCCTACATGATCATGTTTCGGGCAGTGAAAGTATCGTTAAAGTTTACAAGTTGAGCCAGCTAGTCGCTGCTAGTTACCCTTTAGCTTATGTTAGATTTTCTAATGGCCAATTCACTGAATGTTGACAAGCAGCCATGTTGCTAGTAGCTTCCTAGTTAGCATTTAGTGAATTATTTAGTATAATTAGTATTAATTAATAGTACTTAGTGAAAGAGAAGCGAATTCCAGTGGAGACAGAATGGCGTGCTTATAAACGTTGACGTAGGCCTGTATATGTAATTGAACTTTCAAGGGATATTGGACACATTTTTAAAGATGGTCTTTATTGTCATTGCAGTTATTCTATGAAGTGCAGATTTTGCAGTTTTGTCAGCTCGAGCCAAGAAGGTCTGTTGAGGCACCATTGACTACGGCACAGAAGAGGAGGTCAGTGGACCTGTGTCTACAGTGACTGTTTGTGTACGTTCAAAACACCTGGGGCACTAAAATCACATCTCACCAGATCACATTGCAGGACTGCAAAAAGGCTGGAGATGTCAAATTTTTTTGTGATTTATGTGAATTTCGTGAAATATGTACTCAGCACACCTTTTTCACTCATTTTGGACATCATTTTAAAAATCAAGAGACTGTTCGTTGCCCCTTCCTGCAGTGTGAGTTTAAAACTAACTAAACTAACTAACTATCTAAAAACCTTTACTTCACATAGAACTAGAAAGCACAAGAATACAAAAGAGATTAGGACTTGTTTAAGAGTGCATTCTGAAAATGAAACCTGTGCCACTGAGACTCATGCCATTGACCAGCCATTAGATAACTTTGAGGTAGAGACATTCCAAAGTCAAGATTCAAGTGACAGTGGAAGGAAGGAGAATGTAGATGCTGAGACTCTTGAACATAAAATTGCCTCACTTTTTCTGTGCATGCAAACTGTATTGCATGTTTCAAAACCTGCTTTACAGAAAATTGTTGAAGAATTTAATGATATTCTGCACTTTTCCAAATGTCATTCTTTTCAAAGAATTAAAGAGGTGCTCACTGAACATGGCATTGAACTAGGTGATGGTGTTGTTAAAGAAATTAATGATGCGGTATTCAACACAAATCCACTCATTTCAGCTACTGAAGGAAATGGTACATTGTCCACTGATCACAGGAGGAATCTCTAAGAAGCACTTCCCTGTTATTGAGCCAACTGAGTATACATACAGAAGTACCCATAAAAATACTTTTATTTATGTTTCAATCATTCAGGTTCTAGAGAATTTATTGAGACTGTCAGATTTTTCAGATAAGTTGGTGTTTAGTCAAGAAGATAAACCTGGTCAATACAGGTCCTTTCGAGATGGTCAGTACTTCAAAGACAACAAACTTTTGGGGTGCAAGAAACAAGTCTTTCGATAGGACTGTATATTGATGATTTTGAAGTATGTAATCCTTTGGGGACATATAGAAAACTTATGGCTGTGTATTGGGTTGTGCTCAATTTACCAGCAAAGTTTTGCTCTACCAGCTGGCTCTTCTTGGAAAGAATGTTGATGTTAAATTGTTTGGGTATGATGCATTTCTTTATCCACTGATCAAGGATATAAAGCTTCTGGAAAGGGTTGGGGTATTTGTTGAGGTTCCAGGTAAGTTTGTAAAGGGAACAGTATTTTGTGTTTGTGCAGATAACCTTGGGGCCCACAGCCTTGCAGGGTTTCATGAATCTTTCAATGTTGAAAAGTTTTGCAGATTTTGCTATCTTCATCGAGACCAAATTGCAACTGTTGAGCCGAGGGATTTTCAATTAAGAACTGTACATCAGCACAACAGGTTTGTGGAGGAGCTTGAGACTAGTGAGAAACCACGTGTGAATGGTGTGAAAGGAGCCTGTGTACTTGGTAAGCATTTATTATATTTCCAGGTACTGGATTTCCCCCAGATATTTTGCATGATTTCTTTGAAGGTGTTATCCCAGTAGAATTATGTTTGTGTCTGAAAGAATTGATTAGAAAAGAATTCATTTCATTTGATGGACTGAATAGCTGCATAAAATTGTTCCCATACAAATTTTCTGATAAGATCAATAAGCCACAACAAATTACAAAGGCCAGCTTTGGTACGGGGAGAATCAGTGGCAATGGACATGAGAATTGGACACTCTCACGTTTACTACCTCTGATGATTGGGAGCAGGATTCCAGAACAGGAGCCATCTTGGGAAATATTGATGGACCTTAAAGAGATTGTTGAAATTGTGGTCTCTACTACGTTAACAGATGAAATATTGTGTTACCTAGAGAGTAAAATATCTGACCATTGGAGGTTACTTATTGAGACCTTTCCTGACTTTAAGTTGCGGCCAAAGCATCACTTTATTGAACATTATGCACATCTTGTTCGCTGCTTTGGACCTGTAGTGGACTTGTGGACTATTTGATTTGAATCCAAGCATAACTTCTTCAAAAAAGTGGTGCATGATGTTCTCAATTTCAAGAATGTGCTTCTTACTCTCTCTTCTAAACATCAACAAATGATGGCGTACTATCTTGATGGTCAAAATCTGTTCAAACCAAAACTGTACATTAGCAATGTTGACATGGTTAACATATCATCTTTAGAAGAAAAACTGAGGACTGCAATCAAAAAGAAGTATCCAATTTAAGAGACTGTATCCCTTGCCAAAGATGTTCATTTGTATGGGACCCAATATGTTAAGGGCATGATAGTTTCTGCAGGACAATGCAGTGGACTGCCAGACTTCTACAAGATACTGAACATTTTGGTCAACTTTGACAAAGTGTCTTTTGTTGCTACAAAGCTCTCATCCTGGTTTATGGAACATTACAGGTCTTATCAGCTTATTGAGAGTAGCTACACAAATGTAGAAATCCTTGATCCAGAGGCCTTGGCTGTATACCCAGTAGCTGGAAAGTTGATGGTGACCCCAAGGACATGCCTGCTGCATTCAACATAATGGTATGGACTCTGGATGTGCATGATTAATTGATTACTCTTTGTTATATTTCCAATTTGTGGTTAATAAAAAGTAATAGAAGCAGTGGTTGTATGTATATACAATTATCAGTCACCATATCTGATCTCAGTTGACAGCCCTGCACAATTTTTTTGTTGTTGTTTGTGTTTTCATAGGCTTTGTTATTGCGAGTTCACATAAACCCAAAACTCATCCGTAAAGTCCAGCTGACTGAGACCCCTGAATCTGTAGAGCAACTGCAAGATGAACTACGAGCAAAACTTGAACTTCAAGGTGAATTCTGTCTGCAATATGAAGACCCAGAATTTGCCAATGCACCTTGTAACTTGATGGAAATTGCAGAGTTGCCTGCAGAAAGAGCCGTCTTGCACATTCTTTGGAGTAATGAAGAAACAATGTCCCCATCACACTCGCAAACGTCATCTTGTGCATCCTCCATCTCTTCCTTTGATACAGCCAGCATGAGTTCACCAGCCTCTTCCAACAGTACGTCCTCGGTTATTCAGACCTATATGCGAAACATTTCACAGTAGCCTACTCCATTTCCAATACCATCTTTCTCATATGATGTCGAGTTAAAGCTCCGTAAGGTCAATGACATATATGACAAAACTGGGACAGGTCTTGGTGTAACGAGAGACATGAAAATGGAAATTCTTGACAAGCTGGCAAAAGAAATATTTGCCCTGAAAGCCTACCCCGAGAAGTATGAAATTCAATCTGTTGCCTCTGAACTTGTCAGCAAATATCCATGCCTTAAGGAGCCTGGTAGCGGCACAGGATATGATGGCTGGACAATGAGCATAAAGTACAAGCTCGGAAACTATTGATCAAAGTTGAGCCAGGCTGGCTGTAATGAGGTTACCGTAAACAGGAAAAGAGAGAAGGATGAAAATGTTGATGAGGGTAGGTTTTCCTTGAAAAAACCAAAGCGAGGTGAAGTCAGCCATGTTCCTGATCATCCGGAAAAATATGATGATGACACACTAGAAGAACAAAGATTTGTTCTGGTGGATGCAATGAAAAAGAAGGGGAAAAACATGGAACTCATCAGACAGAAGATGGACCTCACATTCTCCCTTAGGAGAAAGGAGATTGTGGAGATGGAGCCTATGGTCTTTGAAATCCAGGAGAGATGGCCTGCTCTATTTCTTGAAGAACAGGCAAGACTTTTTTTCTTATTGTAATATTTAGTAATCTCAGTTTCTTGTTGCTTTTCAAAGCAAGGATCAAGTCATCCAGTTGCTTGTTCAGATTGGTACTGTGTAATCAAAGGTTTTGACATGGAAAATTAAGGTTCCCTTTCTAGCAGTAATATTGCCATACTCACCAGTGTAGGCTAGCTTTTTTTTAAAGCCATTGAATTGATGTGAACTTTTTGAAGTACGTTTTTATGGTCCAAGTATTCCCAAATTAACTGCTGCTTTTGCGTGGCGTTTGTTTGTGTGCTGCCTTTATGTTCCCAAGATTTGTGAGGAGTTCTACCGTGTCACCACCAAGAACCTGTTGGGGACCTTTAGAGCAGCCTTAGACAAGTACTCTCCTCGACTGCTTAAACTGTACCGTTCCAAGAAGGGAGCCTTTAGTGAAGACATGGAAAACCTCTTGGGAAAGCTTGATGAACAGGTAAACATCTATTCAACATTATATATACTTGCAATGAATATCTACGTGGGTCTGGCTATTTCTTTGTATGTTCGCTGTTAAAGTTAAGAGTTAAAGGGAAAGTTCGGTATTTTTTTAGTCTAGACAATATCTTTCACATCACGCCAGTGGCAAATACAAAAATGTAGCTTATTCTGGGGCCTTTGAGCATTGAATTCAGTGTTTAGTCTGTTTGCCTTGTTGTTACAGGTAGTCTCTCTGCTACAGGTTGAGTCTGCAGATCCAAATACACTGCTGCTATTTTGATTTTGTTGGCTGGCCCTATATAGTTCAATCGGTGCCTGGTTTTTTAGTGGTATACCAATGGTAGAGAAGTCACAAATGCAGCCTAACTAGAAATATGCTGAAATTGGCCTTTAATCACTGCCCTAATCAAAAGTTTGGTTTCTCTTTTTTATGATTTCTAGACATCGGACATTGCACTACATCAAAGATCATCATCTCTGGAAGGTCTACCCATATATGTCCGTGAGAATTCCAAGAACCTTTTCCTGACGTGCCTGGTGAGTAGAGTATGACCTTTTCCCTTAATAACAGGTGCACATTAACTGTCATGTACATACTGTTTATCATCTTCTATGCCTGTGATCTATGGTTAGAAATTGGGTTTAAAATGTAGCCAGAATCTCAAGATGAACACTATACCTGCAAATAATCTATTATTACTTGGTTAGCTGAAAGGTACACACACGTTCTTCCCAATATTTACTCTGGTTTTTGCACTTTCTTTATTCTTGTTAGGGTGATTGCTGTACAGCAGCATTTCAGTCTGAATTTGGTGCAACTTTCTGGTTTCAACAGGTAACTGATGCCGATGATGAGCATACCAAAGGTGTCAAGATGGGTATCCTCACTGTTCTTGAAGATGATGATGGACCTACCTCGCTGCCCACAGTCATCAACACAGCCATTGTGTTGGAAGAGGCCATTGTCCTCACAGATCTCCCAGACCTCCCCACTGCATTTGCCTACCTTTTCGGCCTGCTCCAACATGGAGTTTCCAAAAGAACATAAGTACACCTTTGAATGTATTCAGTACATCTTCATGGAACTTTCCACCAGTTGTTCACAGCGTGTAAGAAGCTTGAAAACCAAGCTCTTACTCTAAATTGGGAAGTTTTTTTTTCTTCTTATGCTGGCCTGGTTATATTTTTGTTTTTTTTTTTTTTTCTCTCGGTGAAAGGACATGACCTCTTTTGACTGTAGCAGAAGTGATCCTGGTATGAGACCTCAAAGAAAAGTAATGTGTTTGTGTTCTATTGTACTTTGAGATAATGTAAGATGCAGAAGGGTCTATTTGCATTATTTTCTCTGCAATATTGGATTTATGGAACAATTGCTATCATGTTGAAAATAAACATGTTAATTGAACTAGTTTGTTTGTCATTTTTAAAAAGATAATTAGTTGGCACAACTTTTGTTGTTTTGAATTCTTGCTATGTAAAACTTAAAATGTGAAGTTATTACTCATATGGAAGATAAGTTATCTGAACAAAAGATAAGCTGGCACAACTGTAGTTCTTTGAATTTCTTAGTATGAATTTTTTGTAAATATGAAAGTTAAATTACCTGAACCAGAACTCATTAGTTAGCACAACTATGGCTGGTTTTCTTCAGAACTTAGAAGTTTGAGTTTGCCTCAGAACTAAAATATCTAGCACAGTAGGTTGCCTTGAATTTTTGAGTTTTCTTGACCTGTTTTTTACAGTGCTGGCACGACATTTGTTGATAGGAATTCATAGTGTGTTAAACTCCAAATTTGTAGTTTTATGTATATGAAAAAGAAGCTAACTGAACAAAAGACAATACATTGGCACACCTGTTTTTCTTGAAATTCTTAGTATGTCACATTTAAATTGGGAAGTTATTACTCATACAAACGAAAGGTTACCTGATATAAAGACAATAAGTTGGCACAACTGTGGTGTACTGTTTGAATTTCTTAGTATGGGAAACTTATATTTAGATGTTTTTATAACTATGAAAGCTAAATTCAGTGAACAAGAAATCCTTAGTTGGCATGACTATGGCTGGTTTCTGCCACAACTTACAGTAGGAGTTTGAGTTGGCCTCAAAACTCAAAAATCTGGTGCAGTAAGTTGCCTTGTATTTTTGAGTTTTCTTAACTTTTCCTTTTTTACAGTGTAATGAGTCTGGTAGTGAGTAATCACATGTCCAGTTGTGGCAATTAATGACTCTTTGGCATACGGCTAATATTAGTTAATTATTTCCAAACAATCTGGATGGAATTATTAAGTGAAGCATCAATCTATTTATCAAATGATTTAGCTACAAAGTAGTTTAGATATTGATACTTTTTCTATTTCATATTGAATTAAATTGGGATTCTTTTGACATGTGGTCATTCTTGTTCATCATTGTGTGTGGATGTAACATACTCATTATCAATTAGCATTATGGAACACTGTACATTTAAAGGTGAGCAGCCAGCAAACATGTTTGCCTTGTCCTGTTCTTCAGTTGGCCAAACACATTTGTATTACGTTAATTCTATAAATTGCTGCTTGTTCATATGCTGGCTCTCCTGTAGTGTAACTCAGCCATTAGTATCTCATAGTTTCTGTCAGCCTGTAGAGTATGTAGCTAGCAGCTGTAGGAGAACATCAAAGGTCTGACATGTATTTTCATATCTTCTCATCTGCTATAAGTCTCTGAATCCATTTTAAAAATAATTTTCACCAGTAGTTTAAAAAAACGGCCAGGTTAGATGCTAGTAACTTTCATGGAAAAAGTAGCTGGTCAGGTCCAAAATAAATCCATCAACAAAGTAGCTAATGTAGCTGAAGTACCCTGTCTGGTACATTTCATTGTGTTTACTGGCATGCCGAAATCAAGACAGAATTTCTTCATCTGTGGCAAAAAAAATACTAAAACATGCATACAATGTAGTAAAATATACACACAAAGCATTAAAACACATGCATAAATTACTCTGTCTTGTGAACAAAATACAAGTGTGAAAAGCATTTTTTATTTAAAAAAAATGCTTGCACACTTTCATTAAGAAAAAAAATTAAAAATTCATTAAAAATAATCATTTGAACAATACCCTTAAAATTCAGAGACAAATCAGTGAAAACTGGGATAAAGATCATGGGGTCTTACTTCTAAGACAAATAGCTTTTGATCCAGATTTTAAATGAAACAGACATGCTAAAATTTTAAAATCTTCATTCATAGTGAGATCAGATTAAAAACTGACATAACCCCTTTCTTTGCATGGCAGATGGACTAAGAACATACCAACTGTACTTACTTGAGTCAAGTACAGAGTTACAGGGCACTCACAGGATATGCTCACATAGTTTTAAAAGCATCTCATTAGTCAAAGCACTTGTTAGCTACATTTTTATAGGCTTACTTGTGTTTCCAACTGCAAAGACTGAGACAGAAAAGGTAGAGATGCAAAGGTTTTGTAGAAGAGGAATGTCTTGTCTCTTCAACCCAGGGCTGTGGATTGTCTGTCTTCCTGCCCAGAGCATACACCTTATCAGGATTCAAGGACATGCAGAGTGTGCAGACCAGTTTCTGCAAGCTATGAGTCCACCCCCCATGCTTTCTCAGCACAACACACAGACCATTTTACAAAGACAGTAGTGTCTTCTGCTCTTTTCTGAACTGTTACACACGTATCTTTACTAAGGAAGTGGAGGCTTCTTCAACATCTGACAATGGCATATATCTGACAATAACAAGCATTTATCCAAATCTTTATCAAGAGTTTATCTTTTAATTTCCACCTCCACACATGGTACACACCAATAATTGACACCAGGGGAAATATTAGAAGGCAGGAACATCCACAAGCACATCACAATCTTAAATCTTGTATGTGTTGATGCAGTAGAGTGCCAGAGAAGTTTTTGAAGTTTTACCAATCCTTGGAATCCTTTTGGAGGTGATGAAAAGATGGCGGCTATTTAACATTTCAAATGCCCCCTTTAAGATGGTTGTGATCCATAACGTACAATAGCTTGTCATGGGGCATCCATCTATATTACATTACATTACATGCATTTAGCAGACGCTCTTATCCAGAGCAACTCCCAGCACAATAGAACATAAATGTATCCATTCAAGTTAAATGAGCAACATTGTCAGAGACAACCCATTGAGGGATTTTAGACAGGAACAGTAGGAATGGAAGAGATATAAACCTATAACACCCAGTGGCCACATTCCACCCCACTGAAAATCACCCCACTGTCCCATAGATGATCACAAAATTCACAAATAACAGCTTGCACTGTAACCATTCATCTGTGGCAAAAAAATACTAAAACATGCATACAATGTAGTAAAATATACACACAAAGCATTAAAACACATGCATAAATTACTCTGTCTTGTGAACAAAATACAAGTGTGAAAAGCATTTTTTATTTAAAAAAAATGCTTGCACACTTTTATTAAGAAAAAAATTAAAAATTCATTAAAAATAATCATTTGAACAATACCCTTAAAATTCAGAGACAAATCAGTGAAAACTGGGATAAAGATCATGGGGTCTTACTTCTAAGAGAAATAGCTTATGATCCAGATTTTAAACGAAACAGACATGCTAAAATTTAAAATACCGACCACAAAAGGACAAAAATAGTAAAAGAAGGGACAGTGGAGTCAATTGAAAAAGTATCAAGAGAATACCAACCCAAGAGAATTTACAGAGCCTATACTGCTATCTACAAATAAGACATTCTCTGCAGAGCAGCAGGGGATAGCCAATAGCTAAATACACCCTTTAGTCAAGTATATGATGAAAAAAATCAAATAAAAAAAGAATAAAAAAGAAACATGGTTCTCATTTAAAATGATGCTATTTGAGTTTTCAAATGTCATTCCTGAAATTTAAACTAGATGAGCCCTATGTATAGAACTGATTTTAGATAGATAATTCTGTCACTACTAAGACTAATACTAGATAATATTCCTTCAAAATGTCTTACAAACTCTTCAATCATAGAAATTATTAGAACCTAATATGTCAAGGTCTTTGCACCTCCTTTTGCTAATTCTTCCTCTACAGTAGTTCATAGCATGTGCCATAGAATAAATGATATCTTATTGTTTTATTTACTTCTGGGGCTTCACTAAGAAAAAAGACAAAAACACCTTGTTGCATGACCTGTCAATGGAACAGACAGCCACTAACTTATA
The DNA here is from genome assembly GCA_019176425.1 of Megalops atlanticus. Classification (NCBI taxonomy): domain Eukaryota; kingdom Metazoa; phylum Chordata; class Actinopteri; order Elopiformes; family Megalopidae; genus Megalops; species Megalops atlanticus. The sequence goes on along the minus strand of CM032880.1, from coordinate 33,984,023 downwards.
ATGGAAAAAAACAGTTCATTGGCTTTCCTCAATACTGTGATACAACAGTGTTATTTCATTTGGAAGTGAATGTAGTAGATGAGTATAATAACACACGATGACCTCCATCAGTCTGTCCCACCACATCAAAAACTGGGGCCTGGGTGGCTGTCAGCCTCCATTTACATCATTGGAGAGCACCTATATGACATAGCTGTCCAGTGAAAAAAAAAGAAATGCACACTGATAAGTTTCGCATGCCTTTTTGTGGATAGTTCAATGGCTAGTGAAAAAAAAGCTTTCATTTTGTATTGAATGCCTCCGATGAGCTTCTGAAGCCAGACTTTACATATGCAAAATCACGACACATTCATCCATGGATACAGACACAGCCAGACACAATGCCAGCCTCGCAATGATAAATGCTGTTTGCCTTGTAAGATGCCAGTCTTTCATTCCGCTTTCTGACTGAAATTTTGTTTCATCAGTTTTAAATGCCACACTCCTGATGTTGACAATGATAACATTTTGCTGACAAGACATTTTACATTGAATTTTAAAACCCATTTGTCTATTCATGTTTAATTGTCAAATTATATGTTTAATTTGAACATTTTGATAACTTTATAAGTTTATATTTATCAAGAGAGAATTGTATTCAGATTAGATGAAAGCCTGAACAAAGTTAACATTTTAAATATATTTGATACGGGTCTACATTACACTGTCACACACACACAATTCTCTTTATCTGAATATTTATAATTATCACTTTTAGTATAAAGATCAGCAGGGTATAACATGCATAATAAAGTACAGACTCAAAACTCTTGAGCTCATTTGATCCTGATACACTGACAGTCCGTGTGGTGTGAATATCAAGACAAAAACATGAATGGGCCACGATCCCTCCTGACTTGCCTTCATCCCTTGGTCAGATGGGAATGCCCTGAAGGCTTGAGCGTAGGCAGGGAGCAACAATGCAATGGAGATGAAAGGCATTGTGATGCTAAAATTCACCCAGGAAAAAGAGGTTTCATTTGTCTTATGGACCCCCCTACCATCCCCCTCCTTTCAGAGGGTCCATCAACATATCTGCTCCAAAGGCCTTTCTCCTTCACCACCAAGAGGCTCTAAACGTCTTCATGAAATCAAAGCCCTGTCAAAGTGGACCAGGTCTCTTGCCATCTCTAGGGCCTGTGATGGTTACAGAGGCAGGTTCATGTATACCAGTGCTACTCTACATGAAGAGAAAATGGGAAATAACCCACTCAGAGATAAAACACAGACAAAGAAGAACAGGCACAATCAAATTGAGACGTAGGTCGGGACAGATGGGTCCCTGCCATTAATTGAAATGGCCTATTCATGTGGCTCGGGTTTTGTGTCAGGGCCAAAGTGGAGAGGGATTTTTTTTTAACATTAGCCCTCCAGGCCAGTTAGATGGCTTTCAAAACTGATTATCAATTCATATATCAATATATGCATCCAGGCCTACTTCTTATCAACTATGCTGTTATCAACCAACATAACTCCCATTAGTGTGATTGTCAAGACAGTTTTGGTGATTAGAATTTCTTTCTCAAACATGAATCATCCATGATGTTGTGTACAAATAAACAACATACATTTTCCCAGCTATACTGAAAATGTTTTGATTGTACATATTATAATTATTTTTATTATTATAACAGCTATGTTGCATTACTCCGCTTTTTGTAACAATGAATCGTAACATGGACAAGGAGGAGTATGCCTTGAAAGCATGACCTAGTTGGAAAAGTGTTGGCCTTATGTCATTTTAATTACTTGGACAAATGTTTGTTTTGTTCATAAGCAGCCAAAATGACCAATAAGACTAGTCCAAAATTGTCTGTCATGATTGGTGTAACTCAAATTGTTGAATTTGGCCCTTGAAGTGGATTGCTCATTCAAACTTGCTGAATGTTACAGGTATAGTTGTAAACTTTCTAAAAAAAATCTGAAATGCTAGTAAATTGATACTGAGAATTTGGAAATAAAACATATATTAATTAAAAAATGAAAATATTATTATATTACATAGCTTTCTTTGCATATATAGAAACCTTTTCCAAGGAGAATACTAAAACAAAGTATCACAAGTTTAGTGACTTTTTGCAATGGCATTTAATGGGCTACTTTAATAATACACCAATAAAACTCTAAAGTATATTTATAAAAATACACTAATATATCTAAAAATTTAAAAAATTTATTCATAATACCTCACCTAACACCTGTTTTCAGTAAATTGTAGTCATTATTGCCTTACTTCTCCCATCCCAGGGTGCCCCACTCACTCGTGCTTCACCCATCTCTGGGGTCCCTCACACCAGGGTCAACCTAACCTGGGGGTCCCTCATATGGCTCATACACTGGGCACACCTCTGATGGCCTTGCGGCCAGCCATCCCACTTCTGACACCATATGTAGCGAAGGGCGAGAGCAGTCACCCCACCCGGCCTCGAACTCAGGTCTACGAGGTACCAAACATGCGACTTTGACCACGGTGCCAAAGAGCCAGGCTCATTGGTATGGCAGTCAAAGCACATAGTGTGTGTAGTGACGGCACTCCGTCACAAAACTGTATAAATCGATAAAATTGTAACTTACATGCATGTAACTTACTGTGGATAACGGTATCTGCTAAATGACAGTAATGTATATAATGATTCATTACCCCAGCTAAACATAGGCAATCATGTCAACAATACAGTATTCTCTAGTACTAGTATGATAAGCATTCAGATCAAATTTTTCAGTGCGTCCTGTGGACAGTTGTTTCCTGATGTGGAAAATCTATTTAGTACCCATACAGACTGTGAAAATCAAAGCATTCTGGGGATTCTAAACCTCTGACTACAGAGTGATTGTACTGTTGTCTTACATTAAAGGTACATATCTGTGCTTTCAATTCAACATTTGAATATGTTTTAATAACAGTATGGATCACATGGCCTCGGAGATGCCAACCAGCAGCTTCCTTTAATACATTGCCAGATTACTGAGGTATTCCAGACATAATCCAGAGGTAGCAACAAGAGCAGCATTATTTGCCACCACAAAGTTGCTGCTGATATTCCCCCATTACACTTGTAAGAACAGGAGAATCATTTTGAAGCCAACTGGGTTCCACTGGCAAAAACTTTGTGTACTCTATTCAAATTGCTCAAGACATTCTAAAGGGGAAACACACAGAGCAGGGCCAGGGACTTTTGTTGGTGGCAGCTCTGCTTAGGCTTCAGCGATCCTGGAGTTAAGTCTCAAAAGGAGATGTCAAGAAAGTCAGCTACAATCTAAACAGATGAAAGTATTTCACATTTAACATGAACGCCTTCAACTTACTAAATTCTACTGCCTGTGAGAGGTTAAGAGTGTTGAATGCCCCTTAATGTGTTATATGTGTATGCCTATGTCATGGCAATGTCATAGTGCAAGAAACAGAGAGAGTATCATTTTTTTTCAAACTATGCTTATAAAACAATAAAACATTGTATTTGCTGGCTCAAGAAGGAGCTGTACTGAATTAATGCAGTACACTTAGATTAGATTGATAATTTAGAATATAATGTTTAATTCACCAAGACTGACTTACAGGCAACTGACTGACTAACTGCCAAGTTGTTTTTAATATTAAAAAAAAACTTTTTATAACTTTTTATTAAAAAAAACTTTTATAGTAGAAATATATTAGTAATAAGTATTGGCATCAATATGAAACACGTGTAAATTCCCTTGTAATTGTCATTTAGTTACTTCAGCAGGAGTCCTTTTTTCATTTTGTGTTTCCATTGTTTAGTCAACCCCCTGTGCGTAATAAGAAATGAAAACAGAGGTTGGATTTTTAAATTACATCGCTTATTGATTATCTTTGAAGTGTTATTTAACAGTGTAAAATCAAAAAAAAAATTAAAACCACCATAATTATTGCATTGTTAATAACAACTGATTTCCTGACATAATGAATTTTATTTGTATGTACACAGTGGTCCTAATAACCTAATAAGAGTTTTCACCCATTCTTACTAACAATTATACCTTAATTGATGTTGTCTCTTTTAACTAGAATATTGGGATTGCAGGTATGCCATCTGCCAAGTTATGGGTTGGCAGGGAACCCCCTACGCCTATACAGCACTGACAGATAAGCCTTTTGGAGTTTGCTATGGAACTAGCCACACAGCCCTGAGTTCTGTCTTATTCCTTCCCTGATAAGATGGATTTTCAGTTTGAAATAAAAACAAACTCAAGAAAACTGTTATACTGGGGTGTAAGTTCTGTGACTGCAGTGCAGGCAGCTCCTGGGAATGTAAAACAAGAAAGAAAGCATAAAGGTAGCAACATGGACAAGAATGACTGTCAACAGCAGCATAACTACTAAGCCAGAAGCATAGAATGCTCATATAAACTACAGTTAATAGGAGCATACTAAACAGTGAGTTTTTAGCCTGGACTTAAATATTGAGACCACATAAGTGTATATGAAATAAAGCTGCTTTGGAAATGTTTTAATATGATGATTAAATGTGAGATCAGGACCAATTGTGACACCAAGGTCTTTAACAAGGAGGTTTGGTGCAACCAAGTAACTGTCCAAATTCAAAGTCAGATTAGCAATGGTGTTTCTGATGTTTTTGGCACCCAGCATCAATGAGTAATATACAATTAGGCATGGAAGCTAAATGAATCAAAGACACAATGTGCAATCTGGCACACTTTCTTGAACTGTTGTCCTCTGGAAGGAAATATACTGTAAGTCAGTAATATATTGTAAGTTCAGCAAAAAATAGTGGTAGAGCAAAATTTTATCACCTCAGCCCAAGTGATAGAAGGGTGCTGGTGCATTGCACTTCCCATCAAATTGAACCCTCCCTTGTTCAACCAGATGGAAAAATTAAAATGCACTTTTTGTCTGATGTACTGAACATTTAATGGAAACTGACTGTGTGTTAAATGCAATCTGTGAATGTTGCTCTGTGGTTACTACTAACATGTTATACATGCAGCAGCCTGTCAATGTTCTGAATGTGAGCAAAATATTTTGGCTCGATATTAGCTAAATAGCCAATAGCTATCCAGCAAAGGACAACAAAACAAGCAGTGGCTACCCTTACAAAACAAAGAATGTGTAATGAAACAGACTGGGATCCAAGTGCGGAAACACAAGTTTAATTCCAGAATCCAAAGGCGTAGTCAGGGACAAAACAGGTCGAAAACGGGAAATCCAAGGGGCAAACAAACCAGAATCCAAAACACAAGAGCAAGGTCCAAAAACAGGCGAGGGGTCAAAAAACACAGGAACAATCAGAATGCGAGAATAACCAACAGCTCAGTAATGACTCAAAAGACAATACCTCACAATGAGGTAACCAAAACAGAGTCCTTATAAAGGCAGGGCTTGATTGCTTGAACGCACCACAGGTGTGGTGGAGCCAGGCTGAGCGGGGCGTGGCTGAGCTTGCAGAGCGGGGCGTGGCTGAGCGCGCTGAGCGGGGCGTGGCTGAACAGGCTGACTGGGAGCAGGTGTGACAGTACCCCCCCCTCCACGGGCGGCTCCTGACGACCCCAACCGTCGACCAGGCGGACGGCCGCGGGGCGCGGCGCAGGACGGTCCGGATGGACCCGGTGGAACTCAGTGATGAGCGAGGGATCCAGGATGTCGTGGGCCGGGACCCAGGACTGCTCCTCTGGACCATACCCCTCCCAGTCGACTAGGTACTCCAGGCGCCCTCTGCGCCTCCGGGAGTCCAGGAGGGCGTGCACAGCATACGCCGGATCGCCACCTACATCCAAGGGAGGAGGAGGAGCCGCTGCAGTCACGGGGGGGTGCACGGGACTGTAGCGCACTGGCTTCAGTAGGGACACATGGAAGGTAGGATTGATCCTGTACCTGGAAGGCAGCTGCAAGCGATAGGAGACAGGGTTAACGCGTTTCACAATCCGGAAGGGACCGATGAACCTGGGACTGAGCTTATGACAGGGGAGGCGGAGCCTGATGTCCCGGGTGGACAACCATACCCTCTGCCCGGGGTGAAAGACTGGATTGGGCCGGCGCCTGCGATCCGCAAACTTCTTCTGGGTCTGCACAGCTCTCCGTAGATGTACGTGTGCCTTTTCCCATACCTGACTGCTCCTCCGAACCAGTCATCTACAGCTGGGACGTCACTGGGGTTCTCATCCCATGGACACAGGGGGTTGATACCCTAGGACACACTGGAAAGGAGTTAGGCGGAGAGAAGAATGAACAAGGGAGTTCTGTGCGTACTCAGCCCAGCTCAGAAAGCGGCTCCAGTCAGTCTGGTTGGTGTGGCAGTATTGCCTCAGGTAACGGCCGATCTCCTGGTTCAGCCTTTCAGTCTGTCCATTGGATTGTGGGTGGTAACCCGACGTCAGACTGACGTTGACATCAAGGCGCTTGCAGAAGGCTTTCCAGACTCGGGAGGTGAATTGTGGTCCACGGTCGGAGACGATGTCTTCTGGAATGCCATAGAATCTGAACACTTGGTTAAACAGACACTCTGCAAGTTCAAACGCAGTGGGTAAGCCGGGCAAGGGAATCAGGCGGCACATTTTCGAGAATCGGTCCACGGCAACTAAAATGGTGTTGAAACCATTAGACTGGGGCAGGTCTGTAACAAAATCCAGACTGATGTGAGACCAGGGTCGGTGTGGAATGGGTAAGGGTTCTAATGTACCTGCAGGCAGGTGCCGAGGGGTTTTGGACTGGGCGCAGACAGGACAGGAAAGGACGTAATCCCGGACGTCATCTGCAAGAGAGGGCCACCAAAACCTGCGAGATATTAATCCAGTGGTTCGGTAATACCTGGGTGACCGGAGCTCAAAGAAGTGTGGACCCATTGCAAGAGTTGAGGTCGGATGTGGGTCGGTACATAAGTACGGTGCTGGGGTGTCTCAGGTGGAGCTGGTTCAGACTGGAGGGCGTTTTGGATGGTGGTGTCGATTTCCCATCTCACGGGAGCGACGACACAGGAAGGGTTGATGATGGGTTCGGGCATGTTCACCCTGTCAGGTGGATCGAATTGTCTCGAGAGGGCGTCTGCTTTAATGTTCTTGGAACCTGGGCGATAAGTGACGGTAAAGTGGAATCTGGTAAAAACAGCGCCCACCTGGCTTGTCTAGGGTTGAGCCTCTTTGCTTCTCGGATGTATTCCAGATTTCGTGATCCGTCAGGACCACAAAAGGATGTGTAGCTCCTTCCAGCCAGTGCCGCCATTCCTCCAAGGCCAGCTTAATCGCGAGAAGCTCACGGTTCCCACGCCGTAGTTCCTTTCTGCAGGGGACAATTTGTGAGAGAAGAATGCACATGGATAAAGTTTTGGGGTTTACCATGTCGTTGGGAGAGGATGGCTCCTACTCCCACCTCCGAGGCATCGACTTCCGACAACAAAGGGAAGAGCCGGGTCCGGTTGCTTGAGAATCGGAGCAGAACTGAACAATTCCTTCAAGTGATGAAAGGCTGCCAGGGCGGTCTCATTCCACTGCAGGATCTTCGGGGCTTTGCGCACCAGTGCCGTGAGTGGAGTGGCCACTGTACTGAAATTACGAATGAAACGCCTGTAGAAGTTAGAAAAGCCGAGGAAACGTTGTAGTTCTTTCACCGTCTTTGGTAGCGGCCAATTGCGAACTGCCGTTACCTTCGCCTCATCCATACTTACTCCCTCGGAGTTAATGATGTAGCCCAGGAAGGAGACTGTGGACAGGTGGAACTCGCATTTCTCGCTTTCACATACAGGTGATGTTCTCGAAGACGCTGCAGGACTTGGCGCACATGCTGGATATGAATGGACGGACTGGGGGAATAAATCAAAAGGTCATCAATGTACGCGATTAAGAAGCGGCCAAGCATGTCGCGAAGATTTCATTCATGAATGACTGGAACACTGAAGGAGCATTTGCAAGTCCATATGGCATGACAAGGTACTCATAGTGCCCTGGCGGTGATAAAGGCCGTCTTCCATTCATCACCCTCACGAACTCGGACAAGATTGTACGCACTTCTGAGGTCCAGCTTAGTGAAGACTGAGGCCTGGCGAACCTGCTCCAGAGCTACAGGAATAAGAGGGAGAGGATAACGGAACTTTACCGTGACCTCGTTTAAAAAGCGGTAGTCAATACAAGGACGTAGTCCGCCATCCTTCTTTCAATGAAAAAGAAGCTGGATGCTGCCGGGAGGTAGATGGTCGGATAAACCCTTGTTTCAGCGCCTCGTCGATGTACCTCTCCATCGCCTCTGACTCAGGGTTGGACAAGGGGTACACTCGCCCTCTAGGTAATGATGCACCAGGAAGCAGGTCGATGGCACAGTCCCAGGAGCGATGAGGAGGTAGGGTGGTGGCTTGGGACTTTGAGAACACGTCCACGAAATCCTGATAATGAGAAGGGACATTCTCCAAAGAGGTCATTAAGGGGCTCTCAATTGAGGTAGAGCGGCATGGCAGTGAGACATACGAAGAAAAACATTGCGGGCTCCAAGAGAGAAGCTCCCCCTGTCGCCAGGACAAGACAGGGTCATGCAGATGCAACCATGGGTAACCGAGAACCAGAGGGTCTTTGGGGGAAGACGTTACCAGCAGCTGGATGTTTTCAATGTGGACCGCCCCGACTTGGAGCTGCACCATTTCAGTTTGATGGGTAATACGACCAGACCCCATTGGCCTTCCATCTAGGGCAGTAACAATAAGGGGCGGAACGATGGGTCGGCGAGGGACGCCGAGTTGGTCTGCAAGGTGAGCGTCAATGAGATTCCCAGCAGCTCCCGAATCTATCAACGCTGACAGAGACAAAGTCACATGGCCATAGGACAACTGCACAGGTAAGTGAAGTTGTTTGTGTGATACATTGAACAGGATGGTTCCTCTTACCCTGGTATCTGCCACGGCACCTCCTCTCCGGGGTCGTACTGGACAGTCCAGGCGTTGGTGTCCAGGTTCCCCGCAGTACAGACACAGGTGCAGCTGGAGGCGTCTTTGGCGTTCCTCCCGAGAGAGAGGAGCACGGCCGAGTTGCATGGGCTCGGGATCGGAGGACTGGGTAGGTGGAAGTGCTGAGCGAGGAGAGAGCATGGGAAAGGAACTGGGCTTTGGTCGCTCCCTTAGGAGGTTATCAATGGAAATCGACATCCTGATGTATCGATCCAGGCTGGTTACGTCACCCCGACAGGCCATCTCGGACTGGAGCTCGAGGCGTAAGCCACGGCGGTACATGGTTAAGAGGGCCGGTTCGCTCCAACCACTGCCTGCCGCCAGAGTGCGGAACTCCAGGGCATAATCCGATGCAGAGCGGTCACCCTGGCGAATTTCACAAAGCAGATTCCCCACATCTCTCCCGGCTGCTGGGTGATCAAACACTTCCTTAAACATTGTATGGAACTGCTCCTCTGAAGAGAGGACAGGGCTATTTTGATGCCAGAGGGCAGTGGCCCATTCCAATGCTCTGCCCGACAGCAAGGAAATGACAAAGTGGATTTTGTCAGTCTCAGCCCTGAACTTCTCTGGGTAGTGACTGATATATAAGGAGCACTGCATGAGGAAGCCCTTGCACCTTTCGGGATTACCATCATACCTCTCTGGAGTGGCGATCAATACTGGTGCGGAGTAAGCACTGGGAGACATGGTGGGAGCAGGTGAAGAGACCGAAGCAGGAACGGGACGCGGTGGATCCTGAGGCAGTAGCGTCGTCCTTACCAAGTGCACCAGCTCAGTCAGGGTCTCCTCCTGGCGGGCGAGGGTGGACTGAATTTCCGCTGGATCCGCCATCGGTGGTGAGGTATTCTGTAATGAAACAGACTGGGATCCAAGTGCGGAAACACAAGTTTAATTCCAGAATCCAAAGGCGTAGTCAGGGACAAAACAGGTCGAAAACGGGAAATCCAAGGGGCAAACAAACCAGAATCCAAAACACAAGAGCAAGGTCCAAAAACAGGCGAGGGGTCAAAAAACACAGGAACAATCAGAATGCGAGAATAACCAACAGCTCAGTAATGACTCAAAAGACAATACCTCACAATGAGGTAACCAAAACAGAGTCCTTATAAAGGCAGGGCTTGATTGCTTGAACGCACCACAGGTGTGGTGGAGCCAGGCTGAGCGGGGCGTGGCTGAGCTTGCAGAGCGGGGCGTGGCTGAGCGCGCTGAGCGGGGCGTGGCTGAACAGGCTGACTGGGAGCAGGTGTGACAGAATGGAAATATAGCTAGCTAATATTTCCAGCAGTATTTCCTTTACCACAACCTTAGGAGCTAGCTAAGGGCCAAACATTACCTAGCTAGCCAGACCTATATTATCTGGTTAGCTCACTCTGACTAGCATGCTAGCAAGTTAACTAGCACAAAGCTAAACTGATGAGTCAAACTACTGGCAAATATCTATTCCATGGGGCATCATAAACAAAATGCTTGTTGGTGAGGAAGGATCTAAGATGACTAAATCAAAATTTCAAAAGAAAACAGTGATGAAGGTGAAGATTGCTGTAAAAATCAACACCACGTACCTAGTTAGCTGTTTAGCTTACGATGTATGTCAAACAGATACGGTTGGGTGACAAATTAAAGGAAAACCCTGAATAAATGAGTGGAGAAACATAACAAATGCAGATGCTTCCACACAGGGTACTGCATGGTACAATTAAGCAATTAACATCCAATCATGCTCTGTGGCATGTATAAAAATGCTGAGCAGGCCCAGTTGATCTCGATTTTGGATCAAGATGGCAAGAGGAAAAGATCTAAGTGACTTTGAAAGAGGGTTCATTGTTGGGGCACGGATAGCAGGAGCTTCAATCACAAAGACTGCTCAGCTGGCTAGTGTTTCAATAAGAACAGTGACTAAAGTGAGATCTGCATTTAGATCTATGGGAAAGACATCAGTAAATAGGGTCAAAAATTGTGGTCGACAGCGCAGCGGGTTGCAGTGCATAAACCCCTCATTACAAAGATGAATGCACATTTAAGAGTTCAGTGGTGCAAAAACCATAGGCACTGGTCTACAGAGATGTGGAAAAAGGTGATATGGTCAGATGAGTCATCCTTCACCATATTCTCGACAAGTGGGCGAGTGCATGCGTGGCGTACACCAAGAGAACAGTACAGGCCTGAATGCTTGACCCCTACAGTGAGGGGGTCCAGTGGCCAATGTTGGGCAGTAGCGTCGCTACAAGTAGCGGCATTACTAGTTTAACTACATTTGTTAGTAGCGTGGTGGTAACGTCGCTGTTTTCTGAATCAAATAGCTTTTCAGTAACGAAGCTCTTTTATTGATCAAGTAGTGCGGTAGCGTCCACACAAGCTACATTTTCCCGAGCATTTCTGAAGTTCAAGCACAGCGGATCTTTCGAGAAGCCTCTTTGGATCTCTCTGCTGCAGTCTGAAATAAAACTAAGGATCAGTACGTGGCGCCACCGCCATACATGGACGTATATGCGTTAGGGATGGTAAGAGTCACCGATTCGCGTCGGTGCACCGGCATGAATTTCACAATGATTGCCCCGATCATGAACTGTGCGCGTGAAGTGTGCACCGGATACAATTTGGGATGAACTGGGGATGCATCATTTCTAACATCTTTGCATTGGTAAAATCTGATTTATTTTTATATAATTATTAGTAGAGGCCCTATGCCTTTATTATTTTGAAATGTGACCAATAATTTGTGACCAATAATTTTATATTTAGATTGATTCCTCCTCTCTAAACTGTTTCTCAAGCGCGCGCTCTCATCTCCAATGCTGTCAGTGGGCAATTCTCGTCAAGTTTCTCGGCCAAGTCTCGAATTGCTACAAATTAAATGTTTGGCGACACTTCGGATTTTTCAAGAGAGACGGACATTTTGACAAGACGCATGCAATTTGCAAAATATGCCGTGCCGCTATCAAGAAAAGAAACAGCATAAATGAGATGCTTACTGAGTTGCAGTACTAGAGAAACAAATATGTGGAGTGAAATGGCACTTTTGTATTTAATTTATGATTTGGTTCTTCTTAAGCAGACAGCAAAGAAATAAAATCAAACTGAAGAATATGATGAAATTGCATAGTATTCTTTTGCATCGCATCGTATCGTGTTGAATCGCAGTGTGTTGAATCAAATCGTGTCGAATCGCAATGCATCACAATAGGGGTGAATCATATCGTATCGCATTAGTAGTTGCTTCATATGTATGCTTAATGTATAGGATCGTTGGCAATGCATCAAGATGTGTATCGCATCAGCCTCAGTGATGGAGATGCACATCCCTAATATGCGTAGCCACAGAAGCACTACCGTATGACATCACGTGACATCACGTACCGATCCTTGGGCTGATGCCTATGATAGGGGAGTAAGGGAATACAGACATACGAGCTTGAGTTTACTTGATGGAAAGGTGGCAGAGGGAATCTGTAACGCTGAGGACAGAGAGGAATTGACCCAGAAGGCATCACCATGGCCGTACCTTGACAAATACATGAGTTTGAGTCGACACCTGCATTTTGTTATTATGTGAAGCGCATGTTTTTTTTGTTTGTTTGTTTTTGTTGCCACATTGGTTTTGGAGCAGTGAGAGTAACAATCACGGGTATTGTTTAATAAACAATGAACATTTTGTTTTTACCTGTGTATCTGTTTGACAGTTATATTGATCACTGAGATAGCATTGACTTGGCATGAAGTTTGTTCAATTTAAAAACTAAATAAATAAAAAAGTAGCTTCTGATGTAGTAAACTACTTTTGCCGTGTTGGTGTAGCTTAGCTTGCTACATTTCTCTGGGGGTGGCAGAGAAATGTAATTTAATGTAAACTCTACATTTAATGTAGAGTAACTGGTAGCTTAGCTCACAACGCTTTCCAGGTAGCTTGCCCAACACTGCCAGTGGCTCTGTTATGCTGTGGGGGGCATTCTGCTGGCATGGTTTGGGTCCACTTGTCCCCTTAGAGCAGTGTTTCTCAATCCTACTCCTGGAGGCCCACTGTTCTGCATATCTTCTCTCCATCCAAACACCCCTGATTACTGTGATTAACATGCTCTTGATTAAATTAGGTGTGCTAAGCTAATCAAAAGTGCCACTGCCTAGTTCAGTCAGGTAGGCAGAGCAGGGAAAGATGGAAAACTTGCAGAGCAGGGGGCCCCCAGGAGCAGGATTGAGAATTAGTGCCTTAGAGGGAAGGGTCACTGCAAATCAATACAAATTTGTTCTGATTGGCCACCTTTATCCTATGATGAAACATTTCTATCCTGATGGGAGTGGTCTCTTCCAGGATGACAATGCCCCAATCCATAGTGAACGAGGGGTCACTGAATGGTTTGATGAGTATGAAAATGATGTGAATCGTATGCTATGGCCTTCACAGTCACCAGATCTCAACCCAATTGAGCACCTATGAGAGATTTTGGACTGACATGTTAGACAGCGCTGTCCACCACCATCATCAAAACACCAAATGAGGGAATATCTTTTGGAAGAATGGTGTTCCATCCCTCCAGTAGAGTTCCAGAGACTTGCAGAATCTATGCCAAGGTGCATTGAAGCTGTTCTGGCGGCTCGTGGTGGCCCAACACCTTACTAAGACATTTTATGGTGGTTTTTCCTTTAATTTGTCACCCGTCTGTAGCTAATTAGATATCTAGCAGATTACTGAAACTCCAAAGAGCAGTGTACCCAAGATTTAATTTGTCTTTGGCCCTTCTTTTCTTGCTCCTTTTCAAATGGGTGGGGTTGTAGATTTAATGGGGTTTACTACAAAGGATCAATGATTTATTTCCTGAATGAGTAGTTATGCATACTTATTTGCTTGTAACAGTATGGTTTTATAAGCTTATAATTACAACCAAGGGTACAGTGACAAATAAGTAGGCTACAGTAACCAATAAGCATTATCAAAACAAATGCTAAATATGCCAAGATACCTTTCATCTGACAGACTCTGCTGCCCTGTCTTGGCTTTTTGTGGTTTTCATGCTCCTTGGCAGCAGCTGTAGTCCCTGAGACACAAGACTTAACATCTGTTACAAAGTCACATTTCAGATTCCTTAGACTTAAAAATTGTGGACATTTTCAGCTGTTTAGATAATGAAACCAATAACAAAGAAACTGCCTAAAATAGTAGGGAATCAGTATTGAAAAGTATTGATTAAGGTGAAACAATATGAGAAGCTAACTGTATTCAGAGGCCCTGGTCTATGGTAGACTTCAGTCCTGCCCCCTTAGGATTGATGACCCCCAGTCTGGCATTCAGTGTATTATCTCTGACAACCCTATTGTGGCAGGCTATTTAATGGGGGAGCGGTGTCCAACATAGCAGCAAACAAAAATACATATGCCCATAATCTGAGGGAAACAACTGAACCAGGTAGCAGTTTGAAAGTGGCCGAATAGGTGGAGAAACCACTGAAGGCATACAGGCCGAAGCATTCTTAATTCTTGTTTTTTTTTTTCCCCAAAGATGTTTTCACGGGGCCACTTCTTTTTCTTTTATGAGCCTTTAATTTTGTCATCAGTAACACAGCCAGTCCCCTGGGAACTGGTACTAGCTCATGAGCCAGTCATCTCTATGTTCTAAGAAGTCTCTCTGTACTTAGCACAGTCTCTAAGTACATGCTCATAGCATAACGCACTGTTAGTCACATCCTTCAAAAGTGCCAGCACAGACATGATCCCTTCAGTAAGAGTAGTACACACATTTTCAAGATATATGTTACATACAGTTATATAAATACTTAATGACACCATTATTATCAGTGGAAATATTTTGGATTTGGTGGCAATGCATTAACATTGATTTAAAACATGTCATATTGCAGTTTCCAAATTTTTTATGACTCTTGATCTGTTGCAGGACAATTTATAAATATGTTACTATGTTATATGAATTGAATCAATCATAAATGGTACGTCTGTAGTTGTTTTTTTTTTTTTTAGGATAATTACTTTCTATTATCAGTACCTGTGATGTTGATGGATTTCACATTTGCTGTCGCTTTTAAATGCTCAAACTGATGCATCTTCACTGTTCATTAAATACTGTTTTTTATGCTCCTGGAGTCATGTTTTCAGACTGGACACGTCTGTCTCATACCTGCAATATAGCTGTTTAGCCACAAGGATTAGTTCTTGTGCTTGGCGTGCAGTTTGTGGAGCGGTACGTACATTCTCAGGTTTATAATTCAGACCATTGGTGTGGATTTTTGCTTAGTACAATTTAAAACGTAATTTGCTCAAACAGTATGCACATTTTATAAATGAGGCCCCTGAACCTTCTGAGAATCTATAATACATTTATCATAAATAGTATAAAGGTATCTTTTAGGAAGGGTGTAGTGTTGTCAGCTAACTGACCTATGAAAATTTGCCAGTCTGTAATTGAGATGTTAAATAAATTATCTGTTTATGTGTTTATGTTTTGTGGAGAGTGGAGTTGTGAGATGTCTGCTGTGGACGGCGAGGTGAGGGAAGCCAACTTTACAATAGTTGGAGTTAGCTGAAATGACAAAACAGATGAGCCAGGCCTGCTGTAGAGGCTGGAGCACAACTACAGTAGGGGTGGTGGTCTACAGGCTGAGCTGTATCTAATGGTGGTGGCATTACTGCTGGGTCATGCTGAGCTTTCTGTAAACAGTGGTGGGAGATCTTAGCCTGGTGGGGGTGCACTGATTGTGGGGCAAATGTGGAGAGAGTGCGTTATCTACCTGAGTGTGAGTGTAATAGGCATGTTTCCTGTGGGAGGGGGTGTGCCTCATCCAGGGGTAGTGTTGTTGGCAGAGGGGATAGAGAGAGTAATGTTTCCTTATCCCTAAGGGAAAGTATTGTGAACTGTTATGAATCTCATTAACATGTCCAAATAAAGCTTGTTTTACACAACTTAACCATTTTAGTGAGATGAGCTGTTTATCTACTAAATCCGATATTAATATAACATTATTTGGTATTGATTTCAGTTAAGTCTTTCAACATACAGAATGAAATATACATGAAATATTAATAAACATTACATAAATATTCTATAACATCAACATAGAGTATTCTTAAAGCGCAATATGTCTGGAATGAATCTTTATGACACATTAAATGAGACATTCGTGAGCACATCAAAGTATTCAATACAACATCATAACAACCGTATGTTAAACTTTACGTTTCCATTACAGAATCACCTTGGGTACATTTGACATGATTGCTTATTCATACTCATACATTTTTCAAACCAAAAATTATGTGTTAAGGGTAACTGTCTGGTTACATGAATTGAACTTTCAGCATACTGCATATTCCCAGACAGGAAAAAAACAAACCTGGAATTCAAGGGTCCCTCCCCTAACAGAGGGTGGCGTAGTCTGAAAACAATCTATTTTTCTGCCATTACACTATGTTTTAAGTCAAAGTAAAAAAAAAATGCAGGAAATCCCCCCAAGCACCTTTGCTCATCACCTGTATGCACACAAGGCTTTGCTGCACACACTGCTTTCATACCTACCCAAGTACTGTATTGGCATGTATGTTGGTCTATTTTACTTCAAGCTGCATACACTCACTAGGGGACAGGATCCAAAGGTTCTCTCAAACAGCCATACAGAGAAGTTCACCTGGCACCTAGTTTACATATGTCACCTGCATTTACCGTATTTCTTTTGGTGGTATTTTTAGTCCCAGATAATAAGTGTGTGGTTTCCTTTTATATCTTGGTTTGTTTGTTAGTTTAACACACCCGTAGTAAGCGCTGAGTTCAGAGGTTGCTTATAGGCCCAAAGTAGAATACTTCTAAGCACATAACCTCTGTCACCTACAGTATTGACAGATTGGCAATAATATTTGGCTAGAAATTTAATTACAGTAAAAACCTGTTGGTTAGATTAGTTACTTATCTTCTTTGTTTATTGCAAATGGAATTGTCTTTTTAGTATTTCAACTTGAAAAGGTCATTTTATTCAAATATAAATTTTATACTTCTACAATATTATCAGAATGGTTAGAAAACACAGAATACATTGATGAATTGTAAAATGTTCATCATTTTGATCATATACACACTATACACACAAAAATGTCTGTATGCATGAACAGTAAATCTGGTCCATTATTGTTCATACCCTGCAGTTTTTGTGACCTGTTAGTCAGAGTCGTGCACTTTTCATAATAAGGATAGACATTGTTAACTGTCGATGAATAGTCTATGATATCAGGCAGAGGCTTTTAGGCATCCCTTGCAGCAAGTGCTTTTCTGTGACTGTAAATGGTTGCTGTGACATAAACAGAAGGCTGAACTTGAATAGAGGACCAGCGTGAAACATTTTAAGCAGATAGCCTTCTCTATACATCACATATTGAAGGTTTTTTTGCATTTCAAAATTACAAATGGGATTAAACATTTCTGTCAATGCTTACAAAATTTACTAAATGAGGGGTAATTGTCAGTTAATGGAAATTAGGTAGGAACGATGTGAAATCATGACAGCAGGCACTGTTGCACTCTCTGTCTCAAAGATGAGCTCTTTGTTGCGGATGTTCTCGATGGTCCTTCCATGGCTCCTTTCTTTTCTTACTCCCTTGGGTCAAATGATTGCTTTTTTTAAGAACATCACAATTAGCCACTAATTTTATAATTAGTCAGGTGACTATATAGATTGCTTAAACACTACTAATAACTGAGTGCCTGCAGGGACACAGTCATTGGATGTAGTATGTGGTGGAGTACTTTAAACAGCTGACATCTAACATCTTGCTGGCATGCTGTCCATTGTTGCTAGCCAGCAAAGTAGCTGTCTACAGAGGTAAAGTAAATGCTTTTGAACAATTAGCAAGCAATACAATTACAATACAATACAAGGGAACACTTTTTAGTGGTTTTCTGTTTCACTAGGACTTTACAGGGGCATCCTTAAGAACATGATTGCTCCCCTGTTAAATTCAGTAGGTAATTTACTTTTTGTTGTTGATCTATAACATTTCACAGGATGTTGTTCAGAAAGTTATGCACAAAGAAGCTATGAAAAAGGTATATTTTACTGAGGTAAAAAATTCAAAATATACTAAATCAGTCATGTATACTTAATTAAGTTCCAGATATCCAAATTTTAATTCTGTGCACATTATATCATATGTTACTATAAATTATTTGAATTTGCATAAAACAACCTAGCATATTTATTCTTAATCATTGGAGTGGTCATAAGGGTTTTTTTGTCTTTCTACTGTATTTGAATGACTGTCCTTAACCAAAATTT
Organism: Megalops atlanticus; assembly: GCA_019176425.1. Classification (NCBI taxonomy): domain Eukaryota; kingdom Metazoa; phylum Chordata; class Actinopteri; order Elopiformes; family Megalopidae; genus Megalops; species Megalops atlanticus. The sequence continues at coordinate 33,965,812 of CM032880.1, read as the reverse complement.
TATTTTATAACTGTCCTATTTTAGATGAGTTAGGCCTATTTTATTTAATCAGTATGTTGAAATATTCTTGAAAGTTCTAACATTCACATTCTAAGGTACACAGGTCATTTCACTGGCATTTATGCAATTATATTTGCTGAGAAAAAGTTTCACATTGTTATTATGAACACTTTCTCTTGATCATCAGTCAAGTTTTCACTGTTTGCATCATTTAAAAGTTGGTAATGTATATTATTACGTAAAGTCAGTGTTATTTCTTGTCTCTGGTTTCATTGTAAAATCAGATTAATGAACTGGAAATACACTCTTGCAATGAAATTGAAAATAACACCAAAGAAGTTAATTGGTTTTCATAAAATGTGAATAAAATGTGGGTGCAGTTTCATAAAAACATCATCTTTTGCTGTAAAAATATAATTAAAATATTGGATTGGTATTCAACCCTAATAATACTGAATATTCCATACTATCTCCAAGTATTAGTATAGGTCACAAAAGTATAACATTACTGTGTCATACAGTTGATTGATTTGATTTTATTGTTCTATTCAGATCATCATTATAGTGTAAAAGTAATCTTTTCCTCAGAAATTGTGTTATTGTTATGATTGTTGATGCTGTTTTAATGTTTTTCTGTCCCTAAGCAAAGCACATTGCCTGTGATTTTATTATTTACCAATAGAGCGTTAGAAGTGGAGAGAAGTGTTTGAACATAGTTTAGAATTCCTCACATTTTAAAATTGCCATTAGAGTCTTCTGTCTGGTATAATGCTTTCGTGTACATTCATACCTTTGACCTTTCCACTGACATTATATGACACTGTTGACTTTCAAGACTTTACAAAGGACAGTTTCTGACAGCCCACAAGTCAATTATTGTGCTTGGTTACATATTGCTGTTACTTTCAAGTGAAGTCATTCCAACAAACTCTTAACCTGGTCACCCACTGGATGCTTTTCTCATTTTTTCCCCAGTACTATAAAATTTAAATATGTCATCAGAGCCTGTAGTCCATGTAGCATCTGTTTGCAGTTGTTCAGGCAATCAGACCCCTTTCATGCCCAAAAACCTCCCAGGTTTGCTGCAGAATCACCCTGGACATCCTTGCTTCCACACCTTGGGACCTCTGGGACCTCCCAACGAGCCCATCTCTGGATTCCAATCGATTGTGTGCAATTACAAACAAATCGAAATGTGATTTATCTGTCCAGGAATCATTTCAATATCTGGACAACTAGGCTGGAAAAGACCCTTTCAATACACCTCCCCCCACCCCCAACACGCGCACACACACACACACACACACACACACTCCATTCATTCCCTACAGAGGCAATCATTCTGTGAGATGTCAATAAGACCAGTGAAGCACAAAAAAACCAAGCAATTGAGATATTTTTTTTCCTTCTTCTTTTTCTTTTTTGCACTTAATTAAGTCGCACAAGAAGCTGTCAAGGATAATTTTCAAAGCGCAAGACTGCTGCGCTTGACATTTGATAATATTGCGCTCCATGCTGATTGAAATTGATTTTGGAGGCTAGTAGCAGGGCGTTTGACAACTCCTTGCCTATAAACCCAAGGACAAGGGCCTGGCCAGTGTGGCAACTCATATTCCATGAAGTGATGGGCAGCTAGGAGTCTGCGCCGGGGAGGGGGCGGGGGTGGCCGCGGTATCCCGTCTCAGGGTCATGGAGCTGGCAGACACACTTCGAATAAATCACAGCAAACACAATGTGACATTTCTCACAGACTGGGAGCTACGAAGTCTGTGCAAGAGCAATAGCGTATTTTATATAGTTCTATTTAATGTTTAATTAAATGATATTTTAGTAGAAAAAATGCTATTAATTTTCATGGAATAATGATGAAATATTGTGCAACAAAACCATAATACCCCAAATCAATTGCTGGAATAATAGCAACGCAGGGAATTTTCATTATGATTTTTTCCAGTTGAAATTTCTCTCATTGTAAGATTTTTCTTCTTTTTATTTCATGAGCCACTGACTAAAACCCTCAAAGTCAATATTTCATAATTTTATTCATGTAACATTTAGATGTGGGTAATGCAGAAAAAGAGATTTTCACTATGGCGGATTGCTATTAGATTTGTTTCATTACTTTAATGATGCAACAATATTAGTCCAATCATCAGATCTCAGGAGAATATCAATTACATGCTCCCCCTTTACTGTGTTTAAGGGTGTTTTCACATATAGTCCTTTTTAAACGAACCAAACTCAGTCCTCCTAAAGTGGACCAAAAAGTGGACCGACAGAAAAGGGACTCAGTTCTTTTTGCATTCACATTGTGAGTTCATTTGAAAGAGGACTCAGTTCTCTTTCTGGTCCACTTCAGCTCTGATGGGGCCTCAGTCCTCTTGCTGTTCACACTATAGTTCCTCTGGAGCTCTCAGATCTTTACTGCTTTGGATTGTGGGTAGCTTTCACTTATCTGTCTACGGCAAGCCTAGGCTAAAATACAATGGCAAAAGGCGAAGCACAGGTTAAGGGAACCGTAACGCAGACTTAAAGCGAACAGAACTGAGACCACCTCCCAAGGTGGTCTCAGTTCGGTTCGTTTCAGAGGGGTCTGAGTTCGTTCGGTCGGAGTGTTCACATATGCGCAAAAAATGCTGACTAATCGCTCTGAGTTCGTTCTGAGGGCTGAAAGGGACCAAGTGTGAAAACACCCTAACATACATTCTGTCCTGTCTAATCTGGGATAACCATATACAGTGTTCTCCATATATATTCATATCCCTGAATAAAGAACAAAAACAAGGTAGTGAAGAAAAAATGCCCACATTGGACATTTTTTCTTCTTGAAAAAATAAACAAGATTATATAATTTAATCTTTCTACCATTGCATAGAGCAAAGTCATCTTGTTTCCAAAATATACATTATTTCCCACTGAGTGATGAAATGCACACTTTGTAAAGCTTTATCATAAAGTGCAGGAAGTTCCCTGTTGTGTTGGCCAAATTTATTCATCCCCTCCTTTAATTAGCTGAAATGTACCCCTCCCATTCCATCTCAGCTGATGTATGGCAAACTATCTGGTGCTAAATTGCCAGATGGATGCCACACATCGAAGGAAGTTGAGGTTCCCACTCTTAACACTCACTACCAGCCCACCCATGCTTTTCTGGCCACAGCAGCATGCACCCTTAGTGATTCCTCAGCACTAGCAGCCACTCATTCCCACGTAACATACATGCCATGGCAGCGAAATGAGTGTGCCACTTTAAAAATGTAAGAGTGGGTTGCAAAATTGAGAGAGGTCACACAGTTGGTGCCCAAGTTGCAGGTGCGTACAGGTGCATGTGTAGAAGGTAAATTCTGACAACAAGGAAAAGCTGTGTCAGGAATTAGGAACAGTGATGGCAAGTCAAATCTCACGGACAGGGATTGGTAGACATTTAACAGGATAGTTACTTAAAACCACGAAACAGCCTCAAAAATGACCACAGAGCTAAATCTACACCTCCCTGACCCAGTTTCATCAAAACTGTTTGTCGTGAGCATTACAAAACTGATATTTATGGTAGAGGTCTCATTCAGAACTGCTTGTAACCAAGACCAATGCACCACAATGCATAACCTGGAGTAATGAGCACAAAAGCTGGACCTCTGAGCAGTGTAAGAAAGTAATATGGTCTGATCAGGGGTGCACTGTCAGGAGAGACAATCCAGGCAACATTTGCAAATGTTTGGGCCCCCTCAAAAAAATTTGGGAAAAGGGGCCCCCGATGGCCACTCATATTGGCACATTTTGCAATGACAACTATAAACCCCCTTAAACTTCCCATAAAGGCACTATACAGTGCACTGCCACTGCCCCAAAAACCCCCTAAGTGGGACCCCTTCTAGCTACCATATGACAGCTGGATACCGTTAGTTTGGACAGTCAGCTAGCTACCTGTAACTGTCATACATACAACATTAGGTGTAACCGTCAGCGCAATGAAACGAGCATACCTTTCTGGTCACCAGAAACGAAAGAAAAAACGAGAAGAGGAGGAAAAACGACACCAGGACAGTGGTAAGTGGATATAATTATGATAAATACGCCATGATTAGATTGATTTTACTTTATACTGTCTGTGCAGGCTAACGTTAGCTAACGTATGTGCTAACGTTAGCTAGGTAGGTAAGGTGTCCGTTCATCTCATTAAGCATTACTTTTCTGATGAGTCACAGCTTGTGGCAACATCTCTTAAAACACTTATTTTCTAATCAGTTGACAAGCGTTATTTGCTATTTGCAAAATGACACACAGAAAAAGCAAGTCACAAGTTACAACTTAATTCAGGTTTTAACGGCATCTGAGTGATATGCAACCTACTAGCAAACTTTTACATGTGGTATCGATAGCTGGCTAGCTATCGCTAGCTAACTATCCAGCTAGCTCACTGAGTTTAGCTAACTAACAAACTATTTTTAAAGTTAACTAGCGATTCATTTATTATGTATTTAGTTGACATCTGGGTACAAAATACAAATAGTTAATATATATTTATAACAAACCCTCGATGGGCTTCTTTGCCTGGGGCCCCCCAGAGTCTATGATCACCACTGGGTCTGATGAATTGTCTTTTACTCTTTTTAAAAACTTGGATGGGTTTATGTTTGGAGAAAACCAAAGAAAGCCTAATTCACTCATTGATACTGCTAAATGGATTCAAGAGTTGTTTCATGAACACCAAGCTGAACACAAACACCTTCATGGCCTTCCCACCAGATCTAAACATCATTGAGCCCTTCATGGAAGTTATGGAATGCGGAAGAGATTTCCAACTCCATCTATCAAAGAAATGGGGGCTTTTCCTTTTGTAGAAGGGTCCAACATTTCAAACATTTCAAAACTTAAAACATATAGCAGCATCCCAAGAAGGACTGAAGCTGTTCTGACAGCAAAGGGCAACCCAACTACATATTAGTTAATATATATATTCATATATTGTTTGGCATTTCCATTATTTTTTCTACCCCCTGTATGTTTACTATATATCTTTTAGATATATATTTAGTCTCACTGAGGGGAGCATGTCTGTGCTAGTGCTTTTGGAGGATGTGGCTGACAGTGGCTTAACTGATGAGCACTTAAAGATTGTGCAGACTTCTTAACTCGTGAGAAGGAATGGCTCATAGACTGATACCAGTTCTCTTAAACCATCCTCTTAGATATCTTTAATAATGCTAACCCAGTACAGGTATACGTCCTCTCCTCCCTTGGTTTTCTGGCTTTGGGGACCTTTTGGAGGAACTTTTTAGTGTTCCCAGCTTCCACTTACTTGCATTTTGCCAGTTGTACTGAGGGGCATCATTCGGATGATGACATGATTCCCAGGTATGATGGGGCAATTGGTTGAATATGGTACCATATGGGCACAATCAGCAAAAGAGTTAATGTTAAGAGTTAATGTTCATTGGAAAACTGTCACTCTATTAACATTTATTGCTGAGTTTTAAAAAAAAATAGAAAAAATCTCAACAAAAATACTTTGTCGAATAGACGCCAAATTGGGTATGATAATTTTTTTTTACAAGCCTGTAGATGATTCAGTTTGAATAGTTTCAGTTATTATTTCAGCAATACATTTGTACCTGCAAATTTCTACCAACTCATTGTGGAAATATTGTTTAATATACCAAATTTCAGGCCATTCCATCCAACGGTTCAGGAGAGCAATAATAGTTAAAACAGGTACCATTCAAAGACTCATGGCAGCCATATTTCTTTAAATCATACTGTGAAATTTGTCTAGCAGAAAATCCAAAGCAAATCTTACAGGTCTTTGGGGAAAACCTGTTCATTGTCAGGAAAAGACCCTATATAGCATGTTTGAAATATATATGGTATACCTGTGATTTTTAATGACTTTTTGAAAATAGGAACAAAACACCAATAAGTAACTGATTGGTGCCATATGACTCAGGTAGAGCACTGGCATAAGCATGTATTAGCCTGCTGATTTTCATGGGATTATGATTAACCATATGAGGTTTATGGCTGAGTTTCCAAAAACCTGAATCTGAAAAAGGTTAAAATCTGAAGATAAAGAAGATACCAGCAGTATTGAATTGGGGCCCTGTAATAAGTAAATAAAATGGGAGAATGAATCTGGGACATGGGGGTGGAGGGGAGCTATTTCAGAGCAGGAGACCTACCTTAAACGGGTTCCATAGGGAAATCTGATTGATCAGACAATGTCGTGGCCTTGAGAGGAAGTGGGAGCACCTGATATCGACTGGAGCACGGCTGCTTTAAGGCAGACCATCGGAGATCCTGCAGGCCCAACATCACGGCTATTAACCCCTGGCCCCGCGTCCTTCCAGACATCACTGCTGCAGTAATTAGGGAGACAATCCAAATTGCGTGTATCACTTACCCCGCCATGTCAGTCAATACTGACTGTGACAGATTCATTAGGCCCTCATCCCAGAGCTCCCCAGCAAATAGCCTCATAAACTCCTTTTAAAAGGACTTCTCAAATTGGGGGGTTGGGGAGAGGGGGGAGGGGTTAAAATAAATGCTTTAGTGACAATTAGCTTTGATCAGATACTAGAAGACACATATACTCAGAGACTGGGCATCACAAGCTGTCAGGCCTGTCCTCCAAATGAGTCTGTGTGTATTTGGGAAGCCTGCTCCCCTGTTAAAAACTAGGGTGCCTGTTTAGTTAATGATCACTGGTACCATGAAGTTAAGAGAAGAGACTGGTTTAGCTCACAGTCCTCAAATTTATACCTCAAAATCTACACCAAGGCTTTTGACACATTTTCAGGACCCCAACATACAGTATAATCTGTCTTTTATGAACAAGGTTTTCCAGTTTATATGAGTATTAGTGATTATTCCTCCTTGATTAATGAAATTGTTCCCTCACACACACTATACAATTAAATATCACACTATTTTCTCCATCTTTAACTGTAATTAATGCTCTATTCCAGCAATCTCAGGGACAGTAAAAATACATTTCTACATTAAATATTGTAATATATTATAATAATGAAACATATTCATTTAAAAAGTAAAATATCAATATAGAATGTTTATTATTTATTAATTATTAATATTAAAATGTAATGTAAATATCTGTGGAAATTAAAATGAGCAAACATTAAAGGAGTAGCAATCTAGAGAATGGGGAAAGCAGCATATAATTCATATACGAACCAGGAAGGGACTTAAATTGGGCCTTTTGAGGAGCTCATAAAAATCCTCAAATTAAACCTAGAATTGACTGTTATGCTACAGTGTAATGATCTCTGGCAAGGCCACGATGAATAAAAGGTACAAATCTTCCAGAAACCCCTCCTGATGCAATTATAATTATTCTCTGTCTTTTAGTTGATTAACTTCTAATTGTTCCTATGCATGATAATGATCCCACTCTGATCAGTATAGTTATTGCCTACTATAATTACCACTAATGTTAGTTTCAACACACTCAGACAGATTGTTGCCTGTATGAAAGTATTTTGTGAGGAAGGTTCAGATCACAACATCAGGAGGCAAACAAAGGATACTGACTGACTGTAATTGAAGTCTCTGCTCAGTCTTTTTAATTTTACATGGGGACATTAAAGTCTTTTACACGGTGGAAACATCTAACTGATTGATCGAGAAAGCAACTAGTGGACAACTACAATAATTTCAGTTTATTATTTAAAATGCTGCCATTAATTGTTTTCTTACATAAAAATACTTTTTTCTTATGAATCGTTTGTTTTTCCTTTAGTCCTTCAAACAAGATGGAGGCCAAAATCAGCTTTCATCTGATACAGTGAGATGTCAATTAAAGAAAAATGTGTAAAAGATTTAAAAATATACTGGTGGTTTGGCAAGGTTTAACAAGCTCAACAATTACAGGCAAAGGAATTTAATCTATATTGTAAAACTCAACACAGTTAGAACACATCTATGGTTTTTCAGATAATTTTTCTACTCTGTCAGCAGCTGTATCCTATGCTATATGTGTATGATCTGTGAATTTTAACATGTCAAGCTGTAGACCTTTCTTAAATAATGTCATTAAAAATAACCTAGCCATATCACATTATAACATATACATGGTTCCATTTAGCCCTTCGTTATAGTCCATCTCTTAGCTGTCAACCTAACCAGTAAAAGCCATTTTGAAGTCAAAGTTTGACCTAGCTTGGAGTCATCCACCAGGAAAACATCTCAGGAGAGAGAAGGACATTGTAATGCTAAAGTAATGCTGAACAAACTCAGGATACTTCCAAAACTAGCACATTTTTGGACATTCACAGTAACCTTGTCTGTACTAAGGTGCAAGGTGCAAAGCTGTTATGCTTTTGAAAAATGTCAATGAAAGAGATGTTTGATGTAAAAATGGACCCAAAATAGTGTCTCAGGCTGCAGTAATACCTAGATTACAAAGCTCTGCATTCTAGTTCCATGATGACAAAAATATTCCTAATATTAAAAACTACCAGTTCAATAACTACAATATATGCAAGGCATAATGTCTGTATTGAAGGGTAGATTGTAGAGGAGATTTAGGAGGAAGTGTAATGGAGGCTGCAAAGTGTAATGGAGGCTGCAAAGAAATTTGATTGACTTTAATACATTTGTGGGTAAGGTATTGTTCATAATGGCGCCCATACAAAACGATGAATTTTTGAGGCAAGAGAATAGTAAATCCTGCAGACAATACGGTTGTGTGAAACTCTCTTCCAGTGCCAGGAAACAAGAATTTCAGTATGAACCCATGAACTCATGTCTAGAAGCCAAAAAGCCCAATGGTAATATGGAAAATTAGGTGATATGACACTGGCTAACCAGTTTTTCAATAGGGAAGATGTCCAGACTGACTGTGCTCAAGTCTGTTAAGAGAGCAAAGAGAACTGAGAGGGGCTGCCTTATTCCTTCTGTCAGGGGAAATTGGAGAGACCTCACAGTCCCACTAAAGACACAAGAAGTATATATGGAGTGCACTCATAAGTGATCTCACTTAACTCTGTCAATATGGTTCATGTTATATGAAGCAAGGCTAGTTTTCATAAACCCTGTCATGGTGATTTAAAGAGAGAAGGATTTGGGATTCAAGATGTCAGACCAAGCATTTATCTTAAATTTCAATGTCTTAATTTAAAAGACTTATCGGTCAGTCGTTAGGACAGTCTAATAAGGCTTTCATCTTGAAAATCATTTATGAGAAACAGAAACATGCAAGAAAGGAGAGGCCATCATTTCTGACCCTCAATCTTCTCAATAGCCACTATGAACTGTTACTGTAAGGGCGGAGACTACGATGCCCACTTTTTAATTCAGAGCTCAAGATAGCTTTGGTCCATCCTTGGCAAGAATTTCAAAAGAGGCCCTGAAATGAACACCAGGCTGATAAATAGTTCTCTTAACCAGCTTGTCGCACACTAGACCTTCCGTCGGTTCAGACCAGACGGGATAGCCTTCATTGCCCTCGCGCATCGATGAGCCTTGGGTGCCCAACACCCTGTCGCCAGTTTGTGGTTTGTCGCTCCTCGGACCCCTGTCGGTAGGTTCTCACCACTGCTGACAGGGAGCACCCCACAAGTCTTGCCGTTTCAGAGATGCTCTGACCCAGTCGTCTGGCCATAACAATTTGGCCCTTGTCAAAGTCACTCAGGTCTTTACTCCTGCCCATTTCTCCTGCGTCCAACACGTTGACTACGAGAACTGATTGTTCACTTACCATCTACTCTACCCAGACCTTGACATGTGCCCTTGTTTGGAGATGATCAAAGTTATTCGGCTCACCTGTGAGTGTTCATAATGCTTTGGCTCATCAGTGTACATGTTACATATATGACTACAACTCCTCACCCTCTGTCTCCTCCTCCTTCTCTCAAGGGGCTTAGTTCACCTTTAAAATAAGGTGGTGGTGATGGTTGGGGGGGGCAGTGTCATTACATTGCATTATCCCTCATTTAGCAGCCGCTCTTAATAAATTTAATGAATTTAGTGGATTACAAGGTGCGAGTACAAAGTGCATTTGTGGCTAGTGGCAAGAAAAGTTGTACAAACAAGATTGTTGACCGTTGGCTACATTTGAACATGCATCCCTGCCAAACACTGTGCTGAGATCATAAATGCATAACTGGTGCTGGCATTCCATGCATTGTTTTCTGAAATGCTTTACTAGTACATTTTGACATCACTCATTGCAATTCTTACAGTACAAGTCTTAGAGTACAAATGATTAATGAATTTAAGCTATAAAGCAGGGTTTTCTCGCATTGCCATTGGTGTCTGTTTCTGTTCTAATATAGGACTTTTTTGTTTGATTATAATTACATTAAAACTACAAATTTACTTCCAATAACATTTGATTAGTTAATGATGGCCACACCCAAACAGGCTTCACTACTATAAACGTGCTACAAATAACAGAATAACAAATAACTACAGAGTGCTATGAATAACAGAGGAAGGAAGCCACTATATGATGATATAGGACTTCTTTGTAAATTGGCGTTCCAATTGTGTTGTGCATCCACATTCCACAGTCTGGATACATGATAACCTCCCTAGATGCGTCCGATTTAAATATTTACCTATTCTTACCTGCTCTCACCAATATGAAGAGAGCAGTTAGCATATGTAGTTTAGCTAACCAATTTGTGGCTATGGCCATTTGCCTATCGTATGTGGACAAGGAAATAAATGGTTCAAATGAAAACTGATACTTTCAACAAAGTTAAGTGACAGCTACATTAAGCACATATTCCATTGCTTTTATGACCAAAGGATTGATGACAGAGTGTATTTTACATTCTGAACAATTATCTGTTTTGTTTGACTGCATTATTTGTTTTTTACTGATGTTTCCTAATGTTCTCAGTATATAATTGTAAAATTATTATAAACCTATGTGTGCTCTTCTAACAGCTTCACAACACAAGATGAATTTTTCATTTATCATACCTGCCGTCATAAAATATGATCTTCATATCCTGGTAAATTAAGTCCGTGTTTACGTCAAATAATATATACAGTGTTGCTCCATGAGGATTGCATTGAAATTGAAACACTTACTTCATAACACTTTTGCTTACTCCTTTAGTACAGGTATTCACTGCAAATAGCTAAATGACCACAGATGCTGATATTACAATGACAGAGTAGGGTGCAGGTAATGCATCCTCTTTTTTCTTCTCTCCTCCATTAGCTTACCTGGTGGCACACTGGGTGCAGTGCCTAAGAGGCTTGTACTGAGACCTGCCTCACTGTTTCACTGCCTTTCTGCAGGCAACCCCTTTACTGTCCCAGGCACACAAACAGAGCCCCCACACCCCCTCTCATTACTGTATGCAAGGCTGACTGTCATGTCATGAAATTAGGATGCATTGTGGAACAAATCTTTTTGCATATATTTGCAGAAGTTTATCTCATCTTCATTGCCTTTTTGCTGGGGTTTGGGGATTTTCTTTTTTTTTTTTTTTTTGCTTATTCACAGTCTTAGTTGGGGATTTTTCTCTTCTTTTTAATTTCCTCTAGAAACAATCCATACTGTCACAGTTAACAGTTTCACTGCAAGGGGTGGTATACCAGATAAATGTTCATTATTTCATTGATTGATTGATTGATTGATTGATTGATCGATTGACATCCTTGTCAATTTCCCAGTTGGGCTGTCTCATTCAAGACCGATACTCTCCCCCTTAAGTCAATTTGTTTTGCATGTCCCACCAGCCTTTTTTCTCTATGTTGTTGAACCTTTTAATCTTGGATGAACATTTTCTATTCCATGCATAGCAATGTTATGTCTGTCTGGTGTATCTATCATTGCACATTATAAGAGGAATGTTTACAAAATGTTACTTATGTATTAATGGCACTTCAAATAGTGTTAGTAATTACATTGTTGAATTATTATTAGCGATCAGATCAATAGGTATTGTGTTTGCAGTGATTTCCTCTTTTAAATGCATTACTTACAATGACTGAAAAAGATTGGATTTTGTTACCATATTAGAAAATGAATTTACCTTACAGCCCAATGTATCATATATAACACAGAAAATATGTCAGAAAGTTGGGAAAAATCACAATTTTGTTAACGAGTGCAGTAAAGACCATGAATTTGGGAAGTCTAATTTTTATTTCACATTTTTCAAGGGTTGGGCTTTTGAGGGTTAAAAGAAAAATGAGTTCTCAGTTGACCTTCCCAGTTAAACAAAGGTTAAATGAGGAAAATTAATAAAAATTGTCTAAAATATTCATAACCATATGGAGAAACCACATGCAAAATGTATAATCTAAGACTGCACCAGGGGTGCTTGGTAGAAAACGTCACAGATTACAATCCACTTTGCCATGGACTTCCCTGAAAATTCTTACTTTTTTGAGACACAGTTAGATAACTATCAATGAATATTTTGCCATTAAAAATATAATGTGAAAATATCCCCATGCTTTCTGAGGGCACGTAAATCTATTGTTTTCTCATCTACACGCATTTGTGAAAGCTTTTTTTTACTACTTATGTGTAAAAAGCACTTGCATGAATCCAGAGCTGGCTTAAACATAATTCTCCAACTAAACTTACGCTGGAGCAAGCTAAGAATGCACATTTTTAAGTTTATAATCACTTTCTCCTTTATCCCAGGATAATGTTACTTGGGTAAGGCTGACCATAGATTTTTTTCTGTGCTCTATCTCTCTTTCCACTCCATTAGAGTTATTGCCGGGCCGGGGACCCTGCATGTTAAATCACTTAATCAAAGGCAATGGGTCGAAAATCTTGTTTCGGTTTGTATATTTGATTCATTCCTCCAGATAAAAAGAAGTTAAAAAAGCACATTACAAGCCTTGCAATAGCACATGCATTATCTGCTAAGCAGCTGAAAAAGGCTATCATTGGGTTTATCCCTCTGGGTATGCAGTGAACGTTTTCACAGATCATCCATTCTAACACCCCAATATTTCTTTCTGTTCTCTACACCTCTTGTGTGCCCCCATTCTCTGACTTGTCACTTTCATGGCGTAAATAAATAGACCCTTTTAACTTGAAACACCCTGCCTTGAAATTCTAAACTGTCAAACATAAAAGGCATAATACTATTCCCTTGCCTTAATAAAGCTCTTGCAGAGGAAAGGGGTAAAACACCAGCAAACTAGAGGGAGAGGAAGAAGGAAAGAGGAGCTTGTCAAATGTCCCCTGGCTGCTCAGGGCTGGTTGCACGTTTCATTGGGGTAATACTAAACATTACAATTCCACCTTGCAGAGGTCTCGAGGATGTCCACAGCACCCTTGTCATGTTAAGACCCCTGCAATTCCTGTCTCTGCCTATTTCTCGATTCACTTAGAACATAAATAATCACTATGGATCCATCTCCTTTTACCCATGGGTAAGAATGGAGGGATGCAATTACCATAATGGTCTTTAGGAGTCCTGAGCAGCAACCCAAGGCAATACTGGAGTTTAGATGCCATTCTTTTCCCCTTTTATTATGTTTTCAAGATCCAACAGATTCAGTTTTCTACGGTTTGATCTCTTTCTCTGTTACTATGTATAGTAACTTTGCAGCTGGGCAGTAACAGAATAAAATAATGCCGATATACGTGTGTATAATATGAATGCCCTGTGTATGATGATTATTCCTGTCTGGGATTTACCAAGGGGACAGGGGTAGGTATTAATAATAATGATTATTATGCTGATGTTCACTGATATTAATGACATATTTCAGTGAGAGCAAAAAAGTAGCACTTAATTCTGTTAATTTGCTTTGTGATTATATAAAAATGGAGCTCAGCACATATGGAAAGATGTGCTGAAAAATATAGAGTGCTTTACATCACTGTATCACAGGCTGAGAGTGGTTTTGCTTTGAAGCAAAAAAGTGGTGAGTTCAATAAGTATAATGGTTCATACTGTTCCTGTTGTTTAAACATCAAATTGGACATATAATGCGGCATATGCATAATGTCTCTCCTGTCTCTATTTTGTACTGACCTCATCCCTGTCTGATTATGGAGGAGCGCCTTCATCACCTCTCCCTAATTGTTAATTGTCAATAATTTGTTAATTATGCTCACCTGTTTTGACTGGTAAGGGAACCTGCCTACTGGCTAACAAGCCACACCTTACTAATTGAAGCCTGACTAAATCCAGGTGTGGCTGCAGAGCAGAAGGAAGGCTTTTGTTTGGTTTTAACAATAAATTATTGGTTCTTTTAATCTTGTGTTCTTTTTTGGCACATTTATGGGAGAAGTGTCAGCAAGCTTCTGTACACTGAGAAATACATCTAACTATGTACCGGCTGTTGGCCTAACCAGAGTGAAAATAACTGTCTACCTGTAATTGTGTGATTTTAATGTGTAAATAAGTTCTCTAACTCCCCCAATCCCCCATCTGCTTCTCTCTTGTCGCAGGTTCGCCTTCATGAGACCACCCTATTGTAACTGTGAGAGTTCTGCTTCTTCCATGAAAGGATTCAAAACAACTGAGAAGCAACAAAAGGGTACATGGCTGTTAAGGAAGTTTGAGACCACCCTGTCCAATTAAGAACAGTACCTTACCGCAATAGGTGGTGAATGAGGTGACAGCAGGTTTTTAGCACCTGAATTTCCTACAGTCACTTGCTTATTATTATTAGAAATTCCATTAACAGGATTTTTTCGTTTTAGAAAGTGACCAGTCCAACCCTTGCATATATCCAGTTCATAAGCAAGCTTCAAATGTCAAGGAAAACACCAATCATTGTCTGGTTCAGAGAACAGAAACTTCCATATGCCTGTTCCACTGCAGCTATTGCCTAACCTTCTGTGTTCTCACATAAAGTTTAGAACATCTTGAAATATAAATTAAGCTTGTATCTTTGTCACTTAATTAGTGTGACATGCCGCCATATTTTGTGCGGTGATGATTTGTAGTTTAGGAGTAAATGCACTGAGGGGGATATCCTTGCCATCTGGTTGGACAGACTTCCCTCTGCACCCCCGCTGTTAGCTCACCTCCTTCTTCCCTCTTCTGGAGATGGCTTACTAAAGCTGAACTGATTCCCACCCTGTACTCGTTTCTCATGTCTGATCAGCCACATGGCCTCTTCTCTTTCTAACAACACGGAAAGATCTTACACACGCATTGGCAGCTCATTCCTTGCTGCTTA
This sequence comes from Megalops atlanticus, assembly GCA_019176425.1. NCBI lineage: Eukaryota > Metazoa > Chordata > Actinopteri > Elopiformes > Megalopidae > Megalops > Megalops atlanticus. Next base: position 33,950,677 of record CM032880.1, on the reverse strand, counting down.
TTTATTTACTGATGGAATCTAAACTAATGTATTAAGCATACCTTTTTCCCATAAATATTATGTTAAGGAAGGTTAGTTTCACACCCTCCTTTAGAAAGCTGTTATTACATTTACATTTACATTTTGTCATTCCGCAGACGCTCTCATCCATTGTGACTTCCAATGTGAAAATACAAAGCACATTTAACATAACAGCGTGAAATGTTGTACAAAAAAACAGCGACACGTACATGATTTAAGATGTAAAACATAATAGGTCATTTATCATAAGAGTGAAAAACGACAAAAACTACAAAATTTAAAACTTACATAAAAGGGGAACAAGATCACAATAGGGCAGGGGAAATGAGGTACAGTTTGAAGAGATGTGCATTTAGTCAGTGACAGAATGTGCCTAGTGATTCAGCTTGTTCTGACTGCCACGGAAAGCTCATTCCACTGCACAGGGGCCAAGATGCAGAAGGAGAGCGACCGGGATGCATGGTTGTGAGAGGAGGGGACAGGCGAGTGTCCTGAAGAGGTCGAGCACAGTGGCCTGGCTGGTGTGTGAGGTCCAATGTTGGACTGAAGATCACCGGTAGCCAACGGAGGGAGATAAGGATGCGTGAAACATGGGAAAAACTGGGGATGTTGTGGACCAACCTAGCGGCAACATTGTGAATTTGCTGCAGGGGTTTGATCACGTGCAAGGGAGGGCAGCCAGCAGTGAGTTAAAGAAGCCCAAACAGGACAGAACCATGGCTTGAACCAGGGGTTGGGTAGAATGGGTGGCAAGGAAAGGGCGGATTCTTCTAATGTCATGGAGGAAGAATATGTTTTTTTCTATATCCTCACAGTTTTCTCCCCAACTTCCAGTTTATCACAGGTGGGTGCAGTGTATAAATTACCTATAAATTTCAGTAATTGTGGGGTTTTCTACAATAATAATAATGATAATAAACTGGAATAACTTCAGTATGATTCAATTTCTTCAGTTAAAAAGCACAGTCAGATTTCAGTACTGTATGAATCTCATCTGATACATACAGAGGTTATGCAAATTCAAGATTGGTAGTAGGCGGGATCAAACTGGCAACTCTCTTGCTGAATGTGAAAGTAGGGCTGATGCTGTTGTATCTACACCCATTTGTCCAAACTGCATGTAAACCCCACCCCATTATCTGTTTATGTCCATAAATCTTGCTTTGTTTCCTTTGATCTCTTGATCACTCTCCCACAATCAGCCATCCATCGGCTAAAAGCTTAAAGTCCTCTATTAAAGGTGCTCAAAGTAAACATCATTTTAAAATTATCATTGAGACATGGAAGTTCTCAGTAGCAAAGCCTTTCTCTCTTTTTTATCAAAAAGACATACCATAAAAACACTCAGAGTAAAAATCCACCATTACAAATCTTATAATGGTCACATTCTGTGCCAGAAAATGTATGTTTAAAAGGACAATAAAAAGTTTAATCTTCTTATGGAGTGCTACAGTTGTGAGGACTATCATCACAAATCTATATTACAGTACTTAAAATGCTCTGTCATCCCTGTACCCTGTGCTGCTATTTATGATAATGCAATGGATCATTTGTCTTATATGGTCTTTTTCATTTATGTGGGGGATAGTGTATGCCAGAGGTTGCTCTTAAAACCACAAGTGTGTTAGTGGTTGTTCACTCTACTTTTTAAAGTTTAAGGAGGGATGTGTACCCATGAAACCACTCCAGATTAAAAATTAATTTAATAAATATTTTTGATAAGGCGATTACCCCATAAGAATAGAGTCTAAGGCAAAAGGCAAGCTGTTGGATAAATTTGGAAGTTCAAAAAGTGCACTTTTATAATTGCTTACACCATTGTGGGGATGAGTTCAGATTGCCTTTCATTTTCCAGTCATTTTCACCGCGGGGGCAGAGCGGGTTTGTTTTGATGTGATCCCACAGTGAAATGTCATAATGTTTACATGTAAACTAAACGGATGAATAAAGAAGTAAAGTCTACACACTACTCTAATGCTTTCTTTTGCACATGGAAACAGACATGCAAATGTCATCAAATGGACAACATTTCCCTGGAGATCATTGTCAGGACACATTGATGTCTAACCTGTATAAATAACCACCAGTTCACTCAGTCTGATTGATGTAATTGTTCTAAGGTCAGTTCATTAACTGACAAATGATCGTGTACAATTGGACATATACATTCTAGAAAATGTGCTGTACTATATATAAATTCATCTTTAAGAGTATATGATCATCCCACATCTAATCAGTATGAATCATCTGGTCTAAAGCCTTATCCATGAATGTGAGAGTTACACAAGTTGCAAGTCAGATGAAAGGCCAGCTCTGTGAAAATGGCACTATTGTCACAATTGCACCAAACACATTACTGCAGTTAATACAGTAGTCCTTCTTGGATATGAAACATAATAGACAAGAACATTTTTATTACATCTTAAAAATGGCTAGAAGTTATTCATGCATACAAATATGTCAACAGGTGCATATTTATGAATGGTGTATATATTTTCCTATTTACTAAAACCACATGTCAAGAGGTCACCATGGTGATGGATATGCTTATAGAAATGGTTTCATACTGAAGTCTTTCTTTAAGCCCTTGGGTGACAAATTATTTAATTTGTAGATTCACAATGCTTCCCTTGTCAGTAGAAGAGCGTCAATATCCCCTCCCCTTCTGGGAGTCTTGGCATGCTCTGTTCCAAAATATTTAATGGATGACATGTTGTGTTTTACTTGGAGAAAGTGTGCAAAGTGCCCTTTGTTGCAATGTTGCTCTTGTCCTTGAAATTCAGGCCATAAGGGACCTGGATGTCTTTCCAACATATATGAATCCACATTGACATTTTAGTATGTGGACAACACTTTACATGCTGCTTGTAATGTTCCCTTTATTTTGATGACCTTACCAGTAAGGAGATGATTAAAGGAGAATTGTGATGTACACAGTGTTCACGTGTAATCTCCATCCGGTTTATCATTGAGAAATGTGTGCACTTGTGGGGTGGGGCAGAATGATCAGCGTTTACTGAGTGGTGTGTTTTTTATCCCTTAGTTTCTTAAACACATCAGTTTTAAACTAATTGACTGACCCCGAAAAACAACTTTAAGATGCACAACGTCAATGTGAAGTCTCATTACCTTTAAAAGATATATATGTTTAAAAGCATCCTTTGCGGGGTGTGGTTGTTTGAATTCTTTGCAGCAAGGTGCTAGTTGGAAACATCATGATTTTGGTCTGTGTTCAGTCAATTTGTGTAAGACTCAAAACCAAACAGGTACACAGATTCATCACATTATGCTTAATCTCTAGGTTTATCAAAGCTTAAAATTGATTTTTTTCCAGTTTAGAAAGAAGGAAATGTCAAACAAATGGTGACAACATAGCAAACAATAAACACAATAAACATTTATAGTTAATTTTCCCTCCATCCCTTTGATCATTTTGAGCATGAAGAATGAGATTCTGAATGGGTACAGTTGTGGATGTTAATACAATTTTTGAGGTGTGGTATTACTGAAACACTAAGGTAATTCTTTTAGTTCAAAACAAATCTCAGAGTAGAATATTGCAGTGTTAGATTAGAAAAGGATAAGAAAAGGATAGGTATGTTGATATTTACATCAACATTAACTTCAGTGAAATGTAGACACAGTAACAAGCTTTACAAGTATGACTGAGATCCTCATATCTTTAGCAAAAACTACAAGATTTGATAATCAACATGCTGAAGTCTCACTACACAACAAGGTTGGTTATTGCAAAGAAAAGGGGAGAAGCACCTTTTCCCCCTTCCACTGTTTTCTCAGAATGTCCCCATAAAGGGAGTGGAAATAGTTCCACTATCCATTGGTATCCATTAGTCTCAACTTTAATTGTGTCCAGGAAAAAAAAAAAAATTCATCCTGGAAATATTTGCCATTGCTAGCCAGCTTGTGGATGCCATTGGGACCCTTCTTGAGAATCTCCATCTGTCATGGCGAGATGTTGAAGAGGTTCTGTCTGCTCTGTCAGCTCCACAGCTGTCAGGTCCTTCATGCATAAATGGAGGGTTACACAAAGAATCCTGGTAAAGAAAGGTCAGCCTGGGAGGTCGATGAGGGCCACAGCAACATGTGCTATGTCTCCATTGCCAAATGCCTTCACCTGGCACATCACCAGCCAGGTTATTGGGAACACTGTGCATGTCTTTGATGGGAATAGATTCAGCAGTGATAATGAGGAACGCCTGTGGGCAGCAGGATGCCGTATGGTGGAGCACGGCTCACAACAGAAAGGTTGCTGGTTCAATTTCCCACTAGGCACTGCTGTTGTACCCTTGGGAAAGGTGCTTATCCAGAATTTCTTCAGTGAATATCCAGCTGTATAAATGGATGACATGTAAGAATTGTAACCTATGTGAGTTGCTCCAGATGACAGTGTCTGCTGAATGTAGCCAACTAAATGTAATATGTAATGTAATGCCAAAAGCTATCAGATCTGCAAAGGCACTTCTCAGAGATTGATCATACCATGTGAACACATAAGGAGGTACAAGAACTGAAAGCCAGCAGACCATCCTTGGGGAAGTGCTTTGTCTTTCCTGTTATAAAGGGTTTATGTATGTAAAGTACATAAAAGTAAAGAATGGCGCAATATGGGAAATGGAGAATGCACAACTTTGCTAGCAAAGTAGAGATTGTTGGAAAAGCAAACATAATGAAAACATAAGTAACACTCTTATAATATTGCTTACTCATCTTTTTTCCAATTTAAAAGACATACAAAAGTTCATCACATGAACAATACTGCATATTGAATAGATGCCTTCTAAGTTTTGACTCGAAACCAAGAAATGAATCCACACCTGTCTGCTCATGCATGACAAGAAAGTTAAAATGTAGCCAAGTATTTTTAAAATGGATTAGTAAATTACACATACAGTACCTGCGATATTTATTCAAAATCATTTTATGAGACAATGCACATATGATATTTTCTCTTCTTACATTTTTAAATGTTATACTTTAACCTCAACATCATTGTCAGATTGCAATATCATTGTTCAAAATAACAATGTGAAATATAATTGAGGGTCACATTTATTCACACCGCTGTAAACATTTTGTAAATCTTCCTTTGTAATGGATTACACTTACAGGATGCTTCCCAATTGTGTGCAGTTCTCTTAGCAGAATTGCTTAGAGTTCTTCACCTCTTTTGGTGTTCATTTGTGAACTTCTTTCTTGAGTTCAGAATTCAGATGTTAGATTGGATTGATTGAGGTGTGGTGATTTAAATGATCTGATGAGAACACTAATTTTGTGCTCAGCTAAGCATTTTATTATAGATGTGGATGAATGCTTTGGATCATTGTGATGTTTTTGTTTTTGTCATGTATGTGGATGTCCATTTTAGCAAAGTTTCAGCATCTTAGCAAGGGGTACCAGGTTTTGGCCAAAACGTCTTAATATGTCTTATTTATAACTCAATCCTAACAGGGGCTCCAGAATTACTAGATTTGAAAAATTCCAATTACCATATAATGGATTGCTAGATAGGACTACCTGACACTGCTCTTAAAAGCTCATCATTTGGTGACTGTATCTTCCACTGCTTAAACTTTTAGTGGCTGTCAGATGCTGGGGATGACAAGCAGTGCAGTGCAGAGAAGAGGTGGGGTTTACAATGATTACTTAATTAGACCACCTGAAGTTGGTTAGCAAGGTGTGGGAGGCAGTGGGGAGGCATCTCTTATATAACCTGTTTGGGGGAAAAAGAAGTAAGCAGGACAGTGAGCAGCTGCAGATTTTTTCATTGTTTAATGTGCATTCTTTTTGGTAAAACTTGTCTCTGTGGCAGTGTGGTGTCATCTTGTGCTGTGTTTGTGTGCAGAGAGGGGAGTATAAGGAAAGTGGAGAAACCGTGGTTGAGCTGAGAAAAATCAGAGAGAAGAGAAACCGAACAAAGGCAACTTACCAATCCAAGAGCCTTCAATGGCTGCAGAAGTTCTGCAGAGGTTTTGGTAAATCTGCTCATGAGGGACATGCTCCCTGAACAGAGGAGGAGAGAGTTTACTTCCACTTCCCATAGTTCCTTGTGTTTGTGTGTGTGAGATGTGCTGGTTTTATTACTGCTATGCCGCTTACGCGTCGGCAGGTGCACGGTCTAGGCTGAGAAGCAGTGTGGTGCTGTGAGAGCCAGAGAGAGGGGTGGTGGGAATAAAGATAGTGATGTGAGGGGAAGAGGTGTGCAGCAGCACGTCAGCTTTCCTAAAACAACTCTTTCTCTTTTTTCATCTTTGGATGACGGGCTCACTCATCCATGGGATTTGTGAGTAAGATGCCATCCTTCTTTTCTTTTGTGTTTGTCTGTCATGATTGAATTGTAGTAGCTTTACCTCCAGGGCAGGCTACAGACAGGGTACTAGCTTTGCCTAGCTGTGCTTTGGGGTAGTCCTATAACTACAGCAAGTGTGTGTAACTGAGCTGATTTTTATATTTGTAGTGTTCTATTCTAATTACTTATATTGGGATGCATGGTATGCAGTGGTGAAAGTGGCAATTGCCTGTGACCAGACGCACTATGGTGCCCAAAGACCACTCCTTAGTTTAAGGAGATCAGCACCTGGAGGGCTGGACAGTGACCACTGACACTCACCTGCATTAGGGAAGTATCAGCACTGTGAGACTGAACAGCAACTGTTAAGGAGGCACAGCTGACAGTGCTCACCCTAATGAGAGGGACCTATCAAAAGCTTAGTCTTGGGCTGGTAACTCAATGGTAACATATGTGCTGTTTCCTATGTTTCCAGAAGCTGTATCTGAGAGTAACACTTCCTCCACAGTGTGTCAAAGATAACCCAGCCGTATGGACCCTGTCACCAGTTGGTGTGCCACATGGAGCTCACTCCATAGTTTCTTTCCTGCCAGAAGAGATTTAAGTTGTTCTTTGAAAAGCATTGCACCTCCTTTATGCAGCACTAATTTTCAATTGCCAGTTGTATACTAGGGTCAACTGGTTCACAACAACCCTAAGCACTCAAGCAGGAGCACTTAGGCAAGACAAAAGCAATTCTCTGATACTCATGCATGCAGCCAGCAGCTATACACTATAAACCACACAGTGCATGACAGCAAAGTGCATGTTCATGAAAGGACAGATGTTACTCTGCTGATGTGAGAGCAGATAAGGGTACCATGATTGCCTATACTAGCAGAAGCCTGTTGGGGTCAAGCTGGGGGTGACAGAGCAGCGATGAGTGGTGTGGCTTTGAGGTGAAGTATCTCTCCAGCTTCACTAACTACAATGTAGATATGCTTTCTAGGTTGCCCTGGAGGGAGTCAGCCCCCCAATGGTGGGCCTGGGGCGAAAAGGGTCTGCCCATGGAGCCTGAATGGAAGGAGCTGTAATAGGGGGCTGCCCACCTGCAGGCCTTGATGGAGCATTTGCACCGGGGGTTGGGGTTGCACTGGGGACAAAGTCAGGTGCCACCAGAAGAGCGTAGTCGGTGCAGAGAGTGGGAAGAGCTCCAGCTGAAGGGGGTGGGGTCCTGCATTGTCAGGTCTGGGAACTCGTGCGGGGCTGTTGGTGCTGGCACACCCTCAGGCTCCCCCAACACATACACAGCGTGGTTGCTATGCTTCCATTTACTGATAACTGAACAATTTCCCATAATACTGTCATCCTGAAATGCATTAGTTATCGACTGTCCATAAAAATATGGAATCACAGAGATGTTCAAACTCAGCATTAATCTCAGTACATGACAATTTTGATGGGAAAAATCTGTCACTAAGATACCTTATACATATACACCAATACTTATACATGTACTGTATATATATATGTTATAATGTTGTCAGTAATCACTGTCTAATATTCTTTTTGCACTCCCTACTGTTATTAAGTACCACCCATGTCTTTATTACATGAATAAAAGCAATGGGTTTATACTTGCATTTGCATTTCGTTACCTAATAGACACTAGTAATGTGCAGTACATAAACGAACAAATCTTTTTGAATGAATCTTTGAGGTGAACTGAGTGTACTGAATCACTAGTCTAAAAGATTCCTTCCTTCCTCTTTGCAAACATGCGTGCTGATTAGCTGGCATAGCAGCTATAACTCTCCCTCCACTGGATATTAGCTATGCGGTCTGTCCATGAAGCAGCCTATTACAAAACTGTATCAGCAGTACGTTCATGACAACAACTAGCCAATGGCTGAAATGCTAAAACACTCAAAGCACCTCCCACTGGCCATCTCAGCACAGCAGCTCAGTGACTATGCTGACCATGGTGACTACATGTGACTGACTCTGGAAGACTCGAAACGCCCCCACTGTGTACTGTGTACTGAATGACCTGATGTACTGTTGACAAGTTCTCAGTACAACGGTTCATTCAGACTCAAAAGAACTGGTGACTACTAAGACTCTAAACTCCCCCTACTGACCTGATGTACTGTTGACAAGTTCTCAGTACAACAGTTTGTTCAGACTCAACAGTTCGTTCAGACTCAAAAGAACTGGTGACTATGAAGACTCTAAACTCCCCCTACTGACCTGATGTACTGTTGACAAGTTCTCAGGACAACAGTTCGCTCAGACTCAACAGTTCATTCAGACTCAAAAGAGTCACTGACTATGAAGATCTGGTGACTACCTGTTGCCAGAATGGCTAGTTCTCGGTACAGCAGGCTTGGGCTACATCCGCCGTTTACTGCGACGATGCAAAAGGAATCAGAGCGCTCCCGTGACATTATTATAGGAATTAGAAATATTATTAAATATTAGTTTTGCTCATCTACCTGGAATATTATTTTATATTTTCATTTTTAACAGTAGCATATTTTAGGTGCGCACAATGTAGGCTATTGCAGTTCTTGTTTATCACAACTGCAATTTGACGTACAATTTATTTAATGTTGACATCACATTTCCTTTTAACGTGAATAAAGTCCTTATTAATAAATACTGACAAATCAACATAGTAGGCTACAAAACAAAAGAGAAATGTGATGCATAAACCTATGCATCACATTTGTAGCCTACTACGTCTACTGTGTCTACATACAACAAATAAAAATATGACATTCACAATATTAAATAATTAAAAAAAAGATTCACTAATTATGATGCTTAGACTACATAATATATTGTAGCAGTTGATAGTTAGCCACTGCTGCTAGTGTGTGTTCCCATGATTCTTTTTGTTTTTGTTAGCTTTTCTTTATGATTAATGTTCTTCCTTTAAGACTTTATGTAGGCTGCGTTACTTTGTTACACAGTTATGTTAGGCCGGGTGTGTGTGTGGGAGACCCCATGTGTTTGTTCGGTGCGTTTAATGAACTACCGTATGTGTGATGGATAGCGGGGGCAGTGACATGCCTTCACTGTCACATTACAATTTGAGCAATCACTACAAGTATATTAAAATGTTTGGGCTTGGTTAGTTCAAAACTTGTAAAACAAAGTTTTTCGCTTCAAATATAAGTGTGGCACTTTTTTCTTCAGTGCATTTTTTTTAGTTTTAGCAAATGACATGTAGCCTACTTATTAGAGGCCTACACATTAAAATCTGGGGCTCTCTTACCTTCCTAAAGACGAAGTATAGGCTACTTTGCGTCTACATGATCATTTGAATAGCATGGTGCAGTTGAACGTAATGGATATTACGATTTAATTATTATTAATTTCATTGACATTTGCTCTCACATGTGCTGTTTTGCTGCAGAGCAGGCTAATAATGGACATGATGTTTGGAACAATGTAGGGTAATTTTTAAAATGCAATAAAAGTATTTACAGAGGCATGTATGCTGCCCAACCGGATATGGAAATGAACGAATCACTGAGTCAAAGATTCGTATCATTTTATTGTACTGAACGAAAGGAACCGAATCACTAAAAAGAATCGTTTTGAACACCACTAATAGACACCGTTATCCAGATTGACTTACACAGGTTACATTACATGGTATCAGTGTATACAGCTAGATCTTTACTGAGGCAATTGTGGGTTAAATATTTTGCCCAAGGGCATAACAACAGTGCTTCAACAGGGAATGGAACCAACAACCTCTGGGTTATGAGCCCTGCTCCTAACTACTCCATGCTGTTGCCCAGCATTCTCCAACAAACATGTAATGAATAGAAAATAATGACAAGAAATAAGAACAAAGCATTTTCATATTAATAGCTGTGGTTCCTGGAAGTACAGTAGTTTATAAATTTACTTTTTAGCATGTAGTACGGGTGTATGAAGAATACAGCTGTAGCATCTGAAACATGTATGTAAACAGGGTATATGTTTCCCCACTGTGGCCATAATCTAACTGCAGGTCTTGAATTGATGAAATAATCTATGTCTTGTAAAAGTTTTGCACACATAGTCCTTCTGAAGTGTACTCTCTCAAGTATTACATTGCCAGTGTAATACTTGAGACAGTACATACCAGACACTTTTATGTGACAAATAAAGTTTCAATAGCATGTTCTCTTCAGATTGTGAAAAGAAAAAGTGCAGGCCCAAGTCCATTAAGTAACATGAATGTAGTTAGGAAAGCACTGAGGGGAAATACCTTGGAATACTGCTTATTTTGTTGTTTTGTGTGTCTATTTCAAATTACTATCAGCTAACAGGTAGAAACAAACTATCTAAGAAATTCTACCTCATAGAAAAGTCTGTTAGTAGTTACCCTTATTTTGTCCGTTCGTGTATCATATGTATTACTGTTAAAAGCAACCGCCATGTGTATGGCCTGAGCTGATGAAAAAGGCGTGCAGTGTACTGCATGTGTTTATGCACAGCACTATTCTTGTGTGTTTTTATCACAAAATATGGGTCTGCAGGGCTGAGCATTGTGCTTATGTGTGTTACGCATTTAGCACAAGCAAATGCCTGGGTGAAAGCTTTTCAAACCTGCTTACTGGCCACTACCATGGATAAAGGAGGATGAAACTGATATAGATTGCTTGGGGCTGAATGAACAAGTCTCTGATTATCTGCTTTCATTGTGTCAAAGCCTAGCACTGTCCTAGATGTTGGTGCAAGATGCAACCAAGCTCACATTTTTACAACTCACCATGTAAACCTTTCAAGAGGAGTTTCCTGCACAGGAGAAAGATCTACTTGAATCACTATGCATGCTGGTGAAGAGCTGTCATTATATGAGTTAATAAGGGTTCAACTCATTCTGACCCTGGTCAAGTAAAGGTTGTACTGTCATTTTTATAGCTTTTTGTCTTGCTGTGTTTCTTTGGTCCTATTGGGTCCTCTCACTCTGTATATTTTAGTGCTTTATCAAAGCGGGAGACGTAAGTGTGGCATGTGAAAAAATCCCTAAAGAAAAAGAACCCCAAAATGTTTAATTCATCTCAAATTATGGACATCCACAAGACTGTAAAGGCTAGACTGCAATGTGGATCCCCAGGCTTAGCAGATTCACTTCACTTTTCTTGTATGATTAGGCTGTGACCACTTTAAGTACCTGTAAAACGTGTTTCACAACCAATGTGAGGAAACAGTATAGGGTAGTTTGTAATAAATTTGAATTTAACTAATTACCTGCCTCCTCTATGTGAGGTTTGATGTTCTTGAAACCCAAGTCATCTGGTTTTCTCACTCATGGGATGTGCACTATTACTGTAACATAATGGTTTTTTTCCCACAATACATGTGACAATCTTCCCTTTGCTGATGTAATGTGTCAGCAGACAGAACAGGAGGCAGCAGTGCTACAGACAGGAACTCTTACAGTACTGAAACAAGTCACAGCTGGAGCCCATCCCCTTACATAGCTGCACAGCTGTAGCGTCTTGCCATGACTATATGCATATATACTGTAAATAGGAGAGAATGTCTCAGAGCCTGACAGAAGCCTTCTGCTCCAGACCCAAGCTGCTTCTTTCTCTGTGACTTACAATGTAAGAGTACATCTAATGAAGTTGGAAAAACAATGGAACATACTGAATGCAACCAACCACATCTGAACCTGCAGCTGTACATCTAAAAATACAAGCATGATCATTTTAAATACATCAATCCAACATACCATACAAAAAACACAAAAATATGGCAAGGACTTTGGTATAAAAGCCAAGATGAAGTCTGAAGAGGTGGGTCTTCAGTCTGCAGTGGAAGATGGCAGCTCCGCTATGGGAAGCTCTTTCCATCACATAACAAAACTGACATGGGGGAATCCAGGACATGCAATCATGTATGGGAGCACTGACCTGGTGTCTTGTGGCTGCAGAGTTAAGAAATCTAGCTGGTGTGTACAGTCTAATGATTGATTGCAGACATGTAGAAGCTTGCTGTCCAGTAGGCTAACACCAGCATTTTGAAACAGATTTGAACCATTACCAGTAGCCAGGGAAATCAGGACAGGTAGGGCATGGTGGTACTTGGGACCTCTGTTACGGGCCAGCGGAGAAGCAGTGCTTTGAATGAGCTGCAGGAGTCTAACAGCACAAGCAGGGAAATCAGTGAAAACATTTGCAGACCAGCAAGGAAGGAGTTGCTTACAGTGTGCAAAAAGGGATACATGTTCCTTGTCAATCAAAACACTATTACTTTGTGATTTTGACTTTTGTCAATGTCTATACACTGAGTGTTGCTAAAAACAACTGAAATAATGAGACATTTATAAATCTGGTAGAATGATAATAATTTGCTATTCACCATGTAATAAACATGTGCATTTGAAATTTACTGCAAGGATGTGCGCTGCTGAAAAAATCTGACTGGACCTGATAAGGTAGGAAGTTAAGTTTTGACATTTAACCATATTTGAAGTGTATGCCAGATAAACAGGTTTACAAAGAAAATACAAATGTTGTAAGATTAAACATTATTTAATTTTGTTGTAAACGGTAAGGAACTGGGGTGCCCACAACACAAAAACAAAAAAATTAGTGGTTCCGGTCAGAACAAAGTGGTAGTAAAAAAAAAAAAACAGTTTCTACTCCCTGAATAGTTGCTGTGGACATGATCTGCTCATGGTGTATGATGTCAGCCTCAGAATTTGGCTGCACAGCCAACTGAAAGACATATTAGGAGAAAATTGAAAAACCTGAAGTGGATAAGTTCCTGAAATATGTGGCTTTTTCCTGAAAGCAAAAATGTCACTAAAAGCAAAACATAAGGTATATGGTAAAATATAAAATGACTGAAAAATAATTGAAATAATTTTCAATTATTGATTAGAAAACCCACAGATGATATTGCTGTTTTACAATTATTACAATTATTAAATTAATTTCCATCATTCACTGACTCATTATGTTATAGTGTCACTTTTGTGACAAAAGCTGAAAGACCCAAATCCAAAGGGAAACAAATTCCCTTTTGTTACAGGTATATAAAAAATTAGAAACTCATCGAAACAATATATCCAGAGATTAGATTTTGTCTGGCTTGCTGTCGGATAATTTAGCATACCAGGTTTTTCTCCTACCTGGAGAGCAATTTTTCCATCGTCTTAATGTGTAGCTTTGCTTGTACCTTAAAGAATGTGGGGGGCTGTCAGTACAGAGACATTCCATCATACGCTTATAGTTCCTTTCCTAAAAGTTTCTCGCCAACAGTGTAGAAAGAAATGCCATGTGGTATATGACTTTTTTTTTGCTTCTCTTTTGTGAAATTACAATGGTTTAATGAGCCACATAGTCACAACTGGAACATGCAAAAAATCATTATCCCTCTGACCTGCCACGCTTGGGATTGTGGACGGAATAATGCAGAAGCGTTTATTCTCACATCCAGTTAAAGCATGTTCCCCATTTAGCATTCCGACTAAATTGAGAAAAAAGAGAAAGAGAAAGAGAAGGGGGGGGGATCGGCAGCTTTCCATTCAGATGATGATTAAAATTCATAAGCTCCCAGCAGCACCCTGATGCAAAGGCAATTTTAGACCAGTCATAGCCTGCTTTCTACAAAATTAATTTGACAGGTTTGCATTAAGGCAGCTGATCAATATCCACTTAGAGTGGTGAGGGCTAAGCGAAGAAAAATAACTGACGGCTGTGTTACGAGATGAGAAAAAATGAATCTTGGACACTTTTTTTCCCCCTCTCCCCTTCTCCTAAGCTCTCACGTACATCAGAAGCCCTGACCTCCAGCCATTGATCGGCTGCAGTTAACATGACAAAATGGCTGGAAGTTATACCCGGCTGTAGCTACCAGGGAACAATCAACCCTCCTGCACTAAATGTTTGATGGAGTGACTAGCATTTCTTGGCCTATGTGGAAGAAGGGAAAAAAATATTGTCTTTCCCCTCGAAATGAAATACAGTCCCATAGTTTTGACAGGACATCTCTCTCCATGCATCTTAACAGCAAGGAAAGGAGGCCCACACCGAGAAAAGACATGCAAGCGAGCGGTGAACTATCGCTCAAAGCTATACGGCATCACTGGAGCAGTGGCTGCAGACAGGCTTAAATCAATAGTTGCCTCTCAGTTGGCACAGTATCCAGTGGTTGGAAGAGCTGAGAGCTTTTACAAAGAGTCTAAATGAATATTCTTTCTTATTTCAGCAAGTGCCTCATTCTGTACTTTAATGCTCAGGTCAGCTTAAAGTCATCTAGTTGGAGCTCTACTATGTATTGCAAATGCCGTGTTATTGTGTGGTAAATTAAACTGTTGAGGAATCTCTGAAAATAATGTTGTTTAAATACTGTATCTTATAAAATCTTGCAGGGGCGAGTGGCTCAACTGGCAAGACACTTATCTTAAGTGCAGCTAGGCCCTATGGCCTGGGTTCAACAATGTTCGACACCTGCTGACAATGACTGGGAGCCCATCCAGAGACAAATTGTGGGATTCCACAGCAACAGAACAAAGCAGCTTTGTTCTGCAGGGGGTAGGTTTGGGTAGCTCAGTCAGGCTTTCCTTGTCTAACCACTCTCAGGCACCCTGCAATGTGACAGGGAAGCTACGAGTTGCTGTGGGAGTGTCAGTATAGTAACACCCATCCTCCTCACCGTGGCACATAGTGTGACAGGAAGTGCAGAAAACAGCCAGCGTTGCATAAAGGGGAAAAAGTATTTAAAAGACTTTTTAGACTGATATTGAGGAGCCTACTTTATTAGTATCATTGTATGTGTAAAAGTTATTTATAATGCATATTTTTACAGGGGCAACTGACATCAAGAGCATATGCAGTAGAGGTCGCAAGTACACACAGGCAACAATGGAATTTGCCCATACAGCATCAGCAGTATTACTAGTCCACTGTTGCATCTGTTGACTTTGACAGATTCAGTCCAGCCAGCATACAGGGATTGTTTACTAACAGTGCAAATGTCTTTCATCTCCACTAAGTTACACTGAAGGAAAAAAAATCACTTCTTATGCAAAAACATTAACCCGGAGAGTCAGGCTGGGATCATATGCCCAAATTGCATTGTCTCAAATCAGGTAAAATCACCTGGTTCACACTTGATTTCACACCCGAGGGCCCTTCTTTCTTTCATCGGTGTTAATGTAGTTTGTGCTCTCTGACTCACCATCACCTCTTAAAAGGTGCCTTTTTCCTTTGCAAAGAAGACTGAAAAGGAGGACAGAGGGCTAAATAAACACAGAATTTTAAGACGCAAAGGGCTCACTCATTGCTGGCACTAACACCCAAATGTGTACATGCCTAATGTGCATCAATGTGCAATTTTTATTTTTCAACAAAAATACTGAATGAAGCATTTTCAAAGTGGGCAAAAACATAGCCTAGCGTCACTAATCATTGAAGCATTTGTTTTAATTCATTTGTATCCACATATTTATTTATTCTATTCCTCTTTTTCATTTGAGGATTCTATATTTCTTGTTTCTACATTTTTTTGGGTTTGGATTCATTTAATGGGTTCCTAAAGAAAGTAATCTGTGGCCTGGCACAATTTAAATGTGTTCCCGCTTTCTCTTCTATCCCCTATTTTCTTCCCTCCCCACAGAGTCTATTACAAGAATTGGAGGGAGGGGGTCATGTGGAAAACAGGCTCCTCTAGGCACTGTGGACCATGTTTCCTAGGCAGATGTAGATTGAAAGAGACATCAATAAATAATTACGGGTCTTGAGACATTTAAGTAGGAATCTATGCGCTGTGAAACACCATTTAATCGAGTAACTTCTGGCACTGTATCCATCATGAAAAGCTGCTAACATCTGCAGAAAAGCAGTTACCTGTTTCTTTTGGGTTTTGGCATGCTTCTTTTACTTCTTTGTCTTTGAAAGCCATTTGCACATTTTCAGATGTAGTTGTATGTACAAGATGTCTTGCATACAGACCCTCTCACAGACATGGACAAATATGGAATAGATAATACTAGTTACTTTAAAACTCACTTGAGAAGATGCCATTATGTTGGTAGGCTTGCATGTTGCCTCCTATTTATGCAGATTTTATATGGATTTTGATTAATGTAAACCCACATATTTGTATAAGGATTCAACCTTTTCTACATAAACATGATTTGCAGCAATGGAAATGACATAAAGAATTTAAATGTACCCAAACCACATACTTTATATAAGCAACATATGTCCTACTGGATTCTGTCCATACATTTGTATATACAGACTGAGCTTTTCTAATAATGCAAATATTCTCAGATTTTATGCACTAGATATTCTCAAGAGCCAGGGATCTCCTGCTTGCAAAAATATCTAATGATTAAATTCCCCTTTCTCAATGCAGGTATGATAATGAACTAAAATAGGTTTGTGTTCCTTTTTGAAAATAGCCAATAATTTACTTTAGAGATGTAGAGCAGTGCCTCCTAACAGGGGAGGAACTGTGATGCTGTAGTTAGATTCTGTTTCCACTCAGGGGCCAAATATGATCAGTTACAAGCCATTGAAAAGTCATTTTGCGCCATGGAGAGAAAACCCGAGGGAATAGCTCCTGTTTTACTATTTATAAAAATATAAAAGATTCCTGATGCTGTGGCTCATTCTGAATGGAATCTGAAAATGTAGTTGCGCCTAGGTTTATTGATTTTTGCATTTAGAAAGGCCGCAGGTTGCCGTATCTGGGGTTTATATGAACAGACTAAAGTGTCTCCACAACAGTCACGCCTCTCCTCTGAGGTACTGGATAAACTATCTTCATAAGATGTCATTTCGCTAACAACAGACAGTAAACAAAAGCCATTGCCGGGCTCTGTTAAATCAAAGCTTGTTCAGGATTTCAGGAGATTGGCAAATTACCACAGGGATTCTGTCCTGTAACAAATGTTTTCACTCTGAGCTGGCGAGCAGCTAAATGCTCCGCACTGCTACAGCACTTTACTTACATACCGCTACTTGACATCCATTGCCACTTCATAATTCCCTTTATGTAAAGAGGAGAATAAAGTTGATTAATCAGCTGAAAGTTTTAGGATATTTACTGACTGTCTTGAAAATGTAACCTAATTTTAATCATGGTTTTAAACAATATGAATTACAGTATAAAATTTACTGTGAGGATTTCACAGGTTAACTAAGAGGTGGGATCTTGATGGAGAGATTTTGTTGGGGAATTGTAGGTGTCGGCTCCTTTTTCACGTAACATTTACAGAGGGACTTTGTCCTTAACTATGAGTAATCCTCAAAGTAACTATGAATAGGTGTATTACTACCATTCTAACACAAGGCTAATGCTGTCTTAGCAGATGAGTTGCTCGGTTATCTATTGTAATTTGTTTATCAGACATTTATCTATATGTTACCTCTTAACAGCTTAGATATCGCTCACGTAAATGCTTAGCTATACTTCACAACAGCAGGGAAACAAGTAGAAGTGTAGCAGTACATATTTTAACCATGTACTGAACAGCCTTTGGTTTAGTAATTTCATACACATACTATGTACTGCAAAAAGCGAACAAACTTCAAACTGTCTGATTTTCATTTTTATATTTTACAGAACATCAATGTGTAATTAAAGCTATATTTAGCCTACAGGAGTTGATTTGAGGAGCTAACTAGTACGACTAATATGTTTTGCCACCATTGGTAAACATAAAAGACAGGCAGGAACATCAGATGAGAATATTTGATTCAAACTCATCTAGAGAGATAATACATCCAGACTGTTATGGATGCATAACACAACTGGAATGTTCAATGAAATCTTATGTCCTAGAGTATGGAGAAGCTGGCCAATACTTCTCACAAAAGAAAAGAGCACAAAGAGCAAAGGTTCAGAAAACAATAATTTTAAAAAACCAACAAATGAAACCAGCCTGAGCAAAAAGACAGCAGAAAAGAAATGAGCCCTCTGCTCTCCAGCCACACACCTGTATTTAATAGGCCTTTAATTAGGTAGGTGTGGTTCATTAATCAATGGGCTTGCTCACAGAGACAAAGATAATTATCGTTTGCCAATTAAATTAACCTGTATAGAATAGAATTGATCAGTGAGCTCACTTATTACAATACTGGAAATGGAAGACAACAATCCTTACACATTTAACAATACATAGTTTTAGGGCAAAGGAGAAGGCTATGTTCACACTGTCAGTCCAAATCCGATTTTTTGCATATCCAATCAGAATCCAATCTTCCTGATTGACTGTCCGCATTATATATTGCAAGTGATCAGATCCGATCTGTGTGTCCGGTTGGCAATCCTCATTTTTGGTCTTATCCACATTGGTTGCTATAGTAATGACATTGCGCCCGGAAGTAGAAGTAGTTAGCATAAACAAAACAAAATGGAGGGTAATGAAATGGGCTTGCTTATTTACAACATGGCAATGTGGAGCCGCGGCGCAAGTTCTATAAAAATAATGGGACAGTGTCAGAGACGGAGGAGGCGACAATTCTGTCGAACACATGTTAGCTCCAGCTCTGACTCTGACCTACAACCGCTCATCAATGACTCCCTCCGCCACCAAACTAGCATGTTTCCTGTATGCGTGACGTACACATCACATACGTTAAAAAAAACACCTGAAATCCGATCAGAGCATTCAGACCTAAACGGATGTGCAAAAATGCGATTTGAATTGGATTTCAAACCACATACAAATGTGGTTTGAAACGGATTTGTAAAAATTGGATCTTATGTGATTTTTGGCTGTTCAGACTTGCTACATATGATCGGATTCCAATCGGATATGCACATAAATCGTATTTGGACTGACAGTGTGAACATAGCCACAGCCTAATCGTATTTCAGGTTGTTTTTTTTTTGACGCCACATAAAGTTCACGTGTACGTCACACGTACAAGAAACATGCTAGTTTGGTGGCAGAGGGAGCCATTGATGAGCGGTTGTAGGTCAAAATCGGATTTGGACTGATAGTGTGAACACAGCATAAGATAGCAACTTTGTAATGTGTTTGTGCAAGCTCAAAATGAACAATTATGTCTGCACAATCCCATAAATTACTGTTCTAGTTTTCTTTGGTATATGACTGATATGCTTGCATATACTTCCACCACTACTAGCACTAATGTACAGCCCTACTCTACTCTACTGTCTAACAGCCACTATCAGCGTGGGAATGCCGATGGCAATGAGATGAAAGAAAGAGCCAGTTCTCAAGGGATTTGGGGTTTGTCCGGTCTAGAGAAGAGTATTAGTGAAGCTCCATAATTATCGATCTATATTACTGATAAATTTATCTAGGTTTCCAGTTTTTTACTCCTTCAATTTTTGTAAATACTTCTGTTTGTATATTTTATATATTGGAAAAACTAGCTCACACTATGTTTCTGCTAACAATGTGGCTATGTTTGCCATCTCTGGCTTGCACTGCAACTGACACACATTTCAAAATTATAAACAAGAATCATTAAAACATTTAACTGGCTCTTGAGTACACGGTTTGCATTTGAACAGTAGTATAGTTCTTCTTGATTGGATTAAAAGGCAAATATTGTCTGAAGCTGGACATTCTATTACCTTAAGGCCGCTAATAGATGTGAACTGTGATCTTTATTATTATTTGGAAGCTTGGAATGTGCCCTGAATATGTAAGCACCAATGGTGCGTGTATTAATTGTCTTTTTTGTTTATATATTTCAAGCATATGGATGTTATCAGTTAGTTCAGTAGGCTAGCTAACTGCTGACTGTGGATGTCCAATAATGGAGCACACATAGATCTTTGTGGGAATGCTTCGAGATGGATGCTGTAAAACTGTTTTGCAAAATGTAAGGTAATATAGCTAGCTAGCAAAGTGGCCTTCCCAACTCTTTACTGATATATGATCCAACATGACACAAATGTGGAAGTAGCCAGAGTACAGGGGAACAGTTTGAATTCTGGCCAGCAAACCATGCTTTTTTATTGATAATCAGGAGGTGAATAAATACTAGTGAAACTGCAACTGTGTGGCATGTGATTGAACTCTGAGACCCGAATAGTGGGTTTAAAATAACATTAATTTAATCTCCTTTGATTTGTTCTCAGTATGTTTGGATATACATCCAAGCATGATGTATACATGCCATTTTACTGGTTTTCAAAAGACATTTTGGGTTCCCTTATTTCTTTTCAAACATTAGAATGTGTTGTACAATATGCTAACCTATTCCTCTGTGATTCATTTTGCGTCATCTTTTCTGCAGCATTAAATTCTTCTGCAATGGTTTATTTGGGGAATGATTAATTCACTGAATCATCAATACAAATAGGTATAATGAGTACAAATTTGGAAGGTATTCCTGTTAGTATTGATTATTTTGCAAATTGTTTGTTAATTGAAGAAAGTAATAGCTGAAACTAATGATCAGTTTAAAGGTAAGGCTTGTGTCTCCTCTGTTCCCAGTTCACTTGCTGCCAATGGTGTGGACGCCCTTTCCCACAGTCACCAAATTCACTCATTGTGGCTGCTTTGAAGAGTACCACCTCCCCTTTTGCAGCATACATACAATATCCCTAAAGAGCATGCTAAACCAAACTCTAACAATTCTAAAATACAGTGAAGGCTCAAAGATGACCTCACCCTGGACGTCTCTATCCAGAAATGTGGTCATCTGTGTGCACTGCCCACATTATACAATGTGGTCATCCTGTGCAGTGGCCACATTTTTAACCCCATAAGTACCAACTTTACCTGAAGAAGTTAAGTGCACTGCCCAGACAGAGAAATCAAGCCTACACTGAAGACACACAATGAAGACTTTCTGTTTTCTCAAATAACTCTAAGGGAATATGTACTCTCAAAGTTACCATGGTAGACTGTGTTTTGGTATTGTTGCTGTTCTGTGGCAAAGGAGGCATATTGGTTTGCAAAAGCAAATTCTTCCTCCCATTTTTTTATTGAATACCCTGTGTTTGAAATGTTGTGGTTAACCAATGGTAGCTAGTTGTCACTTAAGGCTATGTGGCTTCTGTGGTGTGCTTGAACATACAAGTATTTTAAAGCAGGGACTAAAACTACCAAATGGATATGCTCTACTTGTCTTACTGCAACAACCACTGGATTCATGCAGGAAAGCTGGGACATGGGAAATGCAATCCTCCACACTTCACAACCACGACCATTTTTCACACTGCAACTCCCCCAGCACACTATAATTAGCTAAACACCAACTGGAAGATGGGTGTGGCTTCACTGATGTCATCCAAGCAACCTGCAGGTGCCTGTTGAGTTATAGTGTGCCTGAGAGTGGCAAGATGGGCAGCCCCTGCTGACATATCCATCCCTGTCTTCAATGGAATGAAGTCAGTTTGTTTCCACTGCTGTGGGAGCCCAGTCATTGTTGGCAAGTGGGATTGAGGCAAGGCCATAGAACACAGCATGCACTCAAAGCCAGCGCCTTAACCACTGAGCCATATGGGAACCAGAATTGCAGAGAATATTTCATGGAATTTTTTCAGGTGATAGTGGTAGAAATAAAGAAGTAGACTATATCACACTCTGTAATTAGCACCCTGCATACAATATTGAATTATACTTCAGTTTTCAATAAGGTTATAGCTATAAGCCTCATTTCAGGACAGACTTTGATTTCCAGAATTACAATAGTCTTTTACGTACTGTCAATATATCCAAAATAACATCTCTGCCAAAATTTACAGGGTTTGAGCTCTTTTCTCCCACATTATCTGCATAAATAGCACTTTCATATCAAATGATACACTAGAAACTACATATAAAAACTTTCAAATTAAAAGCCATTCTCAGTTGTTGTGCTACAAATCAATCTTGACATCCCAGTCTTTATTAACCCTCTAAGAGATTTTAGGGCAGTTTTGTCACCAATCTGATTTCCACGCATGACCTCTTAACCTGTCTATCGTAGGCTGTGAAGCCAGAGTAAATATGTGGTCAGCATTGGGGTCACTTCTGTGTGTTAATTTATATGGAACCACAAGTTATCAGTCTGTCACTGCAGATGAACTTGTCAGACTAAAGAGGTGTCAATCTTGGAAAAATAGAAGGAGTAGCAAAATTAGTAATGAAAGAGATAAGAAAAATGAGAAATGAGAGATGAAAAACAAGACTTTCAAACAGTTTAGCTGATATGCCCTGACACAAGCTTGTATGGTATGATAAACTAATAACTAATATGTAATGAATGTAAGACTGCAGCATTTTCTGCCATTACACAAGCGAATGTATATGTTATAATAAAAAAGTAACAAGGTCTTTATTTTATTGATTTTAAATTAATGACACATAAAATGTGACAATGGTCTTCATATTTTGTAATGTAACAAAAAGAGCAATCACTAAATGATAAAGAAACACATTCCCTCCCTCTACACACATGTGTGCACAAACATCACTACTGTGAGTGTGCACTGTAAGTGTATTCTACACTTAAATTCACTATTTACAGATGCTTAATTCAGAGCATGATCTATTACAGTAGCATAAAGCCCTTTTTCTTCTCTTTCTTTCATTATATTCTCAATGGACCCCCAGGGTTTGGATCCCCCCTCCCCGAACACCCAGAATAAGTTGTTTGTGCTGTCAGGAGCTGTTGTTTTGGTAAATGGGGAGTTAAACAGATATATCCAAGCGTAAAATCTAAAAGTGTCCCTAGTGAGAGCCTGGGGGTGTTGTCTGCAATCAACTACATATCAATTGAGCAGCATAGAGCGGATCCTATGATAAATTCTATTCCTCAGACACCTATAAATTACTTTTTTTTCTGGTCTCCCCTCTCTCCCACCCTTCCCCCCTCTTGCCTCTCTCCCTCCCTCTTCTCTCTCTGCCAAAACTCTGCTTCATATGTTGTCCCCAGAGGCTCTTCCACAGCTAACTATGATTGTGTTGCTGGAACATTTGTTGGAATTTTTTTCCTCACCTTGATAGACAACATGCAATCGCACTGCCACTGTATCTGTGTGCACTGCCCACATTATACAACCAGCCTCCACCAGCCTCCTGGCTCCCCAGCCCCTCTATCCTACAAATTGCAATATGCGCCTTGTAATTCTACAGTTCATTATCTCATTGTTTTCTGTAAGTACAAGCTTAGATTGAATTACTGGGGGCTCTATTGTCTATTTGGAATTCTCCTTCCATGCTGTACTGGTAATGAATGTGCAATTTAGTCTATCTTTGTGAAGGCTTCTTCTGTGCATCAGCCACTTAATTACTCTGAGACCATTCACCGCAATTTTATTGCATTACTGACATGAGCGGTTTAGGCTTGCTGAGCAGGATGGGTATTAAGTCAGAAATGTGTTTAAAATCCAGCTGGGCCTCTAAGATATATTAAAAAACAGCACAATGGAAAATATGGCTGATGCAAAAATATGTTGTTACCACCCATGGTCAGACGATCTGTATTCCACTTGTAAATTTACATTTTAACATGTACAGTCCTCTCTCAAAACATTTTATTCTTATTTTGCGACAAACTCATTTTGACTCACATTACAGGAATAAATGTTCAATAATCACCTCATAATGCAATATTAAAGTATTCTACATATTTATTGTATGGCTTTTAATTTCCACAATTTTATTACCACAGAATTAAAAGCATCTTAAATGAGATGTTTTCAAATGCTACCCTTTATTAGCTGGGAAATAAAAGTCCTGGAGGCTAACTCTCATGGCATGGCCAGCAGAGAACTTGAAGTACTTTATTGTACATTATTACCACATTGTCAGACAACTGAATGTAATGAGACTAAACAAAGATGATCAACATCTTTGTTCAATCTCTACAAAATGAGTCCTCTGGGAGGATTGGGAAATGCCTCTTGATTTGAGCAACATATTACAGTTATATTAGATATTACATATAGAGGTACATATATTAGATATTACACATCAGAGAAAAATCCGTTTGGATAAAGGCCCAAGGTTTCATCACTTTTTGCATTTGAATTAAAATACTAATATAAAATAAAATATATATTTTTAACAAATAAATCAGTGTCATGGCTCCTGAGAAAATCTGTACTTAACAAATCTGAGAGAAGGCATATACTCATCACCAAGGTGTGTGTAAATTTTCCAACTGCCTCATGAAAAAATGTTGGTTAAGATGTTGTTTGGAAAAAAATTCAAAATGGTAAAAAATTTGTAAGCTGAAATGTAAAAGCTAAAACACACCACCGTGATTGTTGTGCAACAGAACTATAATGTGATAAGTATATTGTCTTAACTTGCTTGTTTAATTAGAGCAGACACACCACAAACATTGTTGTTCCAGTTGCAGAGCTCAGTTTTCACCCAAAGTCCATTCTGGGTGTGTCATGGAAAAAAGAAGGAAAGCAAAGGAGTGTAAACAGGTCAAACTTGCTTTATGCCCTGCTAACTGTAAAAATATAGGAGTAAACTATGTAATTTTAAAACATGTCCTGTATTAAAGTTCTTCATTAAATGGGCCCACCCTTGGGAAGTAAGGGTAGGGTTTCTGTCCTGTCCTGGAACTGCTTGATAGGGCTGGTGGCATTGGATACCCACAAGCAGGTTTTGGGGCATCCCACAGGCCCTGGCACCTCTTTTCCTGACATAGTCAGCAGGGTCCACTTTATTAAACTAAGCCCCATTTCAAGGGGCTGGAATGCCATGTGTCTCATTCATCTTTAATTAAGAAGGGCCAGTCAATGCAAGTATTACAAGATCTAGAGGGTTGGAGGGTTTGGATTGGGCTGAGAATATCGCTGCAAAAGCTGCTGGCCTCTGTGGGACAACCATTGGTGACATAAAAACTCTACTTCTGGGAATGTGGAGCCAAAAAGGTGATTGTATGACCAATGTTCTAATAGGTAGGCAGACATCCTCCTTCCAGTGGAACCCCCAGTGGAGGCCCCTCTGCCTCAAACATGGACATGCAAGTCAGGTCCAGTGCTGCTGCTGGACAAAGAAGGATAAATTCTTTTTAGATATGTTTAAAGATAAGTGTGTTTACTTACTATGTAAGTAAATTATATTTCAGGATATAGTGTGAATGTTCAGAATGTAGGGTTAGTTGAACCAAGAGTTAGTTGGACCAGTCACACAGCCTCAGCATAACATATTCTTGGAAAGAGATTCAGAACTTTTTCCTATCAAAAAAATACATGCATATATTCATACATACATATATATGTATATACACATATTCTTATCATACATCTCAATGATAAGAATATGATTTGAAAATAGGAGCATTGCTGACCTCAAGGCATCACTTATGCCTGTATGAAATTTCGACAAATACCACAGTCACCCCAAATGGTTAGTTTCATGTCTGCATACAAGGAATGGATACTAAGGACCACTCTGCACCCCTCTGCAGTAACAGTAATCAAGTTCAATAACAATAACAGCTATATCTGCAGGAAAACAGAACATGCAACTGGTACCCCCCCACACTGCTGTGGACACCTGACAACAGCACCCTTGTGCAAACCTGAGTGAGTAACCACATTAAGCTGCTCCCCCGTCCATCATTGCTGGAGCATTAGGGTTCCTAACACTAACAATGTACAATAAAAGAGTGTGCAAGGCAGTGGTGGGGAGCTAGCAAAAAGATAAAGCTTGGCCTTGGTTTAGAATAACACAGGATTTAAAAATGATTAGGGTTCATGTCTTCTTTTCCCATATTTATCCTTCATATTAGTACTCTGGGGGAAAGGATAGCTCTGAATGCTGTTATATTCCTCTTCTTTGCCGTCTGGGCCACAGATACTTGACAGTAAAGTTGCCCAAGTAACTGAGTACCATCTCTTTCACTACTTTGTCAATTCACACACAAAAATGTCCCTGAACCTATAAAACTAAATAACGTAAGATGTAATTTTACATTTGAATGTTTTTTTTTTTTGAAGTTTAAAAATACTGACTGGCCTGCAATTGCTTGCTAAATTAGCGCCAGTGTTGCAACTGTAGGAGAAAGTTTACTGAAGGAAAATAAAGACATATGGGAACATGCTTACAATGATGAAAATTTGCATATATTTGCATATTTTACATAATTAGAGCATGTCTCAAGAATTTAGATTTCATATGCCATATCCAAAGGAAAACTTTTGTAGTATATTGCAGATATTGTTTATTTTCATACTGATATGATGACAGTTGGAATCCCTTAACAAATGTAAAAATCCATGATTTTATACAAAATGCCATAAATTGTTTGAACAAAATAGTCTCCACTGGGATTAAATTATTGCCCTCAAAAGCAATCGATTAACAGGAATATTTTCTTGACATATAAGATAATAAAATCTGTAGTATATGTCCACCTGTCAGTTATACTTTATTCAAACTCTTCTTGTTTTCTTTACCTTTTTCTGAATTAATCTGAATCTGCCCCCTGCCTCCATTTAAATGACAAAACTGTATCCTTAAGATCAAATATGTTAATATGAAATCCATAACTTTTTCAGAAAATACAATAAATTGGATTTGACAGCTCCAAAATCTCTAGCCACATTGATGTTTAAATCAACATTTATCACTTCTACTTTATAGTTACTTCATTATACTTTTCTGCATTTACAAGGCTGAGATTATGCATGATATAGTAGGTATATTTGGACATTTTAGTATTCACTAAAAACTAGTAAACCATCATTAAACCCTGTGACTATCGTAAGCATAAACATTAGTATGGCAGGTATGTTATCTGCTAAGTGATGGGGCACATCCCATACTTGCTCACATTCAGAGTTTGGCCTTTTTATGGTGTCTCAGAAAAATAACCATATTGACCCTGTTGATCCCCTCTCACCATTGGTCTGTTTTGTCTGAATTTAATAATACTTGGCC
Organism: Megalops atlanticus; assembly: GCA_019176425.1. Lineage (NCBI taxonomy): Eukaryota > Metazoa > Chordata > Actinopteri > Elopiformes > Megalopidae > Megalops > Megalops atlanticus. The sequence continues at coordinate 33,923,528 of CM032880.1, read as the reverse complement.
TATAGCTTCTGTTAGGATATTTTGCCCTTCTCTGTGGAACTCAATGCAGGACGATGAAGAACACGCTGAAGACTTCTCTTAAGAGAATTGATGTTTATTTCAATTTCAAAGTTGTGTGGTGTGTTGATATACAGTCCATGGTCATACATGTCAAAGGATTGAGTTAAGTGGCGGGCTGGAGACAAATGGTCTTGTGCCATGGGAACCCTGGCAGAGCCATTCACCAAGGATGTGTGACATCCTTGCTGCAGACACATAGGTATTATACAGAGACATACAAATTACAGACATAGTAATGGTAGAAAGGGAGACATAATACATTACATATAATATATAATATATATATATATATATATATATATATATATATATATATATATATATATATATATATATATATATATATATAAATATATAATATATAATAAATATATATATTTAATAAATATATAATATATGTACACATATGATACTAAATAAAACTGGGAACCTATCACTACATTTGTTTTTTTTTAGTTCTCACAATACAATATTGCAGTTAACCTGCCATTGTTGGTTTTTCATTTATATTACTGTATTTCAAGCACATGCCATTTGAATACTACACAACCTTGATTAGCTTGCAGCTTGCAGATACAATGTATGTTAAAATTTAATTTGCCCCGGCTTTGTATTGACAGCTGTGTAGTAGAACAACCGCCAGGTATTGGAGACTCCTTATACCCATACATCTGTGATGGGACAGTTTTTTTACTGGACCAAATCATTTCATTTAGTTCAGTATGAAGATGCGGTTCAGTGACTCACCACCTGAGTTCAGCCCCTCTAGTATATTCATTTTGTCAGGTTCTTTCATTGTGGACTTGAGATACAGAGATTTCACCCCACTTCGGGGTCCCAAATTTCATACAGGGGAATTTAAGTGGCCATGTGTTAGAAATGCAGTAGGGGTAGAGTTTGCCCAAACTGAGGGTGTGTTTTATTATCAAGACACATGCATTCTAACATGACATTTACGTCATGGTCTCTCCACAACCCTTGCTTTCACAAAAAAGTGGAATAAAAAGTGTTCCAGAGTGGCAATCATACGTAACACCAGCATGTTCTGCAAATACACAGCCTACTTGTAATTAAGAATTATAATTTATTCTAAATTACTTAATCTACAGAATTGTCTCCTGAATGGCTTAGTCTGTGAGGTGCTCATCTTGAGTGCAGGTTGATCCCTACAGCCCAGTAATTAAACTGGCTGTGCCATCTGTCAGCATTGACCAAGAGCCCTCAGCTGCAGAACAAACTGGAAGATAGGCGTGTATAGGTTGGCCAGGGTGTCCTCATCTCACCTCATCTCACCTGTATGTCACTGAACTGAACACCTACTGAGCTGGTTTTTGTCAGTGGAGTAGCACCTATCCTCTAGTGCAGTGTTTCTCAATCCTGCTCCTGGAGGCCCACTGTCCTGCACATCTTCCATCTTTCCCTGCTCTACCTACCTGACTGAACTCATCAGTGGCACTTTTGATTAGCTGAGCACACCTGGTTTAATCAAGAGCATGTTAATCACAGTAATCAGGTGTGTTTGGAGCAAGGATAGATAGAAGATATGCAGGACAGTGGGCCTCCAGGAGTAGGATTGAGAAACACTGCTCTAGTGAGCATCCACTCCATTGTTGTGCACTGTGTGATTTGTAGTGTGAGACATAACCATTGGCTACCTCTGAGTGCAGAGGATTGTACTCATCTGGCTCTTCAGTGCTCCTGTCATGGTGCACTTTTTGTCATGGTGAGACAAGCCTGATGTACAATTAGCTTTTCCCACACAGGTTGCATAAAGGGAAAAAACATAAAAGAGGTGATGTTAACAAAATTAAGTGTGGATATGCAGTCTTGGATATACAGGTCTATAACACAAATATGTGAGTCCATCACTGGAATAATCATCAATCAGAATCCTTTTTTCTTTTGTTTTGAATTATGTTGAGAGACTTCTTTTTGTGTTGTGATTTTGGTGTAAGTACCTTGCTACAAACATTTGTTAACACAAAAAACTGGATTCTCTGGGTTTGAAACTGTACTGTATTACTGTAACTTGAAGCAATTAATCTAAGGGCCAGCTTTCCCTGCCTGCAGTTGTGGGATTAACTGGCATTGTGGCCTAAATAATCTGGTTCAGTCACAGTTTCAATGCAAGGGCTGACCATTGAAACAGTAAAATTGAAAAATTGAAAAAGTCCACTGTTTGCATAAGAATACCTTTTCGAACCAGGTTGAATCTGTGTTGGGTTTATTAGGGTCTAAATGGATGGAAACATTGTTCTTAAGCAGGTAATACAAGTTTTTACCTTTGAGAGTGTGCGCAGGCCTTTCACTTTGTGTTTGAGTATGCTGGTTCGTGAGTACTGTGGGTGCCTGTGGCTGTTCCTCATGTCCTAGATTACACTAACTGCGTTACTAAGACCATACATAGGCTCCTCTAGACACAAATAGAATACTCTCAGAAAAGGAGGGGGCAGTCTTCTCTTTATCCTCCTCATTTATCAGAGACCTGTTTAACTAACTGCCATAGCTAATCTATACACAGAGGAAACAATCATTACAAGATCAGCGCATTTAACAGCCTGGGTAATTGCTGCTAAAAAGGTTGTGTTACCTTGCACAAAATTCATTTTTTAATAATTTCTCTCTCTAAGGCATATAGAGTCCAACAAAACTGAAGCCTTGGTGAGAGATATTTGATGTATGTGAATTAAGAAATGTGGATGCAATCTTGCAATAGTATCAGAAATCCAACTGGTTTATTGAAGTAACCACATTCAGTCAATGGCCAAATTGACTCTGGACAATATTTTGAGATTTTTGAGATTTTTATTGTATAGTATAGTAATAACAAAAAGGTGAAAATCATCTTGCTTTCCACACTCTGACTATCTTCACATTAAGTCAGTATAGTAAACGAAAACAGAGATGGTGTAGGTGGTTAACAATGCAATTTTGTGCAATCTCACTTGTAACTGTTCCAAATTAGAACTAATTAGAAATCACAAAACAGTTCATTTCTTCTTAAAATTACAGCTTAATAATGAGATTGCTCTAATAGTAATAGTAATTCTAATAGTAAATAGAAAACATATTTTATCTTTTATTTAATGTTGAAATTTGGCCGTTTGTACTGAATGGTATTTAGAATAAAATGACCTTGATGATAATGGATAAATGTATTGTAATTTTCCATCTTTACAGGATACTGATATCATATGCAGGCAAAGTTTCACAACAACAGCTAACACGCACAAAGTTGGTAGTATCAGTGTTCCCACAGCACAGGTGACATTGGCAGCCGCTTACCTCATGCCACTGAGTAGTTACGTTTTGACAGACTCCCTTCTCTGCAGGACCAACTACACTCATGCAGGAGCTCTGGGACATGATAAATGCTGTCCTCCCATACACTCACATGCAGTCAACTGCTATTTTTCACAAGTCGTCCCATGTATCACAGCAGACCAAAAGCAGACAGGGGGATTAGGCACATCTCCACTGACATCATCTGTGTGACTCACAGACACCTTACTCACCATAGCAGAGGGGGCCATAGCAGTGGAATGAGGGACTGTGGCCAAAGACACCCGGCCTACCCTAGTGGGACAAAGCCAATTGTGATCTACCTCGAAGGACTCCCAGTCATTGTCAGCAAATGACTTGGGTCTGTACTGTACACTTCAGCCTACATTCACAACAAGCCATTTGCAGCAAAACAAAAAAAACTGCAGAGCGACCGCAGACCAACAATATCAAGTTAACATTAATTTATCAGATATGTAGACAGGTAGCTAAAAAGGATCTCCTTATACTTTTTCAAAAATTCAAGATTTCTCTTAAGTGAGCAAGAAAACATGCAATAGCCTCCTGTCAGCTTGATACTTGGTAAACACTTTTCCTTGCTACTTAAGACAGAAAAAAGTGGAAAACTTCCCCCTGTCACCTAATTGGGGACAAAAGTAGTGCATTTAAAGCAAATCTAGCTTCTCTGCCTGTAGACAGGAGGCACACGCTATCTAAAACCAAAATCAATTAGTAATCCTTATTAGAAAGAATCACAGATAGAGACACAATTGAAGTCCTCCTGGTAGTGTGTGAGTCCACTGTTGCCAAATTTTCCATCAGTTTTCTCTAGGGCAGTGGTTCTGAAACTTTTTTTGGTTGCAGCCCATTTAGCCAGTGTAACCCTTTACTCTTCAAAAGAAAATAACATTTCTACTACTTTCTCATTTTCAGAGGGTAGTTAACTAAGTATGACATCTACACTTAAATTTATTAATGTCCAATCATTATTTCTTAAAAATAAATCTGCATTAGCTGGACCTAAATTACACACATTTATATGTTGTGATGTCATCACATACGCAGCATATTTTTAAACCATTAGACATAATTACTTACATGACATCATTCATCCATATACCTGTGAATCTTCCATCTCTCCTTCATTAGTGCAGGGGGCGGAGCTCATTCCCATAGGAGCAGAACTGCATGTTGAATGTGTCAGCAGCTGTTATTAGAGTAATTATTTTGGTGGTGGCTGGTGTATGTGTAAGCCAGCAGAGTAGAACTGTTATGCTGTAGCGCTGACAGAATCACCTGTTGGAAAGAACCTGTTCACTAGCAGTTGAGATTGCGGCACTGTTTTTATTTTATTATTTTGACGGCAATATTAACCCTTCGTTGTGACTTGGGTCAGGATGCCATCCTTCTTCTGTGTGTGTGTTTATATGGGGTGTCCCACAGAGTAACACATGCAATTACATTTGGTTTTGCAAGCAACACATGGTGATGTAGTCTGACAAACTCAAACAGTAAAATATGTTTTAACTGTTATCATCAAGACCATTTTAATGCAAATATCACACACAGCAAACAATGAGAATGACATTTCTAACTAACAAGAAAGAGTATCACAGTGGTGTAAAACAGCATGCCACAAATCCTTGTGGTAGCAATTTTTTTATAGGATTTAAAGGTCAATGTTGGAGAAATGCACAATACCTTCAGTCCCCACAGTCCAATGGAATACATCTCTATCATAGTAACTTAAATTTCCAAAGTCCCTGTCATGCAATGTACAACAAGTTAATCAATGCTTTCTTAATAAAAAATTAATAATACACCACACATTCCAGGGAGAACATTTATTTCTGCATCCAATGACCAGCACTAACTGGATGCCCGGCAAAGTGTCTCACGGTATCAATCTGCAAAAACTCACCTTTCAGTCCAATAGGGCATATGTCTTGAGACACTCCAGCCAGTGTCATGTAAAACAGCACTACCACAGCCAATATCATATAGTTATTTCCATGACTGGCAAGTCTCCTGCAAAACTAAAAACAAAGTGGTTGGCAAGTCATATTTAGCTGTACTTTATTTCTCTAGGACAAGAAATGCAAGGACAAATCAAATGAATTTAAGGCTATTTATTATTGACAAGGTACAGTATCAAATGGATGTGAAGCAGGCCTGCTGGGATCTTTGGCTTAACTAGGAGTCCAGTCCTCCAGAGAAGCAAGCATGTCAGTTTGGCCTGTAGGATGGCATTGAGAGGCCCCTGTTTTTGGACCTTCTGGGGGAGAAGGGGTTGGTCCTTCCTGAGGGACAAGGACAGCAGAAGCCTGGATCCAGCCAGGGAGAGGGTCAAAGCCAGCTACAGGCCCCTTGAATACCCCCCACAACAGTCACCTATAGATGGGAGGAGAGAAGCAAAGCATGAGGTGAAAGGAGGAAATAAGATATGCAGGCAGGTTATACATCAGGAAGGAGAGATTCATGGTTTCATCATTTGCTGGTTTCGATTAGTTTGCAGAGAGTAGGAATGGTTAGAGGAATTTCCTGTCATCCTGAACTTAAGTTATTGTGATTTATTATGTGATAAGGTCAGAGAATACTAGAAGGATGAGATGTAAAACAAAGTACTGTTGTCAATTGTATGGCCTAGCCCTTTTGGAAATGGAAGTACTAAGGTCAATTCACCACTACACCTCCACTCACATAGACATGCTGAATTAAGGTGCTTTCAGTCCTTTAATATGATGTGTATGCTCTACTCCTGCAGCCAATTATATTGGATATTCAGGCCATAAGCCACACCGGGAGATTACAGGATAGCTAAATCTGACTTAAGGTGAACCAATTCTTTCCCTGATGTCAAAATAGTAAATTTACAGGTGTGTGCCAATGTAGCAGGGGGACCAGTCAGAGGATGGACAGCTCTCACCTGGAGAAGCTGCAGAAACACTCCAGAATGGTCTCAGCTGAACAGCACACAAATTATCCAGGGCTGAGCAAGCCAGATGGCTGCCGTCAACAAGCTTGTTGCACAACTGTCTCCTGCTATGTGATTGGCTGCACACAGAAGGGAAAGTGCAATCACCTTTGATAAGGGCCAAAGCATGCACGTAGCAAACTAAACACTGCAAGTCTCATCACCCTTTCCTGCTCCTGCTCCTCTCTCCATCTCTCTCTCTCTCTCTCTCTCTCTCTCTCTCTCTCTCTCATTTCAGTTCAGTGCTTCTCAGTGTAACAGTGTTTCCATTGCCAGAACAAACAAAAACAGTATTGCCAAAGCATTCCCTACTGTATAAAGTAGAATAAAACTACAGCAACGCAGCATAAAACACAAACATACTAACACAAAAATCTAAAGTATTACAAGCATTGAGATATGTAAAAGAAACAAAGGTAAAACTGATAAGAAATAATCATGGTATAAAAAATGTACCATAACAGTTGTACAACTTACAAATTAAAACTTCCCATCACTGTGGTACAGGGTGCTCACTGTGTATCCCACATATTAAGCTTACATATTAAGCTTATGATGGTCCTCTTTCCTAGCATGACTGATGTTTTTTCAATGTCAGTCAGGGTTTTGAAATGGGAGAGGACAGTGGTATTGCTTTTAAATAATGTTTCCTTTGCTTGGGTATATTTATTACAGTGCGCTAAATGACTTTTGTATCACAGTGATCAGGGAAGTCTTCCCTGGCTTGCTGTGTTCATCTACTGGACAGGCTGTTATAACTCTGGCCAGTTATAATCACTATTTAGGGTCCAATAGCGCTGTAGTTTGTTTTGCCTTTAGTGTTTGCATCTAGATCATCAATGTAAGAGTGTTTGAGATGTTATATAATTTGATTTACTCTAACTGGAATTGTTCTTGCAGTGCTGTCCTGAGGCTGATTGATATTAATGTTGGCTTGCATTTTGAAACTGAATCACAAAATGTATCACTATTTATGTTTTTCAACACCAATAGCCCTTCAGATAAAACAGAAAAAAAAAACAATTTAAAAATGATTCACAGGGACACTGTCCTGCTGAACATAACAACTATTCACAAAGTGAATGGCCATACAAGGTTGATTTGTACATAAATGCTTGGTAGGTCTAACCAAACCAGTGGGTTTAATTGTCTTATATAACCTCCCTGGTAGCTTTTACAGTATGCATACATCGTTCTTATCCAAGCATCACTGTTTCCAAATTGTTTTATTTTCAGTGCAGTACTAAAAATAAGACAGTGGGAGTGTAAGAAAGGGCTAATGGGGAAGCCATGGCTGTGCGGATGTGGTGGGTGGGGGTGGGGGGTGGGAGGTGGTGACATCCTGACAGATGCACATGTAAACAATCAGCAGCCCTCCACCACATTATTAAACATATGTAAAGTGTTCAATTACCAACTAAGGGAGCAAGAGAGGGCGGGGTTACAGGCAGAATAATTCATTTACATGTTTTCCCTTTGCCAGGATTGCTTACTGATCCTGGGAGCCAGATCACAGATGTCACTCACCAAATTGAGTCAGAGCCTCTCACCTCTCCCAGGCAGATGCCCAATTTCCCTGCACACCCTGACAGGGTAACAAGAGATGGGGGGCTACGTAGCTCCCCTGGGTGATGGACAGGGGGAATTGGCCCAATAAATTGCGACCAGTAAAAAGCTATGTCTTCTTCATTAAAAGGCTGTGAAACTCTATTGCTTTTCATTAGTGACTGCCTCTTCAGACAAGATGTTTAATCTATGTAGCGCAAACCTTAGCTGTGCCCTGGACAGTCTGGGAGACAACAACGTCCCCTGGAAAAAGAGATTCTTATTTATTAAGGAGAGGTGACAGGTACTGAATAAGTTGCTTTTGTTATTTTTTTTTCCACCTGCATCCCTGGTCTGAAGACAATTGCTGTGTTTGGTTATGAAGGGGGGCTAATTTAGTGAAGGTCTATTTCAACAAAGTGGACCTGACAGGGCCTTGTGGGGTTCCAGTTAACTGTCCTTTTAAATTAGTCCTACACGTAAATGGAGAGAAAAGTTTATCTTTAGACATCAGCCAGATTAACTTGATTGGTGCTTTCAGATATGCTGTAATCCTCCCTGTACTGTTCCCAAGACATGCTGTGTGGATGCGTGTGTTCAAAACAAGGGTGTGCTGGTTTGTATGCATGATGAGTTACCTATTGTAGTTTCCTATTTGGAATGTTTTTCTTTGTTCTTCATTGCTTGGGTGCAAGTCTGCTTCCTATCATTCTCTGCTAGCTTGTTTTGCATCAAGTTGCTCCCATGATTGTCAGATAAATTTCTTTTTGTTTACTTGCATACAGTATTGCAGAACCTCAGAAAACAAACTCATCACAAAGTCTACACAGTCATCATTATTTACCTCCTGTTCTCACTGTTATTGCAATAATACAGGGCCCGCAACTGAGCCAAAATGGTACTTTGTGAAAAAATGCAAATCTCTTTTTGAGATATATTGTGGCTTGCAAGCAGCAAAATAAATTTATGTCATATTCCAAAAAGAAATGAAAACTCCCAGCAAACAAAGAAAAGAAAAATGCTCATGATGTCAATCATTCATAGCTTATCAATCCAATGAAAGGTGTTGAGAAAAAAAAATATATTACCCAAGTCCATTGATGGTGACCTGTTATGATTTAAACGATAGGAGTTTTTCATTAAATATGGTCTAAACTTTAAACATGGAGTAAATGTATGTGTGTGTTTGCAGTAATTTTCAAGCAAAAGAATTGTAATAAAAGAAAAAGTGGAAGGAAAAATGTGAGAGTGAGGAACAAATCTGAAGGGTAAATGTCATTATACATGGCCTTCATCTTGTTAAAAAACTGAATTTACTTGCAGGGCCTTGGTCACTACCATGATTCCAGTTATTTTCAAGTACAATCAATATTTATGAATCCCAAAGGGTTTTTTTTTTTTTTTTGTGTCCATAGTTCATCCAAGCTAATGAACATTCAGTCCTTCATTCAGATGAGAAAAGGACATTATTATTGGTAACCCCGTCTGTAGCGGCAGAACTACAATGACACGCATACAATGAAAAATAGACTTGAGAGCACTTGGGTGTCATTGATGACAACAAGGCTGAATTAGCAATAGACCAAGCTGTGTGGTGAAAAACATTTATCTAGCAATTTTGGTGAATATGTGTACTCTGGGGGGCAGTCTTACCTCTCAGTTGTTGTTTTTCTGTCACTGCTTACAATGTGTTTGTGTTTGGTTGGTGTTTTGGTTTATAGGTTTTATGAATCCAAGATGGCCCAAATATTATTTAACTTCACCATAATCATACGATATATAAAACAGTTGAATAATAAAAATAATTATTCTTGCAATCACAGATTCCAATGCCCATTCAATTCCTGATGCCCACTCATTTATATAAAATTCAGTATATTCATGTATACTGTATATGTACAGCTAATTCATTTATAGAAACATGGACCAAAAGGATTCCATTACATAGCAAATCCCAAATTCATAGTAAATTATAAAACATTACTTGCTTGTGAGAGGAAATGTAAAAGGTGTTCAATTCATTCCAACCTATTGGACTACCCTCCTACACTTGCCCACAACATTAGTGCCTTTTTAAATGCTCTTGGCTTTTTAGAATCCATTTGTATTTGTATTATGTATTAAGTCTTGGTTTATATTGTTTTTTTTATATCTGTTGCAAAATATTTGTTTATAAGAAGTGCAGATTTGCGCTGTACAATATCAGGAAAATCAGGCCCTACCTATCTGAGCATGCTGCGCAGCTCCTTGTCCAGGCACTGGTCATCTCAAGACTGGACTACTGCAATGCTCTTTTGGCCGGCCTACCTGCATGCACTGTCAAACCTCTGCAGTTGATACAGAACGCAGCAGCACGTCTGGTTTTCAACCAACCAAAAAGGGCTCATGTCACACCCCTCTTAGTCTCACTCCACTGGCTCCCTGTAGCTGCCTGCATCATGTTCAAGGCCTTGATGCTCGCGTACAGGGTGACCAACAAAACTGCACCTAAGTACCTGAACTCACTGCTGCAACCCTATGTTCCCTCCCGACTGCTACGCTCTGCCACCGAACGGCGCCTGGTGGTCCTGTCACATCGTGGCGTTAAATCACTATCCAGGACTTTCTCCGCTGTTGTCCCCCGTTGGTGGAATGAACTTCCACACTTCATCCGTCCAGAGTCCCTCTCTGTCTTCAAGAAACATCTGAAGACACAGCTCTTCCGCTCTCACCTGAACACCTGAAACACCTCCCCCCATCTCCTATTAAACTATATTATTAAAAAAAAAAGTGTAAGGGTTTGGCTGTAACAGTCTAACGTATTGATTTGGTGTAATAGTGTGGCTGTAATAGTTTAACGTATTGATTTGGTGTAATGGTGTGGGTGTAATAGTTTAACATATTGATTTGATGTAATGATTTGGTTGCAATGGTTTAAACGTAAAGGTGGTTGTAAAGGTTTGGCTGTAATGGCTTAACGCAATCGCTAGCTTTACCTGCTAGTTGGTACCTCGCCTGGCCAACCTTTGGAACTTTGTCATGCAGTACTTCTAATATTGTTGACTCTGTATGGTTTTTCGCTTGTGTTGTATTGTACCTCACTTGTAAGTTGCTTTGGATAAAAGCGTCTGCCAAATGAATAAATGTAAATGTAATGTAAATGTAATGATATAGAACTGACCACATTAAGGTTTGCATACATCACATCTTGTACCTTGTGCTAATCTCTAAAGCACCCAGCCTGTCAGATGCCCGTGAACATGGCAGGAAAAAGAAAGAAGCTTTCTACAGTTGAAAGATCCACCTTCCTGAGTCTTACAATATACTTATCATCGGAAAATCTGATCCATCTGATAAAATGGGGATTCCAATGTCTACAGCAAAAAAATTGAAAGATGCTTGCACTCTAATAAGAAGTAAAGACTTCAAAAATACCAAAACAGAAAAATATTGAATTAAATTAGAAATACAGTGTATGTGCAAAGTGCAAACATTTTGGCAAAGAGGCCATCTTCTATGCTGCAGTTAAGACAACAAAACACACACATACTCATTTTCAGGTAGCAGTCAAAAGGCAAACTGATTAAGATACACCTGTTTTTAATTATTCACATACACAGAACATAGGCAGATAACAGTCACATGACTAGAAATCATTATTTGATGAAGCCTTGGGGCCAACATAAAAAACTCCTTTGACAGTAACATATTAAGTACTCAAAGAAAAAGCAGTACTTCATCCACAATAAATACAGCCACATCCATACTAACAATGGGAAATGAGCATAAATATGAGTATAAATAATATGAGTATAAACATAATAAATAAATAAACAGATAAATATACTCCACAATCCAGGTTGCTACAACCAAGTTTGTTTCATTTTCAGGAATCCACTCCTTATGTAGACCCAGAATACGATACATACAATTCAGTTATTTAACGTGCATACTCAGTTCAATTCATCAATTGGTAAGCACAAACCCTACTATTGCTGGCCCCACCCTTCTGTTCTCTCATACACCCCCAAAGCCCTGTTGCTGCCATTCTGCTAAGCGCACAGTATCTACTCAGTACCACAAACCAAGAATCCTCACATTTAAAGGTTCATTCCATCAGACCTCATCCACACCATCATGTGATTCCCTCTTCTACTACTGCCCCAATTGACTAAACAGCATTCCCCAGCCCACTTTAAACATGCACTGCCTTGTGCAGCTAGTTTTGTGCTGTAACAATGCCTCAGGTCCCAGGCCCCACCTCTGTGCATGTGCCTAACAATTGTGCAGTGCACTAGGAAGTGTCTGATATTAAACTGGGCCCCATGTGTCTTATGCCTCTTATCCTTCTTGAAAAAAGTACTCACGAAGTTTCAAGTCCGTACAACCTTTTCTTCTGGCACAAGACTGCATGGAAAGGTGGCATAAACCCAGTGTGTTGACAAATCATGTGCTTCATCCCCCAAAATTAGTGCTAATGAGCCTTCCCTTGGCATTCTACAACACAACATTCCTGATTTGTTTCATGAGCAGTGTTTCTTGCATCTCTTCTAAAGCTGGTAAAAAGCACTTATTTTGCCAGTTGTGCCAACTGATTGACATGTGACACATGCTGACTTGTTATTTGACATGGGAACATTTCTTTTGTAATTTAGAGACAGATAATCAATAGCTGCTACTTCCATGGGGCTTATAGTAATAAAAAAGAATGAAGGGGGCCCTTACCTCAGGGCCAGACTTTTGTTGGATAGGGGTAGCTTGGCGCTAGCTGCCTGACATCATCTCCCAGTCATAACCAGCAGAACCCTCACCTCAGGTTAGCCCTCACCCAGCTGACATGACAACAGCCAGGGGAATCATAGTACTCCTGCCAGAGTGCTTTGTTTGGCACCTAGATCTGCCAAAGCCACTCTATTCCCAAGTATGGAGATGAGATACCCCGCACGGGACACCTTGCACTCTTAAGTAGCTCCATTCTCACTTTTGCTGTCCCTCCTCAGGAAATTATCTGCTTGCACTCATCACAACTCTGCAATCGCCTTTGACAAACTATCTTCACCACTTACTGGCCAGGGGAATGTTCCTGTTGCCTCTTCTACCACCAAAGGTCCACCTTCTGCAAACATTGACACTAAGGGAGCCTTCTGCTCCAGACAGTCATGAGAATATGTCTGCATTCTAGTTAATAGCACGAGGTCAGTACTTGACCTCAAAGGTGTAGATTTCGTAGTCTTGCATGCAGTCTGGTATACAGGTGAACTAAAGGTTTGTTATCAATGAAGTTGTCTCATTAGGGTGCAGCACAAGGCAGACAGGGGATCCACTAGGCCAACAATGACACACAATCAGCAAGAGAACTTAAGGGGCTTGCACATGGTGGGAAATATTGTACGAAAGCCATTGCCTCTCCATGAGAAGGGGGTGGTGAGTTTATCAGGTATGTAGCTATATAAGCTAAAATCTGCATGCTGACAGTTGCAGCAAGCTAGTGTCACTGTCTCAGCTATCAGCCTGCCCATGTATCAGTAATCTTAAGACAGGAGTTTTTTTAAAGAGAAATTGCAAGGAAATACTAGGAATGAAATAATACAATTTCCACTTTAAGACATACTGCACATGTGAGAAAATAACCAAAACCCACACAAATAATAAAGAATTTTACCACTGTACAAGGTACACATGAAAGCCACAGTGCTGCCAGGTAGGGGAATAAATGAAGACAATCGCTAACTAAAATCATATTTCCCTAACATTACAAAACTGGTGTTTCACAATACACAGTAGAGATATGTCTCAACCCTGATCACTGAAAGTGCAGAGCCACAAAAAATTCTAATTCACACAAACACACACATGCATGTAGGCACACATACACATACACAGATATACAAACACACACACACACACGCAGATACAAGTATATAAGTGTGATCACATTCCTTAAAAATGGGTGCTGTCATTCTCAATAGTGTGTATTCTCAGCTCTCTTTTGTAAAGGTATTTCTGCAGTGCCAGTTACCCTGAACTGTCCCATCTGTCTCCTAAGCGAGCCCTGTTTTCTCCCTTCACTGAGACAGACTCCTGTCCAGACCTTGAGCAGAAAGGCTATACCCCCACTATCATCTTGCCACTTTGAGCTATTTAAATTACATCCATCACAAAAAAAAACATAACACCCTCTCCTTGCCACCAGTCACATTTTTTGAACAATGCTTCATGGGAATATGCTTAAAAAATCTTTCATTTTCAATTTTCAATTCTTACCATGCCTATGCTTTAATTGGATACACTGGATATATTAAACCCTTTCTCAGGGAATACAGTTCAATCCTCTCAGAGAAATGTGAAAAGTTTTTGCTATTTTTCTTAAACAAGATTTTTTTTCTTAAACAATATTTGCTCAGATTTCTCCTCCTGCTTGTTATATGACTGTTATTTGCCAGAATTGTGCCTTGATAGGATTTTTGAAGTCCATATCAGCTGAAGATCTTATGGAGAGAACACTCACACAATGATATACCTACCAGAATATTACAGGGGGCTGTGGAAACTGTTAAACGTGCTATGCCTATTTCAAAATTTCAATTTTTATGAAAAGTTCTAGAAATTTCATTTTCTTGTTTGCACTTTTCATTCTCAACACAGACGTTGCTTTACTTAAAGTAACAAATGACATTCCAGCAGCAGCACATGCTTGAAAGTGTTTCAGTCTAGTTGTCCTCAGTCTTAGTGCAACATTTGATACCACTGATCACACCATTTAGACTGACTCCCGTAGAAGCTGGGTTGGTCTTACAGTTACTACCCTTGATTGCTTCAAATCTTATTCTTCTGTGTTTGTGTTTTCCCCTGCACCAGTTACAGTGCATGTGAAGTCCCACGGGGATCAGTTTTAGGTATAGTTCTCTTTTCCATGCATATGTCATCACATCATACCCATGGGTTGAATTTGGATATTGGTAGATGGGGGAACCCTAAGTCCCAACGATGTAGGGTAAATGGAAAGGGAAAAAATAATTTAAAATGCTTACATGAAACAACATAGTTCTAACCATGAGCGTTATCTCAGAGGAGGTTCCAAATTGGTTGCAATGACGAGCTCTGCAGAACATGACTTCTTTATCTTCCTATTAGGTGATCAACTGACCTTCATCTCAGCATCCATTTTCTGTTCAATCCCAACTCTCCAAAGGAGTGCCAACCAAAGAAATGAACATGGGAGCTGACACATATCTGATTTTCAGTTGTGTTCTCACATTGTTCATCTCGCAGAGAACTCTTTTGCAATCTGCAGTGTGCTTTGGCCTGTGCTGTTCCTGCCACGGTTTTGCGCTGTGCTGCTGGTCTTTGCTGATTTAGCCACATCTTCTCTACAGTATGTTTAGCAAAATTTCAAATGGGATGTTTAACCCAGTGCTCTGGATAAATAAAAATATTGTAATATTTTTGTAATATTATATTTTAATGTTAATATAATGTATTAATGTTAAATATTCTGAGATTAATTAAGGTATTAAGAGACTAAGATTTGTTTAAGGTTTTCATCTCTGATGAATCACGTGCACATCGCTACATAATTAAACCGATAAACAACGTAGAAGATTTTATCCTATTGATGCAAACTTTAACATGTTTCAGTTTTCAAGTTGTCATCAACATTGAGGAAGGCCTAGTTTGGAGATAGTCATTCAGACTTTAATTTCTTCTTGACTAGACTCCTGTATGTGTCGTAGTCCTCAGGGGTCTGTCACATCCTCAGTTAGTTCAGAATGCAGCAGCTAAGCTCCTAACCACGACTAAGAACAGAAATCACAAAACCCCTGCCTTAGCTTCATTGCACTGGACTCTGGAAAGTTTTACACTTGATTTTAAGATTTTATTAACCACGTTCAATGCAAGACTTGGGTTGGCCCCTGCTTATATTACTGACCTTTTGACCCCTTATATAACTCAAAAACCACTTAACTCATTAACTCACTTAAATTATTACAATTGCTTGTATTAAAAACTGTAAATTATTAGTGTGATTGCAAAGCGAAACCATCGTGACCCGCACTCGTCTTTTTGTCGTTCACTCATTCCTCCATGCTCCCATTGACTTCAGTTCAGTTTTCAAAGTCTTACCGCGCAGTCACCTTTCGGCCTACGGTCACAGTACCTCATATGCTGGCTCAGGTCATGCCACCCAACACTCATTGCAACCCATACTGACCCGCACTCGTCTTTTACTCATTTATTCATCCCTCCATCCTGCCATTGACTTCAATTCATTTTTCAAAGCCCTATCACGCGGTCACACTTAGGCCGTCAGCAAACATACTTCATATGCTGGCTCAGGTCATGCCATCCAACACTCATTGAAAGCCATACTGACCTGCATTCGTCTTTTACTTGTTTATTCATCCCTCCATCCTCCCATTGACTTCAATTCAGTTTTCAAAGTCTTACTGCTCAGTCACCTTTCGGCCTACGGTCATAGTACCTCATATGCTGGCTCAGGTCATGCCACCCAACACTCATTGAAACCCATACTGACCCCGTACTCATCTTTTTGTCGTTCACTCATCCCTCCATCCTCCCATTCACCTCAGTTCATTTTTAGGGTCTTACCACTCAGTCACCTTTGGCCCGACAGCTGCCATACCAGATATGCTGGCTCAGGTTAAATCACACAACACTCATTGAAAGCCATACTGACCCGCACTCGTCTTTTTGTCGTTCACTCATCCCTCCATCCTCCCACTGACTTCAGTTCATTTTTCAAAGTCTTACCACTCGGTCACCATTTGACCAATAGCCACGGGACCTGATATGCTGCTTTGGGTCATGTGACCCAACACTCACCAAAGGTGGGTGTGTCCCTAGCAATCATATTGTTTACCCTAGCAACCACCAAGCATCCACTTAGCAACACTTTGGCAACCACCCAGCAATGCCCTAGCAATGCCCAGTAACCATATTGTTTACCCTAGCAACCACTGAGCAACACCCTGGCAACCATCCAGCAACGCCCTATCAATGCCCCAGCGACCATATTGTTTACCTTAGCAACCACTTAGCAACACCCTGGAAACCACCCAACAACACCCTAGCAACCACCTAGCAACAGGTTAGCCACCACCTAGCAACAGCCTAGCAACCACCTAGTAACACCCTGGCAACCACCTAGCAACAGCCTAGCAACCACCTAGCAACAACCTAGAAACCACTTACCAACATCCTAGCAACCACCTAGCAACTCCCTAGCAACCACTTAGCCACATCCTAGCAATCATTTCATATACGTTAGCACATTTTTGCTGCCGGGTCACAATCACACTCTGCATTTTCTTCAGGAAATGCACTTTTCCAGTTACAATTACTATTCCCATTATTATTATATTTACATTTCAGAAAACTTTTTGAGTATTGCCAAAGCTCTTTTCGAATGAATTAACTGAATGAATTATTGACCCAATGGTGAATGAGATCAGCCCCTTTGTCAAATTGAATGGCATGTGGTGGGCATATTTTTGAATGTGTGAACTTCTTCTTTGCCGTTATAGATTGGGACCAAATCAGTCCAGTCTAAACATTTATGAGAAGATGCTATACATTTTTCCCCCCTTTATGCAACTCTGTTGGAGTCACCAATTGTATACTACTCATGTCACCAAGATAACATCTGCACTCATGCAGGAGAGCTGAGGCAAGAGGAACCCAATCATCTGATACACTCTCACACAGACAACTATTTTTCACAATACAAGTCACATAGTGCACTACAGTGGAGTGGCCACACAGCAGAGGATAAGTGCTGTTCTGCTGATGTCATCCTAGCAATTTGGAGGCTCCTGACAAATTGCAGGGTGCCAGAGAGCAGGGAAATGGGCAACCCTTGCCAAAATAGCCACCCCATCCCTACTGTTCTTCCACTGTGGGCAGCGCTGACTAATGACACTATTGGGATCAAATTGCTATAGAGCTCAGTTTGCCAAAAGTGCGGAAAGCCCAATATGGTGGAGCAACTCCATGGAAACCGAAAATGTTTATGCTAAGGTATTGGAAATACGTGCGCAAAGTTGTACAACAATGTCTTATGGTTGATTTATTTACTATCTGTTTAAATTTGCACATTATATTGGATTTTTAGCTGAATCATGTGACCATTGGGTATCGAGAGCCTCATAACATACAGCCCTAATGATGTTTTGCCGTTCCTCTCGTTATTATCATCTTGTCCAAACAATAATATTAAAGCCAATTCTTAAATATTTTCAATGTCATTTTGTAATTTGAACACATATGCAAATTTAATATTTTGACTTAAATTTCCTCTCTCAAACTCATGTCTAGTGAACATTAGCCTTGAGGAAGAAATATTGTACCATCTCCAGCATTAGTTATTGAGTACAATTAAATGATTAATTAATACATCCTTTATTTATTGTGAAAATTGTTGTTTGTCTTTTTTCTCCTTTTTTAAGAGAGCACATATCATCTGTGTAGGTGTGAACATGGCATGTAATTAACATGTCATAATCAAAATGACTAAGTTTGACACATTGTAATCACTGCATGGAGATTAGCCTGTAGCCAGAGGCCATCCATGCGGCCTGTCTTAATATCATTTGCATAATGAAAGCCCAGCAATAGTAATAGCTTTCCTTTCTCTTATTATAATTTCACCCAGGGCAGCGAAGACTGTGCCAATGTTTCCTATTACCTTGGAGAAACTCGCAGACAAAGTCACACATAGCTGGGCTTTCTACCTTTCCATGAAGGTACTAAACAGACATTTTTCACATGGCATAATCCATTTTGTGCCTTTCAAAATTTGCAGCAAATTGTTACATATGGACTTCAACCTTTGTTTTTAAAGGTTGAACCTCTTCTACAATGCACATACCAATATGAAAATAGTTTTACCAAAATATGAAATATGATATGTCTGCAGCCAATAATCTGGTGATACCAACACAATAGGATGTATTTAGTGGAAAATAAATAAAGAAGCTTAAAATATGACACCAGTTCTGTTAAAAAAACACCCCTTAATGTATGAACAGAGGAAGCAAATTGAATAAAGAAAGGTCATGGGAAATATGGCTGCAATCCTTCCATGAGAATTTCATGGGAATGTAATGTACAGATGGAAATATGTAACTGTAATTTGTAGACACCTATTCTGAATAAGTAGCAATAGAGGAAAAAACCACAGTGTTGTCTCGATTCTCTGTTTGCAAGTACACAGAAGATTCTGCCCTGCTATTCTGTTTCTCTCTTGGTGACCAGCAGGGTGCATTTTGTGAAGGGACAGTGATCATATCCCTGTCCGGCAGCCTGACAAGGCCTTGCCAGCTCTCTGTCAGTCAGTCATAACATCAGCAGTTCATGTGTCTCCTAACCACATATTCCTTGGCTCAAACACAGCCCCCTGAGAGCTGATTAGGGCTTCAGAGCAACCAAGAAAATCTGATAGGATTTACTCCAGATCTGTCCAGTTTTATGTTTCCCATCCATAAGCTTTTAAGTACTTACATGCCATTATGTTTGTCTTTGCTGCACTAGTTTTGTTTTTTTTTTCCATCTCTCTCTCTCTCTCTCTCTCTCTCTCTCACTTCAAGAAAAAGGCCACTGCAAATCACTCGAGATACATTTTTAAAAAAGATTATCAGATTCAACTTAGATAAGCTTTTTTCTTGGAAAAAACCTTTTAACAGACATAATATCCAAGCATTATCGAAAAGCATTTAAGAACCTGGTCTGAAACTGTATAATTTCACTTCCCTGCCTTTTTATAGGGCAGAGAATGTGCTTTTAATGGAAATTACATATAAAGATCATAAGGACATTATAAGTGAAAGAAAGGGATTAAACAGGAGTACTGACAGTCTTACTATCTGCCCATTTAATCTTCTAATCAGAGAAATTAAAAAAAGTTTAGTGTTTCTGTCCCTACCACCACACGATTGCTCAAGATGGCCAGACACAATGAGAAAATGCCCACCCTGTGAGATTGGTCAGTCATGGCAAAGGTGCACAACAATGCGATTATGACAATATGCCTCAATTAGTTATCCCAAATTAAATATGTCTGGAGGTTAGCAAAAATGTCTGGAGTCTAAGTGAAAAAGGAAAGAATGATTGCAGAATTAAATCAAAGCACACACTAACTGAAATATCTTATAAATAAGAGAGACATTGGTTAACAACGGCTTTCATAGTTTTCATCATAATTATCATTATAATCATTAAAAAAAAATATATATAAAATGCCATTGCCCTGTGCAGCAGTCATGTAATGCTTATATTTTTAAATGCCAATGACATTTTTAAATGCCAGTGATAATGACATTACATTACCATGTATGGTATTGACAAACCTATGGATTTTATTGAAGATTTTAGAATTTAATGCATCTCTTGTGAAGTACAGAATTTTGAAACTTTGGTCAAATATTCCTTCCTCTTTTTGTAAATCGGAATTATGTCCAGACTTTGTACCGCACAATAATTTGCTCTATGGACAATTACTGCCTTTCAAAATCAGTCAAGGATTTTTTTACACAAAGCTGGCCTCCCATGGCAACTTCATTGTCTAATTTTCACGTTAATACATTATGAAACAGAACCCCAATTGCATGTACTAATCAAAAATACTGTGACAGAGTCATTGCTGTACTAATGCTGTTTAAATATTCCACTTGTAAGAATCAAGTAATCCACTTTTAAGAATCGTTTTCCTTGGTTGGCTCACTCCCAACATGTGATATGATACTCCATCAAGTGCAATGGTGTATAATAAGGTAAAAAAAAAAAGCAATTTAGAATTTAAAAATCATGTTAATTAATGTGGCAGCTATGTTTTTTTAGGAAAAAATTGGCAGATTAGCTAAGGCCCCAGATCCCAGCTAATGGTAAAGGAAAAAGAAAGATGTTTTCTGTAGATGACACGTTGTCTCTTTGAGTCTTTCAGTAGTAGCCTTTGTAAGGCCAAAGATATGCATCTGAGAAACTGGCCATTCCACAGTCTACACCATCTAGGATTGTAAAAGACAGTCAGAGCATTAAAACAGAAAATGAATGTTAACAAGAAAAGCACATTAAAACATATTCAAGAATTCATCATGATTATCTTCTGCAAGGGGATTTTGTTCTAATATATGATGTAACTACAACATTTAGAGCTTAGCTGTAATTTGCTAAATCATTCCCAAGACATAGGAAGGAAGTTATATTACAATGTTTAAAATCTATTAGGTATTGACAGTCAGATGACAATAAACTTTGCAAGGGCATGTGTTATTTTTTCTTTTCACACAATGCCACTTGTCTGTGATCCACACAGAAGTGTTAAATGGAGAATTTTTTACCAGATGGAGCACTGGGGGCATTGTATACAAGAAGAAATGGAATACAACACTCTAACTAGTCAATCATTTAACTTAAAATGTCTTAAAATGTAAAAACAGTGCTGTTGGCCAGATTGGCCAGAGTTGGTCATCATACTTTAAGGGCCCTAAAACTTGGGTTCAACATGACTCACAGGAGCTAATCAAATTCTTTCTTTTAGAAAATTTGAATTGTGTGAATCGGAGCCATGAAATATAGATGGACTCTACAGTTGTATTACCAGCTATTACACTTTCAGCTATGCGTGATCAAGCACAGTGGCCACATACATACATGGTATGGCAGTCAGATCCTCCTGTGAGTCCTTTCTATTTGAAAAGAAGGATTTTATTTTTTTCATGTGGAGCTGTTTTATAGTGAAAGTATTGCCATCTCCACAGACCCTCAGTATGAGATATTGTTGTGAGAAATGACTATGACACTTGTCATGCACATATGCACAATTTTCATAAACCAAAAATGTACAGATGATTTGCTGAGTCACTTCTGATGTCCTCTCTCTACTCATAAACAATGAATATATTCTCCTAGATCTCACTTCTTTGGGAGCTTTAGATAGGAAAAGAGTTTATTTTATTTCTGCTTTCACTTCACCTTTTTCTAAGCATCAAAATTGCTTTGCAGTGAACTACAATAGTGAATGTATATAATGAATTGGGAGGCATGCCCAATAACAGTGTGATAAATTTCATAACTGGATGAAGACATTGGCAGCTACATGCTGAAAAAAAAGAAACAGGGAATTGTATCTAACTTTCCAATTAATAACTCACTCTGTAGCGATAGGGGAAAAAAAATATATGTATTGTGTGGGCTGTGCCCTTAAATAACAATAAAATGGATGACATTCTGTTCATTGTGCAGACAAGACATTATTTAATAGAAAATAGAGGAATGGGGAGGTAGGAGGGTCTGCATGAAATGAAAAAAATGAAAAGGAAGAAAGAGTAGCATGTCGACTGTAAAAACTAATTAATACATTAAATAGACTGTATTCATTAAGTCCCACCTCACACCTGAGTCTACCATAGTTTTTGTGTGTGCATGCATGCAAGAGAGTAGAGGTCAGAAGATATTGGAGTTATATGTTCTGGAGGGAAGCTTGAGGGAGATCATGTGCCTATAAAAGTCATATCCCTGAAAGCACACCCATTTTCCATCTGGGTTTCACAACACAAGATATCAGCAGATTTCAAAGGCGCCAGCTCGGTGTTCACAGGTATGGAGAGAAGCTTACAAGGCCTACTGTAACATCATGTGCTGAGCCCAAAATTTCAGTGCCTCACAGCCCTGATTTACTTGCATGTATGTCTTTATTAATGTGTTTTCATATGTTACTACCAATATTCCCTTCTTCCTTTTTCTGAAGAATGGCAGGCATGCCATCCTCCAGCCAATTGCCATAATTGTTCACTGCAGCAAACTACAAGTCCTGCCTGGGGCCCTCCAGAAAAAAGCAAGACCTCCAATTTTGCCTTGGTGTGTGTTAGTCTTGCTTGCTCCATAGTTGTCTCCTGATTCTCACTTTCAGTAGTTGTGTCTGTAAAAACAAAGAAATCACCCTCTTCCTCCTCCATGTGCTTTGAGTGTGTAGACTTGCTTTCTGAGACTGGGCCAAGCTTTCCAGCTGCATGGAGAATCAGTTGATGGACCCCCTCCTACTGTCCTGCAAATTGGGTTGGTAAGCACCGCATCTTGAAATTCTTTTTGTCAAGAAATCCTTTATTCCTCAACTCCTGGAAATCACACTCAGTTTTGGGTTTAGTCCATGAATCAACTGAATGAATTCTGGCTGCTCAGCTGTTGACAAAGCATGCATGCTGTTAACTATGTATTATGTTGTAAGTGAGCCTGTTTTCTTTTGTGACAGGGGGGCATTTGCAGATAACTGAGTCTGTCTGCTGGTGATTTTCTTCTCATTCCCCCTGTTGCAGATTCAGTCTTATGTACTTCAAATTTAAGACCTCAGGGTGCAATCTTCTAAAATGGGTTTTGAAGTTTGAAGTTGCCATAAAAGAAACAGATATAATGTTTTTCTTTTTTGTAGATAATTTACATTTAGCCTGGATCTTCTCTTTCTCTGTCTATGACAAGATGTAGAAATACCTCCCATTCGAAATTGCATATTTTGTCCCTTCTGTGGTTTTGGCATTGGTTTCCCTTCTCCACCACATGACAGCTGATTCTGCAGGTTAAACTTCCATGCTCTCATCAAATGACGCATTTGGCCACAATACTTGGCTTTTCTCACCACTGCAAATAAATACAGTGTAGAAGATAGTCATTTAATTTTTTTATTTTTATTTGTACTTTGTACCAGATTTACAGATTTTGTTCTAAATCACCGTTCAACTGGAAAATATTCCTTATAGTGACATGGTAGGACATGCAGTGCATATTGAATTTGAAAACAACCCAAACTTCACAAATTGAACAATATAGAATATACTTGCAATATTATTTTAATGTGCTATGATTTGAATTATGGTTGATTCATTGCTTCACTATATTTCTAAAATGTTTCAGTAAGAAATCACTTTCATTATTTTAGTTATTATATATTTATACATAAACCATATTTTTGGGTTAAAACCTTATGAAAGAGGACAGCAAATTGATGTCAGCAATGTCACCGTTCAACTTTGCAGGAAGCAAGTTCTATCAAAACATAATATCAAACCTTCATCCTCATTTGAGACTTTACCATCTTTCTCAGTTCACATGAACAGGGTCAGGTACAGCAGTGATCACTAATGAATAGGCCAAAATACACAAATAAGCATCATAGTTCTGTTGAACCCTATCTACCCATAGCTCTACTGCTTAATAATAAACTGTTTAACAGTAAACAGCAGGAGAAAGCTGAAATCACTGTCACCAGAGCTGAAAAACACAGCCAGCTCTGGAGAAATTTATGGTGTGTCTGGATGAGAGGAGTTGTTCTGTTGTGATCGTTCTATTCATGTTGTTGTTTGAACATAGATGGATAGTTTATATTCATTGACTGTAAATTGAGAGAAGACAGAAAGCTTCAGGTAATGTTAAAAATTAGTAACATTAACTTAGCAAGCGAGCTAGCTATCTATCTTCCTAAATGCAGCAATAAAATCATAGGTTACACAACTTCCCTGATCAATAAAGGTTCAAAGTCTTCACGCTTCTGAGAAAAGCATCAAGGTCTCTTTGTTTTTGTTTTGTTTTGGCCAATAAGATTCTCAGAACTAAGTCTCTTTTCCATAGTGTTGTGGGGCTTTAACCACCTCATCACTGGAAGTGGTTCTGAACCCAGGAGGGGGTCCAGATGGGACAGTTCCAGCAGTAGCAACAGGTAAGGGAGTCACAGATATGTATGACTGTTCCTGCTGCTGTATGTACTGTCTCACCTTCCAAGGTAGGCATAGACTGAAGGTGCCTGCGATTCTGGCAGAAGACTACACCATTCTCTGTCTGCACAGTGGAGGAACATGGTTCACCAGAGAGGTTCAACATGGTGCCCAGTGTGTTCCAGCCTTTCTCTCATTCCAACTTGATACAAACACTTTCACCTGTGTGTGGTGTAGGCAGGGTGTATGCTGAATATCTCCTGTTGAAAAAGAACTCATTGACATCCTCTCCCTTTTTGCCTTTCCCAGCCACCTCCTCCTGACTGCTGAGCCTCAATCTGAAATTTTTCTTGAGCACTGGAACAGTAGTCCAGATTTGATATTCTGTCATTAGCTGGGCAAGGCTCACATGTGTGGCTGCAATTGGTGTACCAGTCTTGTGGGAAGTCCATAGGCAAAGGTTGAGATTTTATGTATGCCACTCGTACAATGATGTCTTGCTGATTTCCTTTAAAGATAGGAAAAGTTTTCTGTACAATAGCCAAACTCACTTTCATTGGCCCTTTCTCAATTGTTTCGCCAATGTAAAGTTGTGAGACTGTGTTTACATCAGTATGTAAGTTAACTGCTTGTTAACTGCTTGTGTAAGAGCCAGTAACTGCATAACTTAGGCAATAATCACATCACTCTATGAGTCTACCTAGATGCATTCATGATAGAGTCTTAATGGACCAAAATAATGGAGATCTTATGTAATGTCATTGAAATACAATGGCATTTCATCAGAACATACAAATGTAGATCTTTTACTATAAATAGGCTTACATAGCAGAACATTTAATTCAGAGATGATTTTTCCTGCTCAGTCTCTATTCATATATCATTTACACCAACTTACTCCTGAACAAATGTCATATTGCCACTGATTTTCTGTGTTATACTGATTATATCCCTGTTCATTAAGCAGTGCTAGGGGCTTTGATAGCCCTTCTGTCATCTTTTTTCTTTTCTTGTATCAAGTCAAATTTTATTTGTACAACATAGTGCTTTTCCTAGAGTAATCCATCTACTTGTTTCTCCGCAGGTTAAAATATATCCCTGCCACTGAGTTCATTACCTTCTCACCAACTGGAAAATTCAGTCAGCCTTGATGTGACACTCCAGTTCATTTGAGAATGGAGATTTCAAACACTATCTGGAACTATCATGTTTCTAAACATTTCTGGAATCAGTAATGACAGTACTGACAGTACTGGAATCAGTACAATATGATATCTACATGATTGGCACATTTTTGTTCAGATCACATTATATGGGCACAGTTTCAGCTGAAATGACTCCAGTAAATTAATAGCAGCTCCAACAACTCAGACTGTCAACTGAAATAATTACATTATCAATTAAAAATATTCTGTGTTTACAACACAGTAAGTACTGGTACTTAATTGGGTCATCAATTATCTAAAACAATCAACTTGATTTCTATGTCTTTGGTGTATCGTATCTTTAGAACCAATTTGGAATGTATTCTCCACATATTGTAATATTTCTTATGCAATTTGGCATTTTATTTACCATGGTAAAAATGTAAACAATATACAAGATAACTATCCCATAAGAATGACTGAATGAAGATCAGTGAAAGTGGTTTAACTCAATTTCATTGTTTGGTTATATATTTTCACCTTTGTAGATTTTGAATCTTTTATTCTTGTTCATTTACAGATCATAAATATTTCAATTTGGGGTCATTTGTCCCAGTAAATGTAGCACAATAATTGAAATGTAGGCCTATGTAAAATATGGTGTATTCTCAAACATTACCTCAATCATCAAACATGGAAAATTATTTAACAAGAATTACTTCAATCACCAACACTTACATTATTTTCAGAAGACGCTGTTTCAAAATATTGTCAATGAATCCATTTGGTTGATTTTGCATCAATTTCCGTTAACTCAGGTTATAAGTGTAACTCAATGTTATAGGTGTGTGATATGTATACAATGTGTTTTAAAGATTGGCAGTCTTGTGAAATGATGTACAAATGGGATGAGTAATGGATAAATGTTAAATGACACTCCAAACTTGCTTCTTTTATTTCATTATATATTCATTATATGCTCTATTACTTCCATTTGTACAGTTTTCAGTTTTGTTATTTTAGTTAGCTGCATCCTGACTGGCCAGTACATGGGATCCCGAGTGGCTCTGTCATTAAGGCATTCGCTTTGAGCAAAGGCTGAACCCTGTAGTCTGGATTCAGTAATGTCAGTAAAGTAGGGCTTATCCTCCAATGAGCGCCCATTCCTTGGTAGTGTGCTATATGACTTGTAATGCTAGAAGTAGCCTTTGGCTGTGTACAAGTGTATCAGAGGACAGTATTTGTCTTGCTTCAGTGCTCCTGTACAAGTGCAGAGGCTGTCGTGATGAGACAAGCCTAGTCTACAAAGGTGATTCCATCAGGGGTTACATAAAAGGGAAAACAGCAGAAAAACACTGTTCCCGAGCCCCTTTGCTGCCATCTGCATTAGGCTTTTTACAGTAAGAACACCGTAACTGGTATTTAACCATAATACAATTCTGATTTTACCGTAATTGCACTGGCCACACCTCTTTTGGCTTGCACCTGGTAACTGAAGCATTGCATTATAGTCCTGCATTTGCACCATTAGAGTCAGTCTCCCTATTTCTGAGGCCAGACAATTTTCTGTGAGTGTAATGTAGGTTAAAGACAGCAATAATGGAGGAAAAGGTTGAAATTATGTGTTGGGGTATATTAATGGAATGTCACATAAACATCATTCCAGTAATGAGTTGTGCTTTAATAAACAATAATTATGTAAGTGTGATGATACATCTTTTCATTGGGTTAATTCAGAGACGGGGCAGGCATTCTTTGGGGTGTAAAAAGGTTGTATTGGTATGATACCTGTGCTCAGTTTTCAGATCTTTTCCCCTGACCTCTATTAACTGTAATCTGCTTCATTTTGGTGTAACTCTGAATTGCTACTGACTTGCTTTGCTCCCAGCTGAAAAATTGTCTTGGGATTTTTTTTTCTGAAATGTGTGGACAACATGTAATAAAATCTAAGTCTTTATGTGGTGTAGTAAGTTAGGGCTTAAATGATACTGTGAAGCTGCAAGGAACTTGCAAGGAAATTACCATTGACTATGATTCTTTCAAAAGTGGTATATTACATTTGTACAGAGAATGTGCTATACCCTGATATATGACATATAAAGACCAAACTGTCTTCAAATGGCTAGAGGGAAAAACAAAGGGCCGTGTTAAAATTTACGTAACACTGCGTAGCATTGCTTTGGAATATAGTGCTTGTTCATTTTGTGAGAGGTAACATGGGACAAATAGTTCAGTATTAATTATTTTAAATTCTATTTTGTTTTTAGGAGACTGATTTTGTTCACTGGAAGTGCTTTGTGAAAATATACAACAGAAATTTCAGTATATTTGTGAAACCAATTTTTAACCAAGTTGACATCAGTATGTTACACATTTCAACAATATAGTATAAGTTCTGCAATGGAAATCATGCTCAGTATCAATATTCTTACCTGTGCCTTGTATTTGTAAATATTAGGCAATAACAAGAAGTCAAGATATCTATTTGCCATAGTATTGTGACCAAAAAATGAAATGAAAAACAAATGTTTTTGTCCATAAAAATGCAACTTAATTTGCCATTGAGAAATGAAGGATACAGCATCTAATGTAATTCATTGTAACCACCCAGTTCCCCCATCTATACAACCATAAAGCTTAGATCCCCACAAAAGAGGCAAGCGAGAGTGGGCATAAAAACACAACTGTATTGACAAAGGCATGCATTTGCTAAAATGATGATGAATATTTCATGTAGACAAGGTTTCAGTGCTCTTTGGCGGATGTAAATAAGTGAAGAGCATATGATATTTACCCCAGTATAAAAGATGCATGAGGGCCTGAACTATTTAAAAAGGCTAAACATGACTTGGTGTTTACACAAGGGTCAGACAGAGAGGTCGGACAGAGGGGGAAGTTTCTGCTCTAATAGGGATATAGTGTTACACAAAGAAAAGCAAAATATTGCTGTGGCCACAGTGAGAGACGTGGTACCAATTCAGATCCTGTTTGGCCATCCTTTGGTTTATAATTGTTTTTCATCCCGAGCACTCTTGTATATGCATGCTGCGGTAAGGTATCAAGTACCATGCTTCACCATACCATGGGATTTGCTTCTGAACTAAGCAAGAACTTCTGAAGGGGATAGAGGTGGCAACAGGCCCACTGATCTCTATCTATCCAGACAAACTCTTACACTGACACACTTCAATAGTGTTTCTTTGTTGGGGCAGAATGATTATAAATAGCATCATATGTACATCAGGCGTGGTAAACACCTCAGTGTTGGACCCCAGCTACAATGTTCAATACAGTTCCATATATTTTAGTGCTGCTGCTTAATGTGAAGGATGGGGAGCACATTAAACAGACGCGGTGTGGTAAAAACCACAGGACTGCTCAGAAACCGCGCCCTGAGAGCACGTCCATTGTGGCATTATTGATCCTCCACCACAAGCGCGGCTGTTTGTTTGCATTACATCTTCACTGGCTGTAGCTTTTTGACACCGGAGATGTTTGCGCCGGTGAGGTACCGGCTAAGGTACGGGCGCCTGCTCAAACACACTCCGCGCAACTCCGCAACAACGGGAAGAGTCAAAGCAAAGAAAAATAAAAGATGGGAAGCATCATTAAAACTCCAGCAAAAGAGAAGGAGCGGACGGGGAAGTGGCATTATATCTTGATCAACAGATGACTGATAATATTGGTGCTGCCCATCTTTCACGGGCCCCTTGTTTGATGACAGAACATGAGTCGCCTCGCACATCCATTACCCCGCGCCGCCCCCCCAGGCAGGCGCATCAATAACGCTCGCGCCCGGCAGAGAGGAGGACACCGCGCGCTGCCCGAGGGGTCCCACCACGTGCCCCACACCATTACAGCCCACCCATCCTTCATCACCCGAACCCCCCACCAGCACCGCAGAGAGGCCCGCGTGCCCCCGCACAACCCACCCACCTCTGGAATTAACCCTCTCCTTTTGTGTCGGGCGGGAGCGGAGGTGTCCGGGGGTCCGTCTCTATCGATGCACCTCGGAGACCGCGATTTTGCTTTTCAATCACTGAGCGGATGAAAGGGAAATAAGAAATGCGCCTTGGTAATCTGAGATGGGCATCGCTGATTAATTTACAGCGAAGAAAAAGACTCCTTAAAGGCAGTGAACCAGCAGAGCCCTCCTGAACCTGAAAACAGCTCCCCAGACATGGCTGAGGAGCCAGGTCAACCCCAAAATATGGTCTTGACTGTATAAGCATATGACTTCAACTTGTCTTGACACACCCCAAAAGGCCATGTCTGTGTAACAGCGATGGCATAAGTAGGTTGACAAACAGCCACAGAAGATCAATGCACTCTAAAATCTCATCATTAAAAAACTGTAAAAATGAATCTTTTCATATTTTAGTTTTTTTTTTTCACAACTAAAGTAGGCATGTATGTCCTATTATTGTTGTATCATTGTTTTTTGTTTGTTTGTTTTTTGTCACATTTGATATTGCTTAATTATCTTCTTATTATTTTGTTTTGTTAAATGTCCTGTCTAATTGTGTTTATATTGTATTATTGTCGTTGAGAACCCCCTCGAAAATGAGATGGTACATCTCAAGGGGTTATTCCTAATAAAGAATTTCGTACAATGTATGCATTCAGAAAAACTAGTAATAATAATAATACATCCTGGACGAATATGAGCGACTTAAGAAAAAAAGTTTGTATCATAAGTACACGTGTAAGTAAATGAATCAAATATTAAATAGGTTTGTTATAAAAAATTGTTGTAAGAAAATCATTTACAGTCCACTTTCAATTACTCACTTGCAGTGTACACAGCCCTAAATGCATTGCCTCCTTCCTACACTCTGTGACAGTCAGGTCCCGGAGCCCCCTTGCATCAGAAACCACCACAGAGCATTCCTGCTGAACGTGGCCTTGCCAAAAATCATTCAGATATGAAGTATTCCCCTCATATTATGATTGGTCTGACTCTCCGTGCCTCTGCGTGAGGCCATACAGAGAACTTGATGCACATATTCCCGGCGTCCATGCCACTCTGCGCTTGACACTGTACTTCACCTCAAAAGCCTTTTTGTTTTTCATTTATCAGACCGGTGCCAGTGCCACACTTCACTTTGAAGTAGGAGTGCTACTTGAAGTAAGGTACTGCTTTATATATATTTTCTATGGCTCTGCTTTTATAATCTGAATTTGATTGTGTTCACCTGGAGATGACTTTAGTTGGAGTGCAGTAGAAGCAAAATCAAAATGCAATATAGAGGACAGATTGTAAAACCCTCTCTTCTTTCACTGTTGGTTGTCATAGCGGTTTATAATAGTGCATACATTTGTGAGTTTGAAATATGAAAATGTCAACCCCGTCCAAAAGAAAAAAAAATCCCATCCCTGTCATTATGTAATGAAAGACCTAACAAGAGATTTTCACTTACTACAATGTGTATGTCCAGAATGTTTTTCTTTTACAGTAATAATTACTTACCATACACAACACAAACACATCATGCCCAAAATGAAGCTTGTATTTAGGCTTGTTTCATATATTAGCACTCCTACTAATTATTTACTCTTTGTCTGTAAATAATTTTTATCATTTGAGTGCAGTTATTGAACAGTCTCAACTATACAGGTTTGCAACATTTGATTGATATTGATACAATGATGCAATTGTTTGATACAATGATATTTAGATGGGGAACATAACCATTCAATTGTACATTCTTCTGGGACAAAGGACTGTCAGTTTGTTGATATGTCTGGAAAAAATACAGGGAAAACAAATGCATTCAAAACAGACGGAAGGAGAAGCAGCCTTCCCTTGCGCAAGGAATGTTCCTTGCGTTGTTTAAAAAGTCATTTGGACAAAGGGCCATTTTCATCAAAGCAGAGAAAGCAGTGCAGGGCTGATAGAAGCCCCTTTCCTGATGGCTGCCAGTGTAATGGGAGGGTCCTCCAACACCTGGGACCACAGCAGACTCATTCAGACTCCCACCCTCACCGCCACCTCTCCGGCCACACTGTTCTTCCTTTCATGTCTTATTTATCCTCTGCGCGCTTCCTCTCCCATTTACCAGCGGGAAAAATAAAGCTTTTGTTGTCTTTTTATCCCCCTGCAAGCAAAAATTTAACAAACACAAAACATACTACAGCGATGCTTAATGGAATAGCACATGGCTCTCTTTCATGTCATCGGTGGAGTGTTATTGGGAGCAGCGAGGTTCAAGCTTGTGTTTTAAGCTTTTAATTTTTCCCACCCACCCCCTTTTTTTTTGTATTCAGCAATTGTGTATTACACTTATTACATTGAGGCACCCTCAACAGTCATGCAAAATTATTGAAACAAATGTAATCCTCCAAAGGTTATTTTTTCACACTGCAAGTCCCACAGTTCAGTGCAGGACAGTAAATGCCAAGTGGTGGACAGGAGCATTTCTCACCGACAATTTAGCAACTTATAGGCACCTGACAAGCTGCTTTGAAGGGAGGGATGAGCACTGTGACAAGGAACTGTGGGTGATGCAAAGGCATTGAACCCCAGGAAAATTAAGCTAATTATGTCCCACTGCTGTGGATTCCCATCTTAGTTAGCTAATTACAAAGCTCAGACTCCAACATTACTTTACATTACAGTACATTACATGGATGAACATGTGATGCTTTCAGGCTAAGCCTGGTGCTCCGATGTCAAAAAGTCACAAGATGTAAGCATTTTTTACTTATACTGTATAATGTAATGAGGCAATGTATCATGTCAACCTGCTGGCAACTTATCTGAGATCTGTTGATTGTTTTTTCTCCTCCTGCCATGAAAAATGAAATGAGAATATAAAACTGAATATTCTTTATTATTTTGAAATACCAAAGTGATTATTAACAACACCACTGATAAACCGATTGGCCAATCTCAATGGAGGGTATGCCCTAATTGGGGGCTGTATTGAAGGCACATTGGGGCCAAATGGATATGAGATGTTAGTTCAAATGTGTGCAGAAAATAGGTTTGCAATAGTCATACACCAAACATACCATTGTGTGGCAGTATGGTCACCAGACATAAACCTGACACTCATTAATGACACCATAACATCCCAATTAATAAAAATTCTATGTTTTTACATTTTGTACCTTTGTCATTCTGGGAATGCTACAGTATGCTGAATACTGGGACTCAATTAGCACTACAACACCAGAAAAAATGGTTATTTTCCATCTTTCAACAACAAAAAATACTTTTTTCAACAACAAAGAAACTATTTTATAAAATTAGACATGGCTAGCTTTTGCCAATTGGAAGAAATGGCTCAGTATATTTAACGATCAGCAACTCCCCCCTGCCCTGAATTGAGCTCTTTAGTTATTAATTTTACTATTAAATACTCAAAGAAAATTTTCTCTGTTGTAAAGCAGCACTTATTAATAATCTGCTTCTACCTGTATACGAACAAGGTGCGAACCATGGTAGTGGCTAATTATTACCTTTATATGCAAATGCCATTAGTCCTGCTTAAAGTGTGCTTTCTTATTTAATTAATTAAAACAATCATCTATAAACTTTAAATTAGTCTGGTGTAAAATAATCTCTTTTTAGTCCTTTAATAATTAGCAGCCAGTAAAGCCGGCGTATTAATTGCATTGATCTTTGCCTCAGGAGACGAGGGGACAAAACGCTTTGCCATCACTGCTTCCTGAAATAGAGAATTCCCCTGAATTGTGAGGAGAAAAAAAGGGAATAAACTTTTTTTCTGAGTTCAGGCAGTAAATTACCCCGGGGAATCAAATGGAAGCCTTAATTAGCCTCACACGGTGGTAAAATTGATTGAAAAGCAGCACATCAATTATTAAATGTAACAGTTTTTTCTCCCCTACACACCCCCACCCCTTTCTTGAATTCTTTCAGAGGAAGAGGAGTGACTCAAATCGCCTGGGTGTTACCTCTGAGCTCTAGCTGATAATGAGGGTTCTCTCAGATGATAGGTGAGATTCTGCCAAGCTCAGGCTAGCGTACCTCCAACATGGGACACCAGAACATTCCCAACAACCGAGCACCAGTGAAAGATTGAAGGACAAGAAAGTGGTCATCATCACTCTGGTTGTTTATGTGCATATTTCTTCATACACTGTCTGTGCATAACCTTTTTTTTTACCATGGTAATTTAGGGGTAAGTACCCACTTGCTTTAATTGATTTGGGCTTCCTGTATATTCCCAATTGTTTGGGTTGCCTTATTTAGGTTTGAGCCTCATCCATCAACCTGGCAGGCCTACAGCCATGATGTGATCCCACCCAAAGTGTGGGGTCAGACAGCATTGAGATGAGAGTATTGAGTCTGCCAGTCTGTATCACTGCAAATCTGATGGCACACTGTAGGTGCCAAGCTGCCACTAACAAAGCCTGTCTAATTCTCTGAAATGCACTCATTAGCAAGGCAGTATTTATCTGTTTAATTGTGTTAATTAACATGCTAGTGAAGAGAGGAATACAAGCACAGCTCAGACCACTGATGCTGCATTTGAATGATCTGCCCTGTGCTGCTGCCACCTTGTGGCTATAACAGGCATGGCGGTTATTGAGAGCAGGGAAGGATTAGCTGTCTCTCTGCATTTTCTCTGTCTTTGTTCACTTGTCACTTGATAAGGCACGCTTGAGCATATATGACTTTCATGAAAGAAAGACAGTGAAAATAGCCAATAAACTAACCTTTCAAATATAACTTCCAGCTGGAGCAGAACTCCTTTTTTGTTTCAGCCTTATTTGAGACCCAGTTCAGTCCTACCTTTCCGAAACGAACAACAAAGATCTGAAAAACACGGGCTTCTGATGTTTCTCGAGAGGTCGCTTCATGGATGACTGAGTGACTCCTGGGGCCCCTGGTGGCCAGGGCATTGTCGGTGATTTCTGTGAGTGGAAAACTCATTTGGGACTAATTATTTTTTGCTGGCTCTCCTGCTCCGGTTACTTAACGTCACCTATGCCAAAGTGGCAGTAAAATGCCCTTAAAAGATACACAACACTTGACACTGGACAAGTCAGAGAGCAAGGCACAAAGGAGTCCAGGGAAGCCTTTGTGATTCATCCAGGGTCAAGTATAGGTTATAACAATGTTTTAATTAGAAGCTATAATTTATACATGATGGTTTTCCTTATGTCCAAAAAATGAACAAAAGCCTTTGCAGACATTCGGCCAACAAAGGAAAGCATTTTATGGCTTTGACTAGAGAGGGAAATGATCTATGTTATAAGACTTCTCAAGGTCAGAAAATAAAAATTTAGACATGAAGTGGGTCTTACATAAGTTATTTTCTCTGTGTTATTTACCTGTTTACTTGCATTTATGAATGTTGTGTGTTTCATTAGAACAAATAATTTCTACAATAACAGACATGTCTATCTATCCATCTATCTATCTATTTGTCAGTTGGTCAGTATGGACTTTAAAGTAGAAACAGATAATGACAAATCTTATGAACAGCATCCCCAGATCATGATTCCAGTAACACTGGGTGTTAGTTTATATTTTTTATTGTTTATAGTCTATCTGTAGGAAATGTTCCCTGGTAAAATTTGTATCACAAGGAGGAAAGATGTGAAATACAAAACACTGAAAGATAAAAGATACGTTTTTCTAAAAATTCTGCATAAATTATGACAGAAAACAGAAACCATTCATTCTGACTTGACTTGAAAGTGTCTTTAAATATAAAAGGGATGTTTTTATTTACTATTTGATCTTGATTTTCAAAGCTTATTTTTAGTAAATCATTTTATGATTTCTTTTATTTTTAATGTTTAAAGTTCTGCATTTATACGTAAGACACTGCATACAAGGCATTATTATTATAATCATCCTAATTTCTATCCGTGCATGTGCTCAACCTCAGTATCACACCAGCATGTCCTTTTTTGACTTCTCTTTATTCTTCATCATCATCATATTCACACATTTGCCATTTTAGCTAAGAGAAATTTAACATACACCCACAACATTGAAATGTGCATCAGTTTGTGCTCAGAATGTGTATATCCTGTATATGTGTATATGAATCTGAGGCATTCAATTACGAATTCTCTGAACCTCTGTTAAAGCTCAGAGGTGGAAAAAGTTGCACAAGAACCCAGTCATTGAATTCATTATCTGACATTTATCATATAAAACATGTTAAATGGCTGAAATATTTTAAGATTTGTGTTGTGCTGTACTTGAATACTAACACTGCCTCACTTAAGCACTTACAATTCAGTATTATAAATAATGAAATAAAACATTTTAATTCTTACTTGATAACAAGTAGACTTCATAATTCACTTCAGGTAAGATACTTTCAACTGCCACAAAATTAGAAAAAAGTTCCAATGTTGTGGACTCCCAGTTACAGCCAATGACACAGTCAGTTTGGAAGCCAAGCTGTGGGGCTCCATCTGCACTTGAGACTTTTTACTAAATGGTCCATTAACTCATTTACAGTGGAACTTTCATAGAGGCCATTACAGTTACCTCACTTCACTCAATTCAATCACTGAAGTAGCTAATTACAAAAAACTGGAATTACAGCTATTGCATTTAAAATGATGTTTTAGAAACTTTAATACCACTGCTGTTCTCTCAGTGGTGTCAGAACAAAGATAATTGTTGCCTATTAAGAAATGTTTCTATTGATACAGCATTGTTTGTTTAAAAAAAGAAATAATTTCAAAATAAGTTACCTTCTTTCTGGCATAAATGTCATCCAAAACTAGTTTCTAATATTAGAAACTCAGTATTGAATCCATCTCCTTCATTATACAGACACCACAAAAAATCATTATGGAAACCACCATATAGAACAGTTAATGTCAACAGTCTCAGCTAACAATAGGACAACATAGCAAAACAGTGGCAGCTAAATGTGAATAAAGTTTAAAAAAAATCATTTTCTTTTCTAAAGCCAAATTGGCTGTAAACATGGGGAAAAAGTACATATTATATTATATTATATTATATTATATTATAATATTATATTATATTATATTATATTATATTATATTATATTATATTATAAGAGACAAGCAATATTGAGAAAGTGGCTGAGGTGGTCACGTCATGTTACACCATTTCATACACTGTATGGCACATTTGCACATGGCACTGCAGGATGTGAGCAAATTGTCAACCAAGCTCATGGCCACTAATGGGGAGGGAGGGAAGGGGGGTCTAATAAAATTTGCTGAACTAAAGCAGCAAGTTACTCACGTGGTCGAAACATAGCTATATCATTAAAACTATTGTCACACCTATGGTTATTATATCTTTAATTTATTCTTATTGAATTTATGCCTATGGTTTTACTTAGTTTTTAGTTCCTAGTCCTTGTTTGTATGTTTTATTCATCTTTCTTTTTCATTGGCTCCAATTTTTAATTTTTTTTTTACTTCATTTTAATTTGTTCTTATCATTGTATATATGGTTCCTCAAACCCGTATAATTTTGTAATCTGATTTTGTTCTGTGAAACACTCTGGGCTGCTTGTGAAACTAAATAAGCACTACTGCAAAGCAGCGCAACCCACTGCTAAATCATTGGCCCTGCATTTTTCATCTTTCCATCGGAAGAGAATGTCATCATCCAAAAGTATGAAATGCCCGAATGTGTCAATGGAAAGTAGCTGCCTTTAAGAGTCCCTTCTATACATCCTCTTTTCGGCCATAAAGCATGTCATCAATATATGTTTTTGCCATCAATTTCTACATTGCTTCTGCAGTCCCTGTTTTATGTCACGTCTTTGTTACATTAAATAAAATCAATAGTACAATTATTTGTATGCATATTCAATGTCTGCTATGGTTGTACATAGTGTATATGGACACCAGCGACAAAAATAGTATGTAATCATAAATAAATGATTATTATATTTCAACACACCAAACAATAACAAAAATAGGAAAATAAGGTGGGGAAAAAATAATTAGTATTTGGATATGGAGGCCTTGTGGTTCTTGTGGTGTCATGGCGTTTTTGCATGTTCACCCCTTGCCACGTGCTACAGGTGTATGAATGATGCAGCATCTATACCACTTCCAACATGTAGTACAGAAATGGAGCATTAATATGTCCCTGTATCCCTATCATCTAACTGCAGGTAATTGGATGAAGCTATGTACTACTTGTTAAACATTTTAATCGAAAACGCCTGCATGTGTGTGTGTCAGACCCACGCCTCCTCCTCTTGCTGTGTTTGTCCTGTCAACTTTGATGTGTTTAATTGGTTGGGGGAAGGCTTTGGGCGGGAATAATGAGGGTGTTTTATTGGGTTATTGGGTTTTATAGGTGGGATCAAGGGAAACTGGGTGAAAAGAAACGGCATGGTCAGGCCCTCGGAATCAGTTTGAGTGGATCGCCGTGGCAGTCATGACAGTTTATGCTGAGCCATGTTATCTTTGTAGTGAGAGACTTTTTACTTTAGAGATTCCTTCTGTTCACATTATCTATTTCATTTGTAGTGGGTACAAAAATATATTTTCTAATTATAAACATACATATTGAATATTATATAAAATATATATATCGAATAGTATTCATCCTGGATATATATCTTTGCTTCGTGAGAAAAAAGTGTTGAGGATACAGTAGTGTTGGACTTAGTGCTGGGAATATTTGCTGCATACCTGTATTATTTCCAGCTAATATAGACACGTTCATGAAAAAGGCTATCATTTGGCAGCTAATAAGTTTTCGATAGCTGGTGCACGTATGTGTTTGCTGAGACACCCTGTGACTCACTGGGTGCCTGCAAGCTCAGATGAAGTAAAAAAAGTGAGAGCATTACACAATTTATGCAGATGGGCTTTTTATATACTGGTTTGAATGCTGAAAACTGCATTTATGTTCCAAATATCTAGGGAAATTACTTGACACGGTGATACAAAGAAAATTTGCGCTACCTCTCTACTGTATGTTTTATAAATGTTGAAATACGAGACAGCTACAAATGGCTTTTTTTCACATAAAGCAGTTCATAAGCAGCTTTTTTAAAACATGTCTCACTCCCAATGGAAGTGGCTATGTGCAAAGGAGTACTGCAGATTTTACCATAATTATATTAGCTTTGAATGCAACAAAAAGTGGGCTGGTGCTTTCCCATGTCTGACGGGCTTTTTGCAAATGCATAGGGACATTCT
The DNA here is from genome assembly GCA_019176425.1 of Megalops atlanticus. Taxonomy (NCBI): domain Eukaryota; kingdom Metazoa; phylum Chordata; class Actinopteri; order Elopiformes; family Megalopidae; genus Megalops; species Megalops atlanticus. Next base: position 33,884,685 of record CM032880.1, on the reverse strand, counting down.
TGTCTTTTATCTTATTTTACATCAGTGCAGTTCTATACTCTTTTTGAATTAATAATGGTGGACTTGATATTGTCAATATTTATTTTAACTGGAGGTATGAAAAATATTTGTCTCTGCTACAAAAGTAGACTAGAAAATCGAGAATAATATGAATAACATTTTTGACTGAGATGGGTCTTCAGTGTAGTCAGTGCTACAGTTGCATTGAAATAGGGACAGTCCCATACAACAAAGTAGTGTCACCATATCTTTTAATTTAAGACTGGTGATTTTATTCCCAAACTCATTCTATTACAGACTGTTTACCTGCCCAATCTAACCAATAACTTCTCAGTGGTGAACCACTGTAATACTAATAAAAATACTTTCCTTTCAAGCAAGTTACTAATTTTACATGGATATTCACAATAGTCAATCATTTCCAAGACTTAAAAGTACTCTTAAGTAGATTGGAGGAAGCCCAACTTTTGCCATTTTAAAAGAATATTTAGGTCCCAAAGGGTATTTGTGACTAACTTCCAGTTAAACTTCCATCCAGTGGTGCTTCACCATACATTAAAATCAGCAGCACAATGTTTTTTCATCTTTTTTCTTTGCCTGCTTCAGAAAATGACAACCATACGTAATACAGAAGATTGAAAATGTTTTACAGTCACTCCATCAATTAATCAGCCTTTATTTTATATATCACCATTTACAGTCAGATCGTGACATAGTGCTTCAGAGTGGGTAATAAATAATAAAATTCAATTGAAGGCAACAGTAAAAAAAAAAAAACAAAAACTTAAATTAAGACATCTTAACAGGGAGCTGGAAGATAATGGGTTACTAGCATGTTAACACACTGAGTGTAAACACAAAAAGTAGAAGGAAATCCAGCACTTTAAAAAAGGACAGTAATGGAATAGTCTCCAAGCTGAGCCCAGTAAAGGATTTTTAGAAGATTAGGATTTGCATTTAGAGAAACAGTTTAGTCCGGCCAGAAGCCAGAACAAAGTATCCCATCTGCAGTGTTTTGAAATAGATAACACTGACAACTATGTCAGACAGGTTGGGAGCTGAGTTCATTGCAGAAAGCTTATCCTCTCTAAAACATGTTTTTCATACAGAGGCCTCAGTTCAGAGAAGAATCCATGGCTGCACCTGATTTTAAGTCGTTTGTCTCCCCCTGGTGGAAAAAGGAGTACAGTACATCCATGGGAAATCCGCTAAAAAGGCATCCAATATAAGTCATGCTTCAACAAATATAATGCCATCTGTAATTAGGCCTAACAACTTTGACCAGGGGGGTTCAAATCTTAGTGTGGACACTGAAATAGATATTGTACTTGGTACACATACTTGTTGAGCAAAGCTGCCAAAATGCAGCTGCAAAACAGACCCTTGTCTGTAGCATTGATTGCAAGACTTTGCTCTGTCCAAATATTGAAGATTGTGATCAGTATCAAGCCACGATAACATTAATGTACATTACTACAAAGAATAACTCCAATCTGTATGAGCATACCTTTAGGAATTGAACATGATTGTAAAACATTTCTTCTTGGTCAATTTGACCAGCATAGCGGGTTTTCCTTCACCATAGTGCAGCAGGAGGCAATCTGGAGGCAATCTCTCTAGTTAATGTTTCTTTCCCTAATCAGGCAGAATCCACCCTTGGGCATTATGACAAATAAAAAACCTCATCATAATATCTATCTATTACATGTATGTAAACAATGCACATGACCATGTCTGACTTTTACAGTAACATGTTTATTTGAATTGCATTCCAACATATCAAAACTTACATCCAAATAATTAGCTTAAATGGTTTACATAATTGTTGCTCATGATCAAGGGCAATGCAGCTACATTCCAAAAAAGCACTAAAACATGACTATGTAATTACAAAATATGTCAACACAACAAACACCAAACTTGTCCCTTATCTTCTCAACACTCTCCAAAGAATTGCCCTTGTAGATCTGCAAAATGCATTTGCATTTATGAAAAACTGACAGCACCTGCAAGTAAATTGTTCCATTACTCATGTTCTCCTGGCTATCATTTTCCTCATATGAGGAGCTCTGTGGTGACATCTATAGCAAGACCACCTCCTTGCAAAAGGCTTTGGACAAAAAGTGATAAGCACAGAATAGATGAAATCTGCAAACCTTACATGTAATCTGAGAAATGCAAGTGAAAATTGTACATCTTTCCTAAATGAGGAAATGATATTATATTGAAAATATTTCAAATATGAAACTACTACCTACTGAGGTATAGTTTAGACAGACAAGTTAAGTGTATTCTTAGCAAAATGTTTTTTTTGCCTCAATGAGTAAGAAAATTTTCAGAGTAAAGAATGTTCCCAGTGTCCACCAATAAGTGCTTGCTGCATCATCAGTGCATTTACGAAGTGTATAGTCAAACTTTCCACCTGACCTTCCCTCTTCAAAAAACTCTCAACAAATCATTACTACCAGATCATGCTTAGTCAAATCACCTCAGACTCCACATCATGGCACATCATTGTTTGGGAAGACACTGGATGCCAACAAGGCCCACAATGCTTTATGTAAGGTGAAGGACATCAAACCTTTCTATGAGCACATGCTACTCCCTGATGATCCTGCTGATTTGCTTCATAACCATGACTTACAGACACACAACGAATAGACAACATAATGGAGACACCAACTGAAAAAGGAAGTATTTTTAAGTAGCTACGTCACAATTAAAAGGGAGTCTACACGTGTTTCATATTAATGTCAATAGTAATTACTAGCATGTTTCTGCTTTAGATTTTAAAATCAACACTTTAATATATGAGTTTCTAAAGCAACATGACAGATCTAACAGATTTTGAAAGAGGTCAAATAGTTGGTGTCTGAATTGCAGGTGCATCAGTCACATAAATGGCAAAATTATTTAATGTGTCAAAGGGAACAATGTCAAAAATCATAACAGCATACACTATGCAAGGTAAACTGCACCAGTAAAGAGGAACAGTGGTCACAAGTAAAAAGTCACCAACACAGATAGACACTTAAAGGGATAGTTGCTAAAAACCACAAAACAATGGCCAACAAAATTACCACAGAAATGACTCTACACCCTCATCACCCAGTCTCAACAAAAACTGTATGTCATGAACTTCACAAAGCTGATTATTTATGGTAGGCCATTTGTAATAACACATGACTTGCTGTAATGAGCACAAAACCTGGAAAGCACTATGGTGTCATGAGTTATCATTTACTCTTTTTCTTAAATCTGGACAGGTACATGTTTGGAGAAGGCCAAAGCAAGCCTTCAACCCAAATTGTCTGTTCCCAACTGATAACCGTGGTGGTGGATCTGTTATGGTATGGACAGCCTTCCTGTTGGAACTCATTGGGTCTGATTATTCTAGTCATGGTAGAATTGCACTCAAGGGACATGAAACCATTTAGGCAGCCAGGTACACTCTATGGCGCAAACATTTTTTCTTCAAGATGTTCCCATATCACAAGATGGTAGTACCCTAATACGTACTGCCAAATGGATCCAAAAGTGATTTTGTAGACACCAGAATGAAGCTAAACACCTTCCCTAGCCTCCCCAAACACCAGATCTAGCCACACTACAAAACATGCCTTTGGAAGACACAACAAAATCAAAGGGAAACTGAGGGAAACTGGCTGGGCCCAGATGTCAGTCTGAGGGTAAATTATTTGTTGTCCAACTATATATTTCTGCACAGCTGTCATGCTTAAAGTGGCCATACAGTGGCATTTGTTGCAATCATTCAATTAACCAACAAATAGGTTAGGATATCTTATCCAGAGTGACATGCATAGCTGACTATTTTTATGTATTATCCACTTAAACTGATTTTTATTTACTAAGGAAAGATTGCCCCCTGCAACCGATAAAGATGCTTGCTCTCGCAAGGTCAAGGTTGAGCATTACTGCCCAGGTTCGATCCCAACCATTTCATCAACGGACAACGACCAAGAGTCCAGCAGCGAAACAAAATCGGCTTCTTTCCGCCAAGAGATAGGAGATTGTAAGTCGACCAAGGACCTGCTCCATTGCACAGCCGCCTGTTGTTCTCCCTGCGTCAAGCTGTGCATGTTGTGTCCCCCTCTGACTCAAGCCTTGTGCGACCTTAGCATGGGAGCTGGTGTGTAAAGAAGCTGATGTGTTTCACGTTTTCACGTGTTTTGCCGGAGAGCACGTCTTCGGTCATGCCCTCCCGCCTTGACAGCAGGGGTTGCAGCAACACAGGCAGTGACTAAGGACCTAATGGTAATTGGGCATTCTAATTTGGGGGGGAAAGGGTCAGAAAGCATTAGGAATTCCAAATAAAAAAAAATTGTTCCCTTACTTTCCACGTGCACTATGAATGATGTTTTTTTGTCAAAACGCACACACACACACACACACACACACACACACACACACACACACACACACACACACACACATACACACACACACACACTGCACTCATAATTTTGAATCAGTTATATATAATATATATTATATAATATATAACATACATTAATATATATTATATATAGTATATTTTATATATTTATATATATATATATATATATTCCCCATGCAACCCTGCTCTTGCAATTGCCAGTCGTACGTTTTGCTTGTTTCACTGCGGCAAACTCTGCACTCACGCAGAAGCACTAAAGCCAGACAATTAGTCATCCCATGTAATAGCATTGCTATAATAATTACTATCTTTCACAGAAGTGGCACAGCAGACCACAGTGGAGTTGACACTTGTTGGAGGATAGGTGCTTCTGCCTGCACGTCATCCGTGCAATTTACTGGTGTCTGACGTGTTACTAAGGAGGCCCTGACGACCTACTCACTCCTACCCCCTGGCAAGCAACATGGACCCGGGTAGCAGGGGTCAGCCTGTATTCAAATTGAACGCCCTGCAGATTGAGCCAAATGGGACCTCCCCTGCAAACATATGTAGATGAAAATGTTTTAATTTAGCAATCAGTAAAGGGCAATCTTTAGCCAGCAATGCAACACCAGATAACTGTCTTCTGCTGTTCAATCAAAAACTAATGAGCTAGCTAGTTGACTTGTTAGTTATTATAGCAACCTCCTTATGATTTAACTAGATGGTAACGATAGCCAACAAGTGCATCACTGCATTGGTCAGCGGTTTGATGATTTAACGAGATAACTAATATTTTGCTTGGCAGTTTGATAAAATACAGCAAGCCTACAGCAAGCTAGCAAGCTGTTTTAACCAGGCAGTTAGTTAATGGCTAAGCAGCTGTACAAATCTCCTATTATACTTTGTATGCATGTGAGTAAAAACTAAAAGGAAGGATAAAAAGAGTACAGAAGACTGCGGGAGGGGTAAGCAGCTGTGAGAGAACTGTATGCCGCAAGTTACAAAGTACGGCCTGTTGGTGGGGCTGATAATCGGAGTTAGACACTGTCTGGCCGGACACTGCCCAGAAGATGGACCCTGAGCTTAAAATGAAAATAATTGGACTCTGTGAGGAGGAGGTCACAAATATTAAGGCTCTTTGTTTAGTGGTATACAAAGACTGTTTAGTGTCCGCAAATATTAGGTTCTTTGTTTAGTGTTATCCAAAGACTGCCTAGTGTCATATCTCCCTGATGCTGTCGGGTTTCTTTTTTTTTAATGAAAGGGTGTGACTTGTGGAAATAATGCCAGTAAAAGTTAATCAAGCCAAAGCAAGTAATCAGTTATATTTAGACATGGGCTACCCTGGCAGGCATTGCCAAGTAGATATCAGATAAGCACATGCGCTACTTTGGCAGGCATTTTTTGACAGCAAGTAATCGACTATTTTTAGATATGTGCGGCCCCGGAGATAATGGTGTACGGCCGAGGCAGGACAGTTGTTTTTTGTGTGTATCAGACAGGTGCGCGCTTAGCAATAATAGTGTACAGAAAAGGCAAAAGGTGGAGTGGGGATGAGGTCAGACTGGAAAACAATACTGTACAGAAAATGTGCTATGAAACTGAAGGAGGGTTTTTTTTTTTTTTTGGGGGTTAAAGTTTTACAGTAAGAGGAGCTAAAGAAAAAAGCTGCATTTGGGGGTTTTTTCAGACTGCTTTGGGGACTTGACTGATGATGTAACGGTAGTCAGACTGCGTTGTGTTTTAATTAGATGTTATGAGGGTCAGTGAGCGAGCGAGTTTCGAACCGAGGTTCTCAGTGCTCGCTGCCAACCCCTTACGGCGAGCGTCATTGCCAGTTGAGCTAAAAGCAAAATGCCCTTAGCCTGTCGGCAACAACGCTAGTTAACCAGGTCTCTCCGGGACTGACGTAACCGCTGCAACCGCTCGGCTACCTGCTACCCACTACCAAGACTTTTACGCAGGACTCACACGAGCTACACACTACAGCTCTGCCACACTGACACAACTGCTCCGCGGACCAGCCCGGTTTACTGTATGTGACTTGATCACCATATACAATAAACCAAACACATCAGATTCATTGAATTATTTTTGTGCTTATTTTCGGTGAATTTTCTTAATTGGGATTGCAAGTTGTACAAATGTGGGGAGAACCACCAGTCCACTCGGCCCGGACTGGACAGGGTTTTCCGACCACATTAGCTACAGTTCTGCTATGCACTTTTGAACCAGATGCACTATAACGACATTTTTGTAGCTCTATATTTCACTAAAACTGAATGCTATCATTCGATTAACAGTAATTTAATACCGCTGAAATGGAACGTGCCGACTAGGACTTTTATTGAGAAAATTGAGAAACGGGAGGCGAGAGCAGCTTCCTGTAGTCCTTTAGTCGCATGTAATGTTTAAAAGTGAACCAAATTTGCTAGTTAATTGATTTGAGCTTTGCTATGCACTTTTGAAGGTGATGCACAATATTTTTGTAGCTCTATGCTTAACTTTTGACAACACCATCATGGATTCACAGTAGTTTAACGCTGCTGAAACAGTACTTTTATTGTGAAAGTTTTTGCGCGCTCCCGGTGAGAGGTGGGAAGAGCTTCCTTTAGTCCTGCACCCAGCGCACTTTTTAACTGCGTGGAGTGTAGGAGCGCGCTGTTCAAGGCGGGAGACATCGCGGGGTGCACCTTTCTTTACATTAAATATTTAACTGCTCCTCTCAACAATTTAACATTTTGAACCGTCGGAAACAACAGGCGAAAGGTAGCTGATTAGAAATCCCTATCTCAGATATCGCTTTCCTTAATAGCGTTAACCGGTTAGCCTAAGCAAATGCAGGAACGTAAACTTTAGCTAGTAACTTAGTGCTGATGCTGTCGGTTTGCATTAACGTTAGGCTAGCCAGTGGCTTTAAACTGACCTGCTTTTCAGAAGCTTTCTGTTGCATCTGTTGTGAAATATATATTTTTACAATGCTTATCGCAAAACAACGACGTAGCTAGTTTGCTAGCTACCTAGTGCTAACTTTAGGCAGCTGGCTGTCTAGGGCTAGCTATCCAAACTTTTTTCCATATGTGAAACTAACATTACTTAGCTAGCTGGAAATCGGTCTCGGTGTGATCATGGATATTTGCAATTTGGGGTGCAGTAGAAAAAAAAGTTGTGTAAGTTAGGCTTTTTAGCCAACTAAAGATTTGCGATTCTGCATGCTTTAGCTGTAGCTAAATTGATAGCTAACACCATTCAGTTGTCTGCTGTATTGCATAACATGCATCAGCGGGAAAAGAGAAGTGTTTTAAAAGTACTGGCAGTCGTTTGATGAAGTCTGTAAATATTACTGTACAGCATTAACTGGCTTTTTCAAAATGATAAATTGATAAGCTTAGCAGACCTGTATGCAGGTCACTTCATAACCTCAGGTCCTCTTTGGTTTGCAGCTAAAACCTACACACTGCAGGACTCAGATATGGCAGTGCATCACTGCATTTTTCGATAAAGCTCTGAGTGCCCTGTACTTCTGCATTTTACCTTTCACTATTGCTAAAATTTTGTGATGCCGCCTTTTAAACGAGGATAAAAGTGGAAATTAGAAATCATGGAGACATCTAACGTTATGTAATTTGTAACTTCTTCCTTTGCAGAGATTTTTGGAGAGTGACCTAGCTCTCTAGCTGAGAAAAGCCAAGTGGATGCGTCACGTATTTCTGTAGTTAGTTAGTCCTTTCCTTTTCTCCTGATCAGCTCATTTGAAGCTTTCACCCATGAGACAGACAGACAGGCCTCCTAACATAGCTGGAACCAGTTTGATTCCTGTTGAATTATGTTTGGTCAAATTTAACAAGGGTATTTGTAAATATGGAGGGCACTGTGTGTTGAGCACAGCCAACAGTAAGAGTCATTCTATGACCTATCAAATTGTATGTTGTATACCTCTGCAGATTTATTAAGTTAACACATTGTCATTAAATGAAATCCTTGTTTGACTGTTTGCTTAAATTCCACTTTCCTTGTTTTCTCAAATAGGCCTCTTCAGCAGCTGTTCTGAGTGGAAAATCTGGAAAGGACCATGTTGTCACTGTCCCAGAAAAGTAACCCAAGGAACAGGCCCTCCTTGGGGCAGTGTCAGGACACTGAGAATACGCCCCAGGACCTCATCCAGCACTGGTCACCCCCACACAAACAGCAATGTGTCACTGCAAGGGGGAAGGAGAATGAGGAGGTGCAATTTGTCCTGGCCAGAAGGCCACGGAGGAGGAGAGAGTCCACAGGTCAGTGTGTGCATACAGGTCAACATTTTAAGAAGATACATAACAGGTCAAGTGGAGAAAAGTTAGTTTTGTATTCTAAGCATTTTTCCTTCTCATCTAAGTACTTTGACATCACTTTTAATGTGAGCATGGAAATTTCATTACCTGTGTCATGATATGTAATGCTAAGTGATGTTTATTCCTTTCCCTTTTGCTGTAAATTCAGGATAACCCACAAGTTCTGTAATGTTCAATTTCTTACAGTTCTGTTAAAAGGATGATTTAGTACCTTTTAACACATTTTAAAATGTGTTTGCTCAATGTATTCCTGATGTTGTAAACTGTCAGCAAGGGTCTTGCTGACCTTTGTATGTTGTAAAGACAGTGATGAAGGTACATTTATGATGATATGGTGCTACCACCAGAGTACGGTAACATCAGTGTGCATCCTCTCTGCATTGCAGCAATATCACACATGAAAACAAACAAGATCTCTCTCCCTTTCTCTGTATAATTGGTGTCAGTCAAAATCCACAGGTGGTATCAACCATGCCATTGCATTGTCAAGCATGGGATCAATGATTTTGTTTGCATGAAGCCAAGCCATAGTAAAATGTTGTTACAGTCACTTAATTATGATTCTTGGAACAATTTGTAACTTATGCCGGCCTTACACCTAACGACTTTCTAGCGATTTCACAGTCGCAGACAAATTTCCAAAGTCGGAATAAAATCTTGAGAGTTTTGCTAGAGTCGTGGCGCGCTCCCGTGGTCTCGATCGTTTGGTGTAAGGTGGCAATCGGAGCAGTTTTAAGTCAGTCTTTCTCTCGTCTTGCCGTTACGATAAATTCAACCGTGTTTAATATTATCGTAAGTTTTTCAGTCTTGGCTGACGCAAATAGTGACGTGGCATTGTCAACAACCAATAGGTGAGCTCTGTCAGCACCAAACAGGAAATAATCTCAAAAGGAATCTAGTTAAAACTGAATTTCTGTTGAATACTTTATTTATTTTAGGTAAATTTTTTATCCATAAATACAAATGTATTAAGACACAACCCTTACTGGTGGTCTTTGTGAGAGAACCAGCACTGTACTGAAAATCACTGAAGTATATGGAGAAGAAAGCAGCAGAAAAACTACTGAATGTTATTGATGCCCTAAAATTATTAGAAGAGACCCCTTAGCTATTTTATTATATACGTATTTTTTGTATTTTATCAGCTTATAATTCTGTTTACATTGTGTGCTCTGTTTTCTAAATAGTTTACTACTGATGTTGTATCACTTTCCATGTATTGTACAATTTCTACTTCAATAAAAAATAGAACGTTATGTGATTTGGACGTTGTGCGAACACCATACTATATACTAGCAAACCTATATGGAATAGGCTACTGTAGCTAAGATACTGTAATCATACAGTACCGTACTGTATTTCAACTAATGTATCTGGTAAAGTACATTATAATATATGGGTTAAGTTGGTTAATACTGTACAATACTAAACATACACATTAATACACTGTACCATTATACGCCTGGCAGCGCAATCGCTTTATTTCCATGAGACAAGATACACGTGTTGCGTGCGGGAAGCGTTGCCTTCACTACCGCTACCTCCCGTTCTGCGATCGGGATTTTTATTATAACCTTTTTATGGGACTATGGACGTAGCCCGAATGGACGTTAAGCGGCGCATGACTGTTGTGACCCTGCAAGATCCCCAGTCTTTGCAAAATCGTCTGTGAGTCTTTAGATGTGAGAGGGTGTCAGACTTTCTAGTCTTTTTAAAGTCTTTTCAGAGTCTTATCAAAGTCGTCTAGTGTATGGGAGGCTTTAAGAGGCTGCAACAGAGCCCACTGCACCTGTTTTGTTCATTGCTGGCTGGGGGATGGCTGGTTGGAGAGTAAGCTGTGGTTTTTGAAGACAGTTACATGTTTGTTTCAGATGTTGTGGTCTCTGTGTCAAAATACATGCCAAAGAACTGATGAAATGAAGTGTGTCTTATTGGTATTATCAAAAGATATATTATGCTTGGAAAGTCCCGTATGTAATGATTGTAAAATAGTAATTTACTGTGAGAGTTCAGTTCAGGACACTCCTTCCAAATTATTTTTGTCTTCCCATCAATATGCTACGGAAATATTATAAAGTTTCACTTTATAGAGTATAACAAAGTTGCAGGCGTCACAGGTGAAGTAGAGTTGTTGCATGTGAGTAATGACACTTGCAAGATATGTAGAGGCCTTCAGTCTAGCTCTTGCCAGTTGCATTTAATACTATTTTTTGTGTGTTCTTATGTCATTTTAATTTCCTGACATAATTAGATTTTATTTGTTAGAGTGCATTGTTTCAGTGTAAATGGAAACAAAGTTTAGAATAAAGTATTTTCTAGAAGGAATAGGAAAAACCAGGAAATCCATGGCCAGTTTGGTGGAAAAGGAGGTGGAGTGACTCTTGACAAACAGTGTTTATGTTAATAGTGGAATGCTACGTAAAGCCATCAGTTCATTGCATCAGCTTGAGTGTAGAAGCAGTTTGGTGGCCAAAGGAATTGCTTGGTGGACCCAGGTGGGCTGTGAGGGGGACCTTCTGTCCAACAGTGGTCCATTTCTGTCTTCATTGCAAATAGGGAAACCAAAATATACATCTGAATTCAAAAATAGTCTACAGGACTCTATCTGAACATTTTTGTATTTATTGAAAATATGGGTATTTAACAAGATGCCAGTGAAACCACTCAAGAAAGTCAAGAGACAGGTACAGGACAGGAAATTAAGTGGTGTGCCTTATTGAACATATATAAATTAGCTGCATTTAAGAGAGATCTTGTGTTGAAATAGATAAAGTATGTAATGTCAGAAGATGGTTGTGCACAATTATATTAAACAAGAATGATATCTGTTTGGTCGTGGTAATTCTTTGGCAAAGTGTCAAGGATTGGTTGTTAAATTTTTTTGTAATTGGCAGTGATTTGCTCCATTGAAAGACAGTCGGATAGGTGGGAATAGTTTGGAGGGTTGTTGGGACACAGGGAGATGGAGAAGGTGGAATGCTGAGATGTAAGAAAACAGACTTAATTGTTATTTTGGGTTGGTGTGAAGAGCCAGGTAGAGTGAAAGTGGCTATCAGTGGTGTTGAGAATGCACTATAATAGGTGAATTGTCAGGGAAACCCACTGTGTGCATAATCAGTATAAATTGTAAGCAACATCTGTTGGTCATTGAGAAGGTATTGCTGATGTGTTTGCAAAAATTTGATTCAGCACTGATGGAAGTCTTTCTCTTTATTTAGAGTGGATATTTTGGAATCTCTTGCTAATGGCATGAGTTGGTATAATTTTGATAGATGCAGACATCTAGCTTGTAACATTTGGTAAAAATTGTCGTGATAAAAACGTAGCTCTAATCATGACTGATTGTGTCCCCTTTTATTCTGTTAGGGCTGTCTTGGAACAGTCTCCCTGATGAGCTTCTCCTGTGGATCTTCTCCTACCTCCCTCTGCAGGACCTCTTGCGGACATCTCGCGTTTGCAAGCGTTGGCATCGCTTGGTGTAAGTTATGTCAAAATGAACCTCACTGCTTTTAAGTACTGTGCCCAAGGTTACAGCAGCTGTTGCCCCAGCAATCGAACCAGCACTGCTGGCCCTACTCCTTACCAAAGTGAAATGTCACGCAAATCATGGAACTGAACTTTGGTAGCGACTGAAACTAGCCAGTATGCTTACTTTGAAATGTGGATGTCGTGCTGGGGAACCAGGCATCAGCTTTTGGTTGCCTGACTTCTGTTCAGAACATGTCCAAGAGTGTCGTGATGCCCTTTGTGGTATCCTCCCAGTTGGCAGGCTGTGGCCCATTATCAGAGGGATGGGTTTCAGACTGTGTGACAGTGATTATTTATTTATTATTTCACCTGCTTGCTGAGCCCACCTCTTGCTCTGCAGTTTTACCAGTCAGTTTTAAGCGGTTCTATTTTGCTATGAGAAAAGTCTCAGAAGTCTGAAAAACATGTGAAGGGAGAATAGTGCCGTATTGCTTATTGACATGCATTCCTCCAGCTCAGACACCCTAAGGGCAGCACTCCATCAACCTCACAGACCATGGTAGAGCTAGACACTTGGAGTGGAATTATCGCTGATGGACAGTTTAGAAGTTAACAGTGCTCTCTGTGACTCATGTGAGTTACGAACCAGTTAGGAAAAGAACGTCCTGAGGTCTGTGTTGTGTGAGCTAGTCTCACGGTGATATTAGTTTTGCTTTTTGAGACGGTTAGATTGATGCCGTTGCAGGTTTGACGAGTCTCTGTGGCACTGTGTGGACCTGGTGGGGAAGGCGCAGCTGGACGAGGCGCTGCGGCACGTGCTGACGGTGGGAGCTGCAGGGCTGCGCTGCCCGCGCTCCTTCATCGGAGAGCCCCGCTTCGCCCACGCACAGTGAGTCGCACTCACATTCACACCCCCCTGCTCTGCAGTCTGCAGATACGTCTCGGAACCCGTCTCACTGCTTTTGTGTCACTGTGTGGATTTGATGTGCTGCTGCAGTTTCCTCTCTGTGTTCTGATCGCAGGCGTCTGCGGGTCCAGCACCTGGACATGTCCAACTGCATTGTCAGAACCGGGGTTTTGGACGACATCCTGTCCCGGTGCCAGCAGCTGCAGGACCTGAGCCTGGAGGGGATGGAGCTGTCGGACAGCATCTTGCAGTGAGCGCGCCCTCACCATTTAATGCTTTCTGCAGAAGTGCTTTAACGCAGTGTCTGAAACATTTGAGTCTAAGACTTCTAAATGGAAATAGTGGTGACTGGGCTCACAGCAAGCTTCACCTTCAGCTGGTCTGTGCTTGCTTTTCAGCTCTACAATTTCAGAGCTGTACATTATGGGAAGCTGCATCAGTCAAATACAGACTGCTGAGGTGGCAGGTGTCATAGTTGTAGGGAGAGCATCTTATATAAAGTGGGTATGTTGTTTTGGGTGGCTCTGCAGTCAGAAGAGCTGTCTTCATTAATTCTACCTGTACTTTGTGCTAGCCCAATAACACAATATTTTATGTAGCATTTAAAACATGCCAATAAACCACTACAGACAGGATGGAATCATATAATACTTTTGACAGACAATACTTTTGAAAACACATGCTACTCCATGTTGTCTGTAAAAAATATTGTAGTAATTTTTTCTTTTTAATGTTTATATTCAGACTTTACATGGGTGTGAGTAAATGAGCAGTATTCAGCATTCTGCTCCTTGGTACGTTCTGTTTTTCTGTTTTAACCAGCCTTCTCAGGACCACTTGTTTGAGAATCACTGGGTTTCTCTTGCAGGTCTCTGTCGCAGAACCCTAAGCTAGTGCGGCTCAACCTCTGTGGCTGCTCTGGCTTTGCTCCCGAGTCGCTCAGCAGGATGCTCCAGTGCTGTGATAGGTGAGTCTGTGGAGCAGAGCCGGGAGATGGGCTCTGGTTGGATCGTGTATTTATAGTCCATTTTCTGGCCTGAATACATTTCTAATGCATGAATGAATCAAAAGCAAAACTGGGTTTTTGTATGAATGTGGGCTGGTCACCTAAAATGATACTGATGTAAACAAGACTTCTGCATTTTTAACCAGTTATGATAGGATTAGACATTAACAATGTATTGATTCCATGTACAGACTCCCTCTTCAAGATGTATGTGTTTGTGTGATGTAATATTCACTCACTGACTAGTTTAGTCACAATTGATGTGAAGGTGCTGTTTTCCTGCTTGAAACATGAGTAAAATTTAGTTCTTTGCTGTAATTGGGTTTGAACTAGTTTAAAAAGTGTTGAGAAATACTGAAACCCTCACATACTCACCAATTACCATTGTTTTCTCTAGGTCATTTCAATTATAGTAGAAAGATGCTTCCTCTGATTTGATATTGACTTGCATTTTTAATGCCTCTGTATGCATCTGTGCAGGCTGCAAGAGCTGAATGTGTCCTGGTGTGACTTCGACAGCAGTCATGTAAAGGCCATAGTGAACAATATCCCCTCCAGTGTCACACAGCTGAACATCAGCGGTTACAGACAGAACCTGACAATGGAAGGTGAGGGAGAAAGCAGCCATCTCACAAGTGTCTGAAATCTCTTCCTCTAGCTATACTTATATTCATCCTTGCACTGTTTCATTTTTTGCAACTTAAAACACACTGACAAGTACCAAAGAGACCATCACCTCACTGTCTTTTATTTTATTTTCCAAATTTTGTGTCTCGGATTATTGTGTGGAGTGATGTTGTGAGTATGTTTGTATATGCCGCTGGATATCAGAATTTCCCTCGGGATTAATAAAGTATCTATCTATCTATCTATCTATCTATCTAGCTTCAAGTCAAACTTAAAAATCGCCAAAAATGACCAAAGTGTATGTGTGTGCATCGTAGTAGAAGATGTGGTGACACTGTTTTGTCTGTTTTTATGACACAATAATTACTGTATATTCACTCTGACTTGCATGAACCCGGTGAGAAGCTCTGTCAGTCTGACAGTTTCTCACCAATTGGTAGTTTAGAGAGATGGTTAAAAATCAGATGGGGGAGAGAAAGAGAGGGCAGTAGAAATGATGTGGGAGTTAAAGTGGCCAAATTTCAAAATGTTTGCTCATTTCTTAGTCTTAAATCTGACACGCTGTACTTTCACTGTCATTTGTTCACAATATGCTCTGGAGCTTAATGCAAGTTACTGTTTCCCTAAATTGGTCATACATGAACTTGTTTCTCATACTATGTTCCGAGCCATATAAAATGCATTAGTGATCATTCCAAAGATGGATTCAGTTTTGACATGAAGCACCTGCCACTAAGTTGACTGTAGAAGGACATCCCGAAGTTCAGACAAGTTCCAGTCAGTTACAACTGATTGAGACAAAATCACATGAATCTAAAGGGGCTTGGGTCAAGTTCGCCAAGCTAAAGTTGCTCCAAAATCATAATAATTAGGGAAGAATGCCCCCAAAATAATGCCTAATGCATTGAAAAAATATTACATTTTGAGTGTGTGCGTGCATTACCTAGCAAACATTGCTAAATTCAGTGCACAATAAAGCTGGTCATTGCCAACTGTTTCATGTATGTCACCAACACACACCTTTGCTTTTAATGTTCATAATGCTTAAATATCAGTTTGCAGATGCTAAATACAAAATGCCAGAGGCTGACTGCCTGGCAGTGTCTTCATTCATACTCTGTGATGGACCATTACTTCTTCCCCAGACACACCTTCCCTAAAGCCCCTAATGGTATTGGTACCTCCACAAAAACAAGCAGTTGTTTCCACCATAGAAATGTGGAAAATGTATTGGATAGGCGTAGACTATGACAAAATGTGGATCTACTTCAAAGCTTGGTGTGAGGCACATGCCACAACCAGACATGTTGTTGGACTCACAAGCAATGATTTGGTCAAGGGAACCATGCCTTGCTATATTTTTGCCCTGAAGTCATTGCAGTGTAAAGTGGCATTTTTTATTTTTTTTTTTTTTTTTTAAGGTGACAGGGCACTTCCATCACTGCAGTTGTCATTGTTTATATGGTGTTCATGTATGAGTCTGGGTTTTCATTCCATACACCTGGTGTGCATCAGACTATAAGTGTTCTCCTTCATCCTAGATCACAGTCTCCTTTCCTCTTTTTGGCCTGGATATATATATATATATATATATTTTTATATATTTATATTTATATTTATTTTTGGCCAGCTATAGCAGAATCACCATTAACATAAAAACAGACATTCAGTTACACTTGGCAACTTTGCCATTGCCACTAATTTAGTGTAACTAAATTAAAAGACCAGAAACACAGTTCATTTGGTCGGGCTGTGATTATTGTTACAGGGGGTGCAAATAATTGAAATACAGTATAGTGCTAAAAAAGTTTGAATATCCTTGGTTTAGAATCATAAATGAATTTCATCTGTTTTTTCATTGACACTTTCAAGGAATCAATTTTTTGTTTAAGAACACAAAAACAGTGGTGAATTAATTACCTTGTACTTTGTCATTTATGTGATGTTTTTGCAAGTCACACCTTTAAAATGACCATTTTTTTGCTCTTCATCCTCATTAGATGTCAAAGTTTTGGTGGAGCGATGTCCGAACCTCACACACCTGGATTTAAGGTGAGGAATAGCTCACGTCATTGTGGTGCTCAGTGAGGTATCATGGGCTGATTGAGTGTGCCTGTTGCATTGATTACATGCTCTTGTGTTACAGTGACAGTGTGAACGTGACAGCCGAAAGTTTCCCAGTACTCCAGCAGCTCACCTGCCTGAGACATCTGGCCCTGAGTCGCTGCTACCAGATCTACCCAGCTGCACTGGCGTGAGTAATTGCTTTTTTCCAGTGTTCTTACACTCACACAGGTGCATTAACACATAGACAGTACCAGGTAAAAAAATTGGACCCACCTGATTAAGATAATCGGAAACATGCATTCAGAGACATTTTGATCTAAAGACTTATGCTTAAATGCTTGAAATTTGTTTCTTAGGAATCAACTTCATTGTCTGTATTTGTCTATGTATAAATTTCTTTCCCCCAAAAAAATTTTTTTATATATTTTTTGTCTACTTTGAATAATCTAAAATATAAGTTTTGAGTTTTGACTATTCTAAAAGAATGGAAGTGGAAAATAGTAAAAATGAAGAAACCCCCTTCTATGAGTAGGTGTGTCCAAACTTTTGGTTGATACTGTAGTTCCTTTGAATAAATGATCAAATCCTCTGTTCTGTAATTGAACACAGTAACTAAATTATATGTTGGGGAATATGTTTTAATTTTAACCTGCATCGGTGGAAAGAGCTATGGTTCTTTTCATTTAATTTGTTTTTCTCTCTGTCCTATACACAGTAACTTAAAGTTCCCAGGGTTGCAGACACTGGAAGTGTTTGGCCTGGCACAGGATAGCTACTTGTCCGTCCTGAAGGAGGTGCTTCCACATATTCACATCAACACTTGCGCTTTCTCAAATGTGGCTCGCCCCACCCCTGCCAGCAGAAAAGACCGGGCCTTGTGGGGAAGACACTGCAGGCTGTTCTACAAGCCCTAGTCATCAGGTGTGCTGCTGGTTAAGAGTTCATTCACTCATTTTTTTAATGTCCGATTTGTTTTAAAATTGGCTAGATGCCAAGGTGACCAGGACTCAATATTTCATTCCAGTTTTACCATGGATGTTAACAGGATGTTGTTCTGACTGGATTGCCAGAGACTTTAGCAACACCATTTGCTTTTATTCAGAGCTGTTCTATTTAGTATACCTTGGAATATTCCAAAGATGACTTAAGATGAAAACTGAATACACAAGGTGTGCTGGAAATCCTTGTACAGCTTTTGTTTTAGTATGTTTGATATGACTGAAAACCATGTTTTTGTTTTGTTAAGTTATTATGACAGCATTTAGGTTTACAACAGCTGAAAACAGGAATTCTGACCCAGCCAATCCAAGTGTATGTAGCCCCTCACGAAAGGGTTTTATTCCTTTTAAGTACTGTAACACAAGTGTTTTGTCCCCGTCTGCATAATTAAATGTTCAGGATAAATGATGTTAGCAAGCTCTATGCAGTGACTAGTTCTTGTCTAGTTTGCATTTTAATTCTCCCTTAGGGTCCCTGCTAAGTTGACAGAGGTGTCTTTGGAAACTGTTGTATATTCACCATCTGTCTCTTGGTGGTACAGGGGGGATTAAAAAGTAGGTTCTTTGAGCATGTACAATTAAATTTTTTCAATTTTGTACTGATACCTGATCAAGCAAATGTCTTCTGCCTTACATCAGTTTGGATAATGATTAGGTAAAAATGTGTGCCACTGTCTTTATTTTGGTATGGGGGGGCAAATGGAAAACAGACCTTTTACATTGATAGCTTTGTTTGATTATTACTGAAAAAATGCCAAGAATTTTAATGTGTCAATAAACTTATAAATTTGTTCTTGTGTGTTAACCTTCATTGGTGCAATGTAGTTGAGACAGAAAAATGTGTTTTTTTTTTTTTTTTACTCAAAATCTAAACACTTTATACAAATGGTAACATTACAACACTGGTATATGATCTGGCACAATACAGAAAACAGTTTTGCTGTATTTTTTCCTTATTGTAAAATGAAGGCAGTGGATGCCGCACATTAAATTTCTGGAAAAAAGTTTGCACTTTTTTCAAGGTGATCATGTGTCTAATATCTGATTACTGGTGTTCAGGCTTGATTGATAAAAACAATGGTAACACTTCACTGACTTGTAACAGCTCATCCCTTCTGTGCTGGGGTAGTAAGTCTTTTTCCAGAATCCTGTTCTGCACCTAACAAAACAGGAATTATTACAGAACCCTCATAATTACAGTCCACACAGCCCTCTGAGAGATGCATGAATCAGGATAGTATTTCCACCCTTTCTTTAAGTGCAATGCCACACAGTGCCATTCTTCTCAGTGACAGGTTAAATATCTTGCCTCCCTGGACAAAAAAATATATTCATCAGAAAAGTGACTGCAAGCCCATCAACTGTCAGCTGAGTTTCTCCTGTAGGTCCTCATTTATTCTGTGATTGTATCTTTCTCCAGTTCCCAGATTTGGCTACGGTGTGACAATCTAGAGACCAAAGTGTTAACCCCACCTTCAATCAAACTTTTAATGTAACTCATTACTACTTTGTATGCTTACTGCAATTGTAGTGTATCACACCATAGGCCTTGAAACTATTATTCAGGTAGAGGCCAAAACATTCTTGGCAGTAAGGAGTGCCTCTTTACAGGAATGACACATTTCCCTATAGTCCAGTCCACTGATTTGTTGGCTGCATTTTTACATTTTTAAGGGATAAAGACAAGATGAGAGTTCATGTCCCTGAGGAGGCTAAAATAAGCCACATAAGGTGGTATTTTTGTTGAAAGCAAAAGTCAAAAAGCTGACAAATATGGTAAACTGCCTGATGGATTTACACAGCACTAACAGACTACCCTAAACACTTCTCTCTGCCTGAATAATTTATGCCTAATTTTTCTTCACAGGAAGAAAAGACAAGCATCTGTATAAAGCAAGCATGAATCAAACAAATAAAATAAAACAAAATGTTCTTCCCTTGATTGAGCCTGTTGAAAACAAAGATTAAAAGCAGCTCCCACACATCAGCCACCTAATAAAAAAAAAAAAAAAAATCACAGCACAGAACTACAAGGTAATAATTTTCACTCTGGGCACAGAGGCAGCGGCCCCAGCTTCTGTCATTGCATATCCACATCCAGGTCCCGGTGTTTATAACCCTATACTTATGTCTTTTGTGTCAGTTTGTGACAAACTGGCTGCGCAAGCTCCCCTTCTCTGTGTCACATATTGCTCGCTGACCATTGTTCCTGTGGCAGGGTCAGCTCCAATCATTTCAGTGCTGTGGTCAATCTCTGAGGACGACAGTACGCAGTCGGTCCTCCTCAGTCATGCTGATGGTAGCAACGGCACCGTCATTGAATTCAAAAGATGTCCCTCCATCAACCACCATACATGCATCCCAGCATCGCGAGCGTACAGACACTCTGAAAAGGACACAAACAAAAAGCACAAGTAAACCCATAAATATTCATTTGCTCCCCTCAACCAATATTGAATTAGATGACACACAAGCAGTAATGATTATTATTATGCAGATGCTTCATTGAAATCCTCATTACTAAACACTAAACCTTTCTACTCTAATGTATTAAAAACATGTTAAAAGGTTTTATTGCAAAGTCTTGTCATATTTCAAATGTTTCCATAATAAAACTATCGCCAATTGTGAAATGTGTCACCAAATGTGACATGTCTAGATTACTGGCAAGCTTACTTGTTGGTGAAGCCTCGCTGGCGGCTGCTTGAGAACACTCTGTTGACGATGGGCTCTCTGATGCTGAAGAACATTCTGCGCTCCTCTGGGTCAAAGATCAGAGACTTGTTGTACTCCTCAGTTACTAAAAAAAAAAAAAAAAAAAGCTCTCCTGAACATCACCACTTTTGCAAAAGGGTGAACTTCACAATTATGTAAACAAATAACCGAAGTAACATTAGCTACATGAGCTCAAAATTCAGACGACTGCAATTTACTTTTTATGGCTTTTTAAAGGAGGAATTCAAGCACATGAAATATCTCTTCTATGCCCCCTCTCCCTAACATTGCTGGATGGAAACTTTCAAGTGGCGAATGGAACAAACATCATGACATACACACTGGATTGAGAAGAGACCTGATTACCCTCTTTGAAAGCTAAGTGAAAAAATAACTGCATAAACTGCCATCACCACTAGCAGAGTTCTGCATTGTAATGTTTGTCATTATGTTGTATCAACCTATCAGAATGTTCAGATGGAAAAATTCCATCTGTGAATAGCTCCAATGGACAGTTGAATTACTGCTGCCTTAAAAATAGCAAAGCACAACTAAAGCACTCACTCTTTTCAATGAGTTCCTTCTTCAGCGGAATATCCAAGCCAGTTTGTGCTTTACCTGAATATAAAGAGTCAAGAGAGTCATTATTTCCCTCAGCCACAGCCATCTACAGTCCAGAGTTCAGACAGTACAAATGCACTCCATGCATACCTATTTTCAAGATGTCTTCCACAGCTTGCTCAGCCAGCTTGTTAATGTTGTAAGACCTGCAAGGAGAAAACGGTCATGGAGCTGACACTTCTCATTCACAAGTTCTACTTAAACTCATTTGATGTCCCCTGTACCATGCTTTCGATCCAGTTCCAGTACAGATGCTGAGACCAGAACTCTTCTGTTTTTCCCAGGGTCCATCATCAATGGAGATTTCATAATAAGAGGCCCTATGGAGCGAGAGGGCAAGATGGAGTTTGAAGGCTTTATCCCTTATCCTTGGACAATCAGTGATGCAGAAGCGGGGCAGAGAAAGGAATATGAATGAATATGGGGATGCAGGGCCGACCATTACTTTATTTGGAATGGGAATGTGCAAAGTGTCAACAATACAATAATGCAAGGTGTCTACAGTTCAATGTCTACAATATAATGTCAACAGTAGCTCATAAGGGTACCTGGAAGAGAGAGACTCCCCAATGAAGACTTCATTCAGCCCTCGAACAGGAAGCAGGTAGGGGCTGGAGACACTGTAGTTCTCTGTGCCTGTCCCAGAAAAACAAGCATGTAGAAATAAGCCAGCATTCGAGGATACGGGAGTCTACAAAGGAGTACTAAACAAGGAACGCTGGAACCAAAAACTTCAGGTTGATAACTCGCCTGTCCAACAAATAACCCTTCTTGCAAGCATGCATCTAGTGTTTTTTGCTTGTCACACTGAATTTGCAACACAGGGCAGTCAGCTGCTACATCATTGAAAAAACAAATTCATCTCTCTCTCCCTCTATTTATACACACACACACACACACACACACACACACACACACACACACACAACCACTGAGCCTACTAAGGTCACAATTTACCTCTGGCAGAAAGGAACTTAAGGGAGAAAATCACCAAAATACCAAGCACCACTTCAACATTAAAACACCTTGGATCCTGGAATGGTAGTGCCTGGTTTTCCTCCCATCAGTCAGACAGATGCCAATGTTCCTTAATCAATTGATCACTTTGCAAGACCTTCAGCAAAGAACAAATCATGTGCACACATGCCAACAACTTGCCAAAGACTCAAAAGTCCTTAAAAGCCTCACATGTCCTCACATGATGTTTAGTCATAACATCCATTTTACCTTTAAATACCCTGTGAAAATGCACATGTTATGTATGAGGGTGCAAGACTCACAAAACCTCAACAGGCATGTCCCTTTGTGGGCCAAAGGAAATTGTCTGTGCATGTCAGCTCAGAACTGACAGATCAGTGGGCTATTGAGCTGGTGCCATCAATGGATGGAGCTTTCAGTTCATTTCACACAGCAATGAAACTCCACTGACCCTTATCTCTTTTTGGACTTCCTTGTGGTGCTGACCTAAGTGAGGTGTAGTACATATACATGCTCAAAAACCTGGATCAGGGACACAGCTGACAAGCTCCCGTGTAGTAGTTGGGAAATGTTAACAGCCCTCTTCAGGAGCTAAAACACTAAGGGGATCTATTCTTTAAAGATTAAGTTTGATATATTGTGCTCTGTTAGCATGGTGTGTAAGCTCATAAACACTTTTAATGTCAATGCATTATTACTACAAAATTTATTATTACAAAATCCTGCTAAGCAAAACCTTTGCCCACAACAACTAGCACATACGCTGTGGATCTCCCCAATACACATGCCAATCCAGAGGATTCCAGATATACCGTTTCAGGTTCATGTCGGGTGAACAGGGTGGCCCAGTTATCACACATATCCTGTCCATGCCAAGATAGTCTGACAGCTGCATGCTACATATAAGCATTACAACGCTAAATGTGAAGACAGCATTTTACACAGAGTAAGAGGCACTGTGTGGAGCCAGGACACTTTTTGTATGTTTGCCACCATGTGTACATTATGCTCCAATACATTCATCTTGGAATTGCCTTCTTTCTGTGTGGGAGCTGATCTGTGAAGCTGAAACTGGGGTGTCTTTATGTCACTATTTGATGGTCGGGGATGTTAATACCAGAGATGCCTAAAAAAACACAACAATCTTACACAGCAATGGTAACATGGTTGCTGTGGCTTGGTCTGGAGTTGAACCCATGTCACTGTATCAGACTGAAGACCTACAGTTTAACCTGTAAATAGCAAAGAGTGGCAGTCAGGTCATTTTCAAACAAGTAGGAAATGAAGAAATGTAATTATGTTTACTAACTTTCAGAATATAAACTTTAGGAAAATATTAGAGGCAACATTTGTTGTGATTTGTAGGCATTTAGCACATTCTGAATACGCTCTCCTTACATACATTGATAAGTCTGACATATTGAATAATATGGGATCTTCCTTTTTCTTGACAAGCCAACTGATATACAGGTACTTAGCTTGAATGCACAACTCTCCATACTAGAGGCTGAGGTACAATTCACTGCCTTCATGTTATAAACTTCTTTTGCTTGTTATATGCCACTGCACTTGATGAAATATATTAAATGTCAGCAGCCTGAAAATATTCTTATAGGTGGGCTTTTTAATTCTTTCAAGCTGAGTATTTAAAAAACACAAACAAATATGTGAATGATTTTGTTCAGGTGTTTTGCTTGACTATATAGAGTTCTTACACATGGAGAGCCAGAGGTGAGACAGCTCCTCCCCCTGCTGCTGCCTGCATTCCATGTCCTCTCCTGTGGGATGAAGTATGAAGTCTACTCCCTCTCCCATAACTACTGTCACTGCCATTCATATGAAATGAAAAAATAAATCTATTTCAATACACTGTACGTGCATGTGATGAGTTGACATAGAAATGAAGAATGCTAGCCTATTTTTGTTGTAGTCGAGTCATATTTTACCAACTAACTTTACATTAACTTCACATGAAACTTACATAATCTTTACATTACATGCATTTAGCAGACACTGTTATAGAGAGCGACTTCCAGCACTTTAGGATAAATAAAACTTGTTGATAGGCACACATTATTTTTTCCCCAAAAACACAGCTGATCCCTTCAGTCGTGAAAGGGAGCACACTCCATCAATGCATTAAAACACTACTACTGCAACTGTGTCTATGTTGAAAGACTAAACAGTAAAAAAGATGTAAAATATTATCCCACCTGGCATAACACATCCAGATGTAGCACTGCATTTTCATTTACTGGCAGAATATGTCATTGCTATCATGG
This sequence comes from Megalops atlanticus, assembly GCA_019176425.1. NCBI lineage: Eukaryota > Metazoa > Chordata > Actinopteri > Elopiformes > Megalopidae > Megalops > Megalops atlanticus. The sequence goes on along the minus strand of CM032880.1, from coordinate 33,860,286 downwards.
CTTTGCACAGCAGACAGAAAACAGCTGCTTCCTTGAGTCTTTAGACCTTAGAAATACTTACATCTTTCCTACAGTGGAACAAAACTTTGGATAAGATACTCAGTATCAGCGGATAAGAAAATTGCTAGTTTGTTGTGGCTAACACAACTTTTTGTTGTGTGTACAGTGTGGTTCTACTACTTGTGCTACATGAAAAAAATGAAACATTTTGGTTCTAGGTTTTAGCATAGAAATACAATACGGTAACACAAAAGTAAAATTACACAGCATGATAATCACAGATGTAAAAAAAGAAGCAAAAGACACTAGATGTCATGTAACAACATGATGTAATTACTTGTATATATACAACAACTAGTAACATGTAAATGTTTGAATCGTTACACTTAAGTAGTCAAGGAAATCATTGTGCTGGATATAAGCTTAAGTAGTCAACATGGTTACACAGGTATGTGTGTAACTTAAATGTAAAGTGTTAGCTACTTCAAAGTACAACAAAATGTATAATATTGCTAAAATGCACCCAGATGTCCCTACGGAATAGAAAAATACAGACTACTTAAGTTAGATAAACTCAATTTCCAGTGCTGGGTTTCATGAAAGGTGCAACTTCTCAGAAAAGATGGAATTACTGATTACTTGGCTCAGTCCTTGCATACGATTCATTGAAGAAAATAAAAAGAATTCTATTCTTTGCCTTGACTATTTGATCTTGAGAACTATGTAATACGTGAATATAAAAGCATTCTAATGCATCAAATCAATCATTAATCAAGCCTCTTTAAATGATCAAATAAAATACTGTTTTCCAATCTTTAAGAATTGAAGACAGTAAACAGGAAAACTCAATGGAACAGAATAAATGAAGTAGGAAGAACAATGTAGAACAGTCCATTGGACCTTCAGTACTCCAGAATTACAGGACTATGTCAACTACCTGAATAGCTTAGAAAGCTGAGGAAGTCCACACCACAAACAAATTTAACTTATCTTCAGCCACCTCTGCCAGCCTAATGACTTGTATAATTAACCATATAATAGTTTTAAATTATATTAAAACATCTCTAGATTTATGTAGTGAGCTAATGGGTATTTTAATTTACAAACCTTCAAGTGTTTTTCTTCCAGGTTGTTTTCTTTGCCACTGTTTTCCAGGAGTGTTTCTCTACCGCTTATTCCTAGGGTCAGAGAATAATTTGCCATTTTCCCTAATTGGCCTGGGTTTTCTGAATTTATTTCTATTCCCCCCTGGACAACATACTTTAGCAGCGTTTTACAAAAAAACTGTAAAGATGCAAAAATGTTGATTTATGATAGAATGTACTTATTTGTTATATGTGTTAATAATACTTATTTGTGTTATATGTGTTATATATATATGTGTTATATGTGTTATATGTGTTAATAATACTTATTTGTTATATTGTTATATATATAAGTATTGAGTGAAGAGCCCATTGATCATGATTATTATAAAATAAAGAATGTCACAATTTGGCTAAAATCCACCATAAACAGCTGAGAACTTATTTACCTTTCTCCAGCTGACAAACCCTTTCTTCAGTTGTAATTTCATGCAGTTCATTCCATGTGAAATGAATTATGCCTGCCTTTCTGCTGCTTTCAGACACTGAAATATTTTGCTGCATTAGAAGAGGGTTTGAAGACATTATGAACCTTTTTTAGGTATGGCTCTCAATGAGCCTAATATCCATTTCAGTGCAAAAGTACACTGAAATGAATATTGGGAAAAAGTACATGCATTTTTTATTTCATACTGAATGAAAGCATGTTTTAAATATTCGCTTTAAAAGAGGATGAGGGTTTCCTGCACACCTAACATGCAAGCTGACCAGCTGGTGTCATGCCTACCACATTGGTTTGCATAATCTTAAAAAAAACCTGTACTAATAACACTAGTAAAAATAAAGGATTTTGTTTAGATAGTGCCTTTAAAAGATCTTTAATCTTTATAAGATTAAAGTAAAGAGTGGGTGACTCACCTCAATTACCACCACCTGGTGGATTCACGGCAGCCATTTTGAACCAGAACACTCACCACAAATTAGCTGAGTCGGAGAGGGGGGGAATTATTTTGCCAATTAAACTGGGGGATTACTAGATATCCAATTTGAAAAATCCTGAATGGGAATTTGGCCAGGACACTGCAGACCTCCCTACACTGTACAATAAGTGCAATGGGTGCTAAAGTACTATCTCAAAGGATAAGTCAGAACCTGACAATCACACTAAGTCAGGTCCATGATTTAACATTTTATCCAAAGGATGGCATCCCTGACAGCATGTCTGTATCACCACACCTGGGTGCTGGTCTACTTTTTGGTCTTAACGGAAGATTGCTCCCTACTGCCGTACCAACACCAATTCCAACAGAAACTTGGTTTTGAAGTACTAACCGAGCCATTCATTTAGCTTAAGCCATCAGGCAGGAGAAAATTGCAGGGTGGTATGGCTAATAATAATAAAAGCAATGCACATATACATGGGCTTTCTCAAAGGATCTCAGAGTGCTATACAGTATGGAGGAATCAACTCGCCTCACCCACCTCCAACATGTAGCACCCTGTGCACCCGTAACACTACGATGTGGTGAGTCTCTACAGTGACACTTAATTAGGTTCGCATCTCCACAGCTTGTGTACTACATAGTACTTCTCTACCCCTTCACAGCCAGGAGCACGAACATAAATCTAGTAGAAACAATTATCCTAATTTTAATTAGTCTAATTTAGCCTCTAGTTAAAAGTGTATAATTTCTTTGGTATATAGTTACACAATGACTTTTTTTAAAAATTATTAGCAAAAATTACATCAATGCATACACAGTAAATAAAGATACCAAGGGATAATCTTAAAAAGAGTGTAATATTGTCACAAACTAGGATTAGTATGAACTCTCCTCCACGGTTTCTAAAGATGCTGCTTTAAGTGGTGAAATAATTCCAGGGAATTCTTTTGCAGCTAAGATGTAAATGTTTACTCTTTTAAAATCTAATTACAAGTAAATTTTGTCAGAATCTTGTACTAATGTCACATTCAGAGGACCTGGTCTCCTACAGCAAATACCTCAGTCTCTGCACTGGGACACTGTTTTTATTCAACTGGTCGAGAAGACTGCCCTCTCCCGCCTTACCACCACCACACTGAGGCACACCCTGGTTTTAACATGAGGTCTCCTGCAAAGTACTAAACAGAGGGATGAGAACACAGTCTCAAAAGACAACTAAACAGGAACTAAAAGCAAAGAGAAAATGAGGAAATTAGAGCAGCATTGTTTGTGACAGTGTTTTGGGCCTATGAAGTATCTTGGTGCTTATGGTAAACTGTCTCATCCCTCTGTTCCAGTAGGCCTGAAGGGAGTCAGAAAGCAGCCCATAGACGGAAGCAGTAGGCAGGCAGAAATACAGCTAAATACAGTCCTGACGCTCCAAAAGTATAATTAGCACAAGTCATTACCCTACCGCAGTATGAGTGGAGTGTAGGAGTGGTAACCATGGTTTTGTCTGTAATTCCTTAAGGCAGTGATGGATAACTTAACTATGTATGCTGCATGAACATTCTTTTTAAATATAAGGTAATGTAGTGCAATTAACAAGTATTTTTGACAGTAATACATAATTTTACGGAATTTAAAAATATGACAATTGAAATATGTGTTTGAGGTAAAAGAATAATGACCATAGCATGTATCCTCCAATTAACGCCCACTCCACTGCAGTGCCTTGTGAGACCTGTAGTGCAAAAAATTGCTGTTTGCTGCATGTGAGTTTGGATCTGAGGACTGCTCAGAGAATGTTGCAGCAAGATGAGCCTAGCATGCAACTGGTGATTCTAAAAAAAAATACAGTTGGATAAGGGGGGGAAAAATAAAAATGAGAAAAATGCTCTAGAGTCTAAATGCAATATTTTGCTGAAAGGCAATTGACTCAATTGCCTGCCAGACAAAAAAACCCCTTTTCCCTTTCTCTTGCTTTTCCTGTGAACATACTAAACATACTTCTGTGTAACTGCCTGCACAACTTAGTATTTTAATACAGCATTCCCATATTTCTCAGATCTCTGCTTTTTATTCTTTCTTATGCTGTTTCTAGTCTGGGGGGCTGTTTAATCATATGATGTTCATAATAATAATCATATTTATTTAAATAAAGTAAAATGTACTTACTGCTCTCTTAAAAAATAAATATATAACTAAATAAAGTTAGTCTGAGCAAAACTTTGTAAAAAAGGAAATAAATATGTTTCATTGGATTTCTGCTGCATTCCCTATCACAGTAACTGCTTTTTAACGTACCGCGGTAAGGTGCATCTTTTGAAGGGTCAGGACTGTACAGAGTGCGGACTGCAAGGGGTGAAGGAATAGGGGAGGCCATACTGCGCTGAGCCTCAGTGATGATGCGGTGCGCCTGGTTGTGCTGCTGCAGACTCAGCTGCTGCTCGTGCAGGTCCACCGGCGTGGGGTTGATCCCTGTGCCCTCCAGGTGCAGACGGATACGCTGCCGCCACTGCCACCTGGGGAAAGAGCACCACATCCATTACACGTTACACATCACCACTCCTCTACAGAGCTGGAATTACCTCTGATACAAATTGAGCAGACAGAACAACAGAGAATAGCGTCATATTTTGTTGATAATGATTTGATCAGCTGTATCTGGAGAGTACTTTCTGCCAAAATCAGAAAGGAATGTGAAGTAAGAAACAGGAATGACAAATGAAGAGAAAGAACATAAAAATAGGGAAATATTGTTACATTATGAAAAGGGAAACTGAAAATAGCAAAATAAAAGGTCTTCTCTCATTCATTTAATAATTTAACTTTCTTTTTATCATTCCTTCTCCAGTAACATCCCTTTATTGCCATTACTGTTTTACATTCAACCAGAATACAGGTAATTCACTGGGGATGGGGATTTTGAGCAAACATTTTACATGCTAATGACTCATCCCTAAATAGGCAGAAATACTTCAGAGGCTTTGAAGAACGAAACTAGACAGGATAACCTGTTTTATGGAAGCCTGTTTCCACCACAAACAAGTTTTTAAAATAATCAACAACCATAATTCTTCATTATGAGATTTTTTGTGTAAAGATTAGTGACTAAGTAAGTCATAACACTGCATATGAATGGCAAGCAACCAGCTTTCTGAACATATACATGAGCATTAGGATTTCAGTTTAAATACATTTCAAGGTAATTATTAGAAGGAATGACAGAGACCCACCTGAACTCCCCCCTCCTGAACTTCCGCAGTGCTTCAGAGAAGGACTGTGTATAGCGGACAGGCAAGCACAGGTGTCCTTCTGACCTGCACAAGAATGCCAAGAAATGATTCTGAAAACAACAGTCAGGAAATTAAATCTAAAACAGAAATACATAATTTAACTTAGTGTGAAAATCTTTGCATTATTCTATGTAAATATTTGCTCTCATGCCATGTCAGCAAAGCTGCTTCTTTCTCCTCTCAAAATGGGTCAGCTACCATGTTTTGTACCTAAAATTAATACAAAAAAATTTACAAATTTAAATATTTCTCACTGTAATTGCTCAGAAGACAAATTATACATGATCACTTATAACATTAAACAAATTTCCCATTTTGGTTGTATGTTTTTTTCTAGAAAACTGTAAATTACACTCTTCACTAGGTAGCAGTGGATCCCATTGTGGAGTTCAGTGCCTTGAAGATTGCTCAGTACATCTGGACTGTGGTAAAGTGTTCCTTACCTCTCAGGATCTGTATTTACTCCCACAACAGGTTTGTCTTTATCAAACACTTTACTTGCCACAAGAAGCATAGTACCATCACCTGCCAATCAAAAAACAGGGCGTTAATGTTATATATCCTTGTAGCACAGGACCTCCAACATGCCAGGGCGCTCTCATGTGAAGGCTGGCTTTTGCTCCAACAGAAACCCTCCCTCCCCAAGTTTACTGAGCAGTTAAATGATCAAAACTTCAATGAAAGCACTGCATACAGTCATTTAATTTCTGTGTGTCCATATGCATTATCTTTGAATCCGTACCATCATTGTCAGCAAATGACATGGACGATTTTGAACTGGGGTCACAGGGCTATGCCTGCACTCAAAGAGAGTATGTTTCCAGCTGAGCCACTTGGGACCCCCACCATGCATTCTAGGGCTGGGCGGTACAGCCGTCGCAATATATCAAAAGCTGTTTTTAGTGCAATAACTGCTATCCCCGGCATGTGGCGTTAGGTTTTTTCCCATATTATTTTCCCTTTAGTCATACCTGATGCAGGAGCACACCTCCAAAGTTCAGTGAAATGCTTCCGGGGCAGAAAAATATTACTTGTATCTATATGTTGGTTAACTTAACCAATTAGCTTTGAAAAACACATGTTTTAAGCCATGGACAAGGCTTACTTTTGCATAATTTTACACATTTACATCATGACTAAGCATGGTCATCCAATCATTTAACACCTTGCATTCCAAAGCTTTCACATGGAACCAGGGTGTTAACATGGAACCAGCGTGTTTCAAATGGGAAGTGTGATCACATGCATTTCACAAGAGCAGCAGTGATGAGCATGTGCACAGCAAAGAACATCTGATCTAAATCCCAAACACTGTAAAGTTCTTACCTCCTGCAGAAATTATAGCATCTGCCCACTGGACAGTTTCCTCATTGTACTCTCCTCTCCGAAGTACACGCACCTCCACCCCTTCTCTCCTAAAAAAAAGAAATGGAGAAAGCTGCGAACATAATTGTGGACTCCATTATCTGTAGAATAGGCATTGTCTCATCCACCTACCACAAGCATATTTATAATGTGCCCTTGACCCCCAAAGCCCTCCGCTTACTGCAGGCAGTCCACGATGTGCTCCACGTTGCGCGTGTGGATGTTGTGCCGCTCTAACAGCCCGCTGTAACTGGAGCCTTTCATCGCGAGCTACAGTAAGGTGGAGGGGAGTGAGGGGAGGATACAAACAGGAAGAGACAGAAGGAAGTGTATATAAAAATCAAAGAACAGGAAACGTTCATTATCAGGTGATGACAGTCCAGTTCATAATGAAATCTATTGCATCAAATCAGACTTCACACACTTCCTCATAATATTACAGTTGTACTAAAGGCATAGCCATATGTATAAGACAACAGGACATCTAAGGGTCCGCTGACCTGTCCAGTAAGAAGCACCTCCCCCTAGGAACTTTTGAGGATAGTAAAAGTATTAATGACAGCATGATGCCATCCGTTAGAGCCAACAATATATATACTTATGTATTTAAGTGAAATCAAATGGATATTAGCACTCATTTAACAGCCAAGCCAATAGCAGATTATCATATTTAGCTAGCTAACAGGTAAGTCCCATTGGTTAAAGTAAGAAAGTTAATACTAGCTAGCTAGATATATTACATAAATTGAGTTTGCTATGGAGAAAGGTCATTATCCTTTCCACAGAACATCTGAGGTGTCACCATCCAAATCACATTCAGAAACCAACCTAAGCGAAGTGTGTCATACTTACAGTATGTTTTTGAACGGTAGGAGCCAGCTAATGTAGCAGCCGGTAAACACAGCTAGCCAGCTAACACAGTGAAGTTAATTGCTTCCTCTTTTTTTTACTGTTGTCTCAATGCTTTTCAGCTGGCAAGTATAAGCTTCCTAACAGATTCTGTTACTTGGAAATAAAGAAAAAATAGCAGCCAAAACGATCTGAATTTTAAACAGACATCTCAAAAACCTACTGGAATACAGAGCAAACCTCTCCGATTTAAGACTGATGCACAGTTGTGAACGATCTGAAGTCAATTTGCGGCCAAAGGAAAAAAAAATGTTGACCCAGATTCCCTCACACTTTCTTGCAATAGAGATGTACCGTTTTTAAAAAATCAAGCTTCTGCAAGGTTTTTCACTTGTAGGTGAAAGGTTGAACCCATCTAAACTAAATTTAGCGGTAAGTAGTTATCCTTGTTGTTAAGGCAAGGGCTAAACGCTTAACCTTTATGGCAATAAAGTAAAAGGCGTCAGAGTACACTGTTGAGTTAATTTGCATGGAAGTTAACTTAAGGAGTTAACACCTTTTTCATGCAATCAATATAAAGCTTTATGACTGTCCTGCAACAATTTTAAGATATGCTACGTATAACCTTAAGTTTAATGTGACGTAATATTTAAACCTTAACCTTTTAACAACAGCAGGAAAATCCTAGTAATGTTATCAAAAGTTGCTCCAAAGTTTTTTACTGCTTTAATGTTTTATTTCACCTTTGTGAGGATATTTTCATAATGTTACAACTGTTTCACTGTCTTTTTCTAAACTTGAATGGTACAAAAGCTGCTGTACAATCGCTACAGTTCGTAGGTCCACAGGTATAATGTCATTTTGACGTAGATTCTTTTGTTGTATCTACGTCAAAATGACATTATACCTGAAAACATCGGTGTGATAAATCGTAAACAAAAAGGAGCATCGACATTTATACACTTTTTTCTGGTTCCATCCTGTGACTTCTATGTCGCACTATTTAATTGAGTAGCTTACAAAAGTGATATGAGTCGACCTATACCAGCTAAAATATCTATGCACTCTCAGTGGAACTTACACTGTACAGAGGTGAAATTATTCACATGTTGGCACTTCCATCAAGAGCCCCAAAAAGTGCCCCAGTACTTATTTGACTGAATAGCTTTAGGTACGCCCAGTGCAAATAAAGACAAGTACATCACTGACGTTTAGTTAGCTCCTGCCTGATATGTCTACCACAAACTTGTTCCTTTAACTGCATAGTTACGATTAGTAAACCAACTAATAAACACCCCAGAATGTTGCAGAGCTCTCCGTGCAGGTGTATTACCTATAGCAAGGCTGGTCTAGTCAGAATTGCAGTCTTTCCTTGAGGCATAAAGCGTTATCCATGCAAACGATGTTCCTGTGTTTCCACACTTACCAGCTGTTTGAGATCCTCTTCGGACAGCTCTGCACAGCGATATCGTTGCTGTTCAAACTCATATCTTGTAGTTTTGGTCACAACTGCAACTCTTGCGGGTTTAAAAGGAGCTTCGGTGCGTGATGTGATGCTGCGGGTTCCCGTCTGAGGGAAAAGCGGGCGCCCAGCGGGACCTCCCTTCAGAAACCTGACAGCTTTACGGCCAGAACACAGGCAATGCTGTACCGTACGGCAGGTCATCCTCACCACTGAAAATGTTAACATAACACGTAATATTCAGCTCTTACAGTGCCCCTAGCTGGCTGCCTAGCTAACCTATTAGCAGTCCGGTAGACGGCTAGCGAGTTATCCCAGACAGTACCACCAAATTCGTCCAAATAGCTAGCTGTCCCAATAGAGTAGTGTTTAAAACTATTGCAAGCTAGTTAACGACAGGTCCCATATGAATAACTGCTAAGTGCACAAACTTATCTAGTTTAAGTAGCTAGCTAGCTACAAATAAAATTAAGTCAAACAAGTACAAGGGAGTGTGGTGTTCACTAGTCTATATTTTTGTCCCTTAGACAGAATCAAAGCTGCTTGACCTTAAGTGGCTAGCTAGCTAGTTAGCAAAGTCTAGAATACAGCGCGAATAAGAAAACCCAAAAGCTTGGCTGGAAAAGAAAGCAGAATGTTTGTCACTTTCACTTCCTACATGTCAACGTAGCTACTTTAACAGAGTGGGTGGCTGGCTGTGACCATAGTTAACTAACATTGGCTAATTTTGATATGGTTTTAGAGAACTGTCTTGCTAGCTAGCTGTTTCGCAAGTGTATTGAAATAAATAGGAAGTAGCTGGCTAATATTAGCTGGCTATGCTCGTCATGTTCTCCCGTGCTTTCCGTAGATACTGTGCTATAACTATAGCCACTTAACGACTGCTTAGCTAGCTAGCAATGCTTAGTACCCTGCGGATTTTACAAGTCCTACAGATACTGATAATTAGTAGAAAACACAAGCTCCCCCCCATCCACATTCACACACAACGCCATCTTTCATTCACGTTGCGGGTCAAGGGGCGGCGTTGCATTGAACATAGGCTGCATCCAAATCCGCCCCCCTACATCCTCCGGCCAGCTCCCCTCACCTGGGAGTGCACCGCCCGCCATATTGAGTGTGTCCCAAAACTGTAGGAGTTGAGCTGCTGTCACATTTCAGCCCACGTCTGTGGCCTGGATCCTGGAAACCCCACGCTATAGATTTCAGAGGCAGTGGAACTGCTCTCACAACAGTTCAGTGACATTTAATTCATTGCTTTGAATTTAAAGCTTTGTTCACTGTTCTTGCAATTCCAGTTACATTTTGTTCTGTCCCTGTTCAACTTGACTTAAACTGCATTACATGAATTCATAAACTTCATATTTTTAAAAAATAATTAAGTTTTTTATGTATGTGTGATGATACATTTTGTCTGTTTTAAATGAAGTTAATTTTCATAACAATCTCAAATGTTGTGTGTTGGTTTAATAACATATTTAATAACACCTTTATCTTCACCTTAAGATACATGTTTCAAGTGATTTAAAGCAGTATGTTTCAGTATAAACATTTTTTGCAAACAAAACAGAAATGCTTAAACTGTTTTAATATTAATGTAAAAAACATATAGATTCTATATTATACGTTTTAATCATTGTGCATCCTGGACACCTACAAAGCAATTGAAAAACAGACACATGATAAAAGAGTGCCAAACTGTGCATGTTGGGGTCAGAGGTCACAGGTCAGAGTGAGAGTTGAATTTTAACTCACCCGGGGACAATTTAGTAGGTAAAGTCAGTAAAGTTCACTCACAGTTTATGAAGATTCTCAAAGCTAACTCATATACTGCATATTTTCTTAAGTGTAGCATAGCATAGAATACAGCATTCACCAGTCTATTCTATTTTAATGTAATGGTCATGTTGGGCATTTCAGGCAATGCAGCAAGGGGCAGGCAGCACAAACACTGGGGAGCCAAGAGGAGCAGGGTCACAGAGGAGATTTCATGAAACATTACAGTGTCTTTGTGATTATGACAGTGAAAGAGTTAGAACCAGCTGTGAGAACTAACCACACTTTTTTGTGATGAAGCTTGGCAATTGAAATACAGCTTCTACTTCCAGATGGAAAACATGAGATGTAATATGATGAAGAATAGCATCTCAGGGACAGTCTTTCTGAGTTGTGGCATGTAGTCCATAATGGCTAATGCTTTGTAGATGCCTTTCCTTTGCCACAACTTTTGAAAGCAACTCTGGGAATGTGGCAGATGGATTTTTGCATTCACTTGGCAGGAAGAGAAATACTTTCCTGTAAAAATTGCTCCTGTATTCTTGAACCAAGCTGCTTTTGGATGGGTTAAGAGTGATCTTATTGAGAAACTTCAAATGCGTAACAGAATCCAAGTGAACCCTGTCAATCAGATTTTAACAGTTTACCAACAGGAATTGCTGGAACCTAACATTAAAAACTGAAGAAAATTCCAACGGTGAACATATGACAAAGAAATCCTGCAAGAAATGGCTCACCAGAAACTGATTCAAGAGCCTGTCTGTGGTCTTTCTATGGGGAAGGGTGAGGGAAAGACATTCACACCCTCTTGGACACAGAAGGAGCCAGCGCACCAGGACAACATTGATGAAACAACCTGTCAGGGGCATCGGCTATAAAAGACCTTTTGTGTACGTACTGAGAACCAGACTAAAGCTGAGAACCAGTGGGATCCTGAAAAAGGAGTTTTGATTTATTTTATTTATTTGTTTATTTTTCCTTTGATATTTTAGTTTATTTTTTCTGTTTGGTGTCTGCGTGAAGGGAACCCTAAACATTAACTAGTTTCCTTGCCTCTCAGTTGCACTAATAATCGCCAGTCTACAGACCGGAAAACTTGAAATCTGACCTCCCGTCTGATCACTCCCAAATTAGACCACACCTGCAACATTGTGACCAGTGGGCATCCATACTCAGTCCTGTAAGCAAGGAGCTGGAGGACATTACAGTTGTATGTGAAACTCTGCAGCCACTTTCTCTCCCACCTACCATCAATGTGCAGTAGGAGAACATTTGCCAGGAGGTAACTACATAATTTAGAGGGTCTGACACTCAGTCCTGCTCCCCATATCCCAGTTTTTTCACTGGATCATATTTGTGTCTTAAGAAGATCATCACCATTGCCTTCAAACATTCAAGGATTTCAGAGAAGACCAGAGACCCACGTGTGGTTGCTTCTCAGAAGCATCAATTCATGATGACACCTTCTCTGACTTTTGATCTGAAATTAACAACTTTTTGGAAATTATTGTATGGGTAATGGGCATTATTTAGTCAGTAAAGCAGAAATATACAGTATATAGTCATTTCACAGAGGTATTTCTTTAAATGTCATCGCACACATGTACACACCCATTAACATAAATAATTTAAGATTACAATCTCTCATACGTTAAGGGAAATGCAACGTTTACATACATGTTCTCTGCATCTCTCATAAACAAAAAAACATTAAATTTATTCTTAGTGCGTTTTTTTGGTTCCTGTTCCTTAAGAATGACTGTACATAATTGAACAGTCCATAGCCATTACAAAACTTTTCTACAAAGTGTATATAGGGCACAAGTATTGACATTACTCATTTTATTTTAAATTAACATAATTTCAATTTTTAATCTAAAAAGATATTTATCTGAAAATATATTTTGTATATAATTTCCTGTACATCAGTATGGATCACTTTATTATTCTCAATATTTTTTCAAACTGTACCTGACTTTATATAGTATAAATACATAAATGGTATTTGAATGATATACATTTTATCTTCTGCTTCTTCACTGATATTAGAGTGCTTTAGTCAAGGTAATGATTTTGATGAACTATTTACCACCTTTTTTAAAAAAAAAAGTCACATCATTCATTTCACTTAAGATTAGCAAGACTTTTTTACAACCACTATCTCATTGAAAGATTGTGATGCACTTGTTAATGAAGTTCTCATAATTTATATTCTATTTTTGTATTCTTCTTTCTCACGACCCAAGAATGTTTTACACAAAACCTTTACAAAAGTAACTCAAAAATGTAATGATGTCATGTAATGATGTCAGTTGTTTGGTTTGAGGGTAAATTAACTCCCAAACTGTCTGGACAAAGATTCATGAAAATCTCATAAATGTTGCTGAGAAGTGAAATAATGATTTCTATTTTTCTTAAGGAAAAAAAAGACAAACACTCAAAAGTTGATCATGACAATGACTACAGTACATAACAATACATACAAATCACACAATCAGTACCTGCTCCCAAGTGACATATAAAATGATGTCATAATTGCTATGAATTATTACAGCTCTGCTAAGGGTATACTGCACTATAGGGTAGGGCAGGATATTGAATTAGACTGAAATGGAATTCTTGGGTGTCAAACAAAACTCAGGATCCAGTCAAAGTCTGATCAAATTCAACTTTATTACCCATTCATACAGATAATGACACCAACTTTGCCCTCCCCCTGGCCAGCAAAGGTGAATTCTAATTTTTGTTTCATGGTGTTAACTTTTAAGTCCCAGACTGAATAAAGTAATTGTCTCTGTGAACAGCATTAACATCAGAAATCCTTTACACATGCAGTTATGGTAGTATATGTCCTCACTGCAGCTAATCAAAAGGTCTGCCCTTTCAGTGTGCATGATGATGTCTTGAAAGCCAAAAGAAGCTTGTGCCTTACATATACATAGTGCATGTATACTGTAGCAACATGTGATCTACAAAGGCTGATGACACATTGAATGGAAGCAGAAATTAGTTCTTTCTAATGGTGATGGTAGTAGTTTGAGATTTCAACTGTCTTTATATGAATTAAAAAAAGATCTTGATCCAGACATCGTGCATAAATCCTGTTGAGTCTTAAGCTCCACTGCCATCTGGTGACAGACAATATGAACTTTCTGGTTTTATTTGTGCGCTGTAGCAGGAAAAATGGAAATTATACCTAATGAATTATTGGTATGAAGTAATGCTGATTAATAGTGGTAATTTACTGGTTAGGTGAGAGTGACCAAGAAATAATACTATAAATGTCTTTCCTCTTTCACATGTCTCCTACAGAATTGGAATCCTCCTTAAGAGGGAGAGTAGTTATGGATTTCCGGGTCACAGAGGATGTGAGCATGTAGCAATCGAGAAAAGGATACAGTAACGCTGTTGGGACGCAACCATGGCTTTCCATGTCCTTCTGCGCATGCGGTCTGTGTAAATCTACACTCTAGTGTGGTTAGATATATGTCCAAAGCCAAAGGCAATCAATGAAACGTGTTTCAATGCCGGACGGAAACACTGAAGACTGCAGAGAAGCGCTTACAACACCGGTTCTACTTGCCTTTCGCGGGACTGTCAGAAACAGCTGCTGTATGCAGCTAAGGTTTAGCGAGTAATGTCTTTCATTAGTAGAATTATAAAACTCGTGGTGGTGGTTGGATTCATCGTTTTCATATTGGTGTACTTACAGTACTGGATGGAAAATAAGCAATATATTTTTAACAAGGAAGATGTCGCTAAGTTGGCTAAACAATATGCAGGTAAGTACAGTTTTGTTTACACGCTCTTACCTGGCTAACGTGAAATGTTTTGAAGGTGGCTGACGTTGACTAACTTTACCTTATGCCTCTCTCAGCTGGTTTGCCGCAAGACTTTTAGTTTTGCCAAGTTAGTTAATGTTAGCTAATCTTAGACCTTATATGAATACCAGCTTTATTGGAAGGTAGTTAGAGCAGTCCAGCAAGCCTGATGTAAACTAGTTACATATAGTACATGCTTGATGGCTTTCCCCCAGCTAGTTAGCTGACGTTAGCTGCCAAGTTCAGGGCAGCTGCTTAGTTAGCTGAAGTAACTACAAACATAGACTCCTGGCTGCTGGTTAATACCCAAATAGTTTGCTAGCCTCCATAGTAACATCATGTCTTCTCCGCTCAGAATTCGTATGAGCAATTAACATTAAAGGAAATCATTAGTCTTACGCAAACATTTCCAAATGAAACGACTCATACGAGAGAACCCAGTTATAGCGGTCATTGTTCTTTAATCAAAGGTCGCTTCAACCTACTTGGTTATTCTTGTTCAAATGTTTAAATAAGAGAAATAACATGGACTGTTAGTAAAATGATTTTAGTTACAGTACTATGCATTTGTCATTTTATTGTTTATCGTCAATTTGATACTATAGATCAAATACGTCAAAAGTTTATGCAGTATAAATACTTACATAAGGGGTGTACAACCTGAGTTTCATTAGGTGTGACTATGAGTTCTTTATTTGGCAAGTGTTATCTATGAAACAGTTTTTTATTAGTACGGAAAAAAGTAGGCGATTATTAGCAACATTTTAAACCGTGTAACTCAAGCAAATGAAGCCTACGCAAACAGTCAAGTAATTTCTGTCCGGTGGTTAATGCATAGTGGAGATCGCGTGGTTTTACTTTGGAAATACTTAGAACTAACATTGTTACGGCCTAATATTTGGCCGTAGAAAAGGTGTAGAAAATTATGAGACCCTGTCACATAAGGACAAGACAAGCAAACAATTTGATGATATGAGTAAATAATGAGTTTTTTTTTTTTTTTTTGACCATAAGCCAGGGGTCGGTCACCTAAAAGACAGAAAAATACCTCAAAATTTCGCAATAAGGCAATGTTCTGAGCCACAGCAGATTTTCACCTTCAAGAATTAAAAAAAAAGAATCCGAGATGCTAATTGTTTTCAGCAGTAAATAAAATATTTGATGATTTAAAGTTGTATTTATCCTTTAGCAGATTTTCCAATGGATCATTTTTTAGAATGGCCTTGCCCTTGTCAACTTCCCTCCCATGACCTGTAAAAGAGGTAGATGCGGTTTTTGTAGTAGATCACAATCGACTGCCTATAAAGTTGAGGAACAAGTTATGCTGAAACTCTAGCGAATGCTACATTCAAGTGATAACAGAAATAGTATTGAAATGAGACAATAGTTAACTTTAACTTTGTGATTATGCAGCTCATTGGCTAGGTAGGTAGCTAGGTATAAATGGCTGTTCTAGTTTGAGAGAGAGGAAAAAAAAACGCTAATGTAACCAAAACGTTAACGTTGTTTGTGAATGTGCAACTCGTTTATGTTAGCTCGCAAGTTAGATTTGTCATCAGGCTATATAGTTGCAAGATGGCTAACATTACTCTGGCTTTGTGTCAAGCTAGCTAGCATATACCGTTTTACCTGACAGAAAAGACTTCCATGTTACTTAGTGTTGTAGCCAAGTTACTTAACGTCAAGTCCGGGCTCCGGTATTCAAGTCCGAGTCACCAGTGCTCAAGTTTGAAACCAGAAGTGAGGAATGGGGAAAAGAAACAAAAATCGAATTTAACAGCCCCCACTATGAAAGATAACAAAATTAAATCTGAAGGCTGCCATCTTGCTCACCCAGCAGACATAAAATGTGAATTTAAATCAACTAATGAACAGTGAATTTTGGCATGTGTAGACCTTCCGTCTACACTGCACTGATAAGAGAGGGGAAAAAAGGGTTTTTAAAAGGTCTTCACTGTTTTTGTTTTGTTTGGGTGTCTGGAACTCCAGTGATTTTTAAAAATCATACATGATGGATAGCTGTTAAAGGCTATTTTATCATCTTGTCTCCACCGTATATATGTCAGATTGCATAACAAGGGTGAAACAGCACATTCCTGCATTAAGTGTTTCCATGTGGTCTGTTTTTACCTGCTACCAGGTCAAGATCATGAGCAAGCATTTACGAAGGTTGTAGTGGAGCTGCGTCGGAGATATCCAGGTCACATCCTGCCTGATGAGGACCTGCAATGGGTGTTTGTGAACGCGGGAGGGTGGATGGGCTCCATGTGTCTGCTCCATGCCTCATTAACAGAGTATGTTCTGCTCTTTGGCACAGCGGTGGATACCAGTGGACACTCCGGTGGGACTTCTGATTACATTGATCTGATACATTGATTATTTACATTTGATCATACATTTATTTATTTACAGAGATTGTAGATGAACTGAGAAATGTGTCTTTAAAATGTTTTTGTATTATAGTAGTTTGAGATTCTGAGTGATATACAGTAAATCTATACAAGTGGCTAAAACATAATGCCACTAAGAGAAACTAGTGATTCAGATTTGACCTTCATGCCCTTAACAACTTTGCAGTATGAGCATGTGCATATGGTTAAATAAAACCTTAGATGGGTTTGTTGTGTTATTGTTGGATGCCGTTCATGTTTTAGAGAAAATTTTATTTTCCAGGACGTTATTGGGCTGAAATATCAGACACCATAATCTCTGGGACGTTTCGGCAGTGGAAAGAGGGGACAACAAAAAGTGAAGTGTACTACCCAGGTTAGACTTCTCAGAATACTTTCCATCTTTTGCTGTTGATTCCCGAGAAGTCTGAATTACACAAGAATGATGCACAAGAATTACAGAAATTGTTTGATCATGGGCTATAGTTTTTTTTTTTTTTTTTTTTAATTTTAACAATGGCTTCAAAGCTGCTTGTCATGCTGTCTGGGGGGAGTCTTGCAGTCTTGCTTCCTATGAGAACAGTCCAGAGCTGTTGCAAGCTTCCATGATTCTGTTCCTGCTTTGGGTACACTTTGGTTGCAAATGTGTTTAAAGAGATTTATCACAAGCATCTGTGACTGCCAAGTAACACAAAAACTAAAATTTGGAAACTAGCAGATGTCTTTCAACTTTTAAAAGGAATCCTGTCCATTTAGATTTTCTCTGTCCCATTTCAAAATTCTCAGTTCTCCCAAAAATAAATAATGCAATCAAAAGTTATTTTGTGGTAACAGTACCTAGCACACTGCACTCCATTTATAAGAATTATTGATATAAGAATCAGTCACCTATAGTAATTGAAAACACTGGAAAAGAATCATTTGTATACTTGTGCAGTTTGAGAATCTCATATTATAAAAACTTGTGTTTATAAAAACACTTAAAAGAATCATTTTCTGTTCACATAATGTAAATTGATACTCAATGGAGCGCAATAGTGCTTAATAAGCCTTTAAGAATTTGAAATTTCGGGCATCCAAGGTGGCTCAGTTGGCAAGGCATTCACCTAGAGCCCTACAACACAATTCAAAAACAGCCAACAGTCGCCAGGATCCCATAAATCCACTAGTTCCATTAGTTTCACTAGCATGTAAAATATTTTAACAAAAAGTTGTGTAGTTCAGTTAACTGCTTGATGTCAGTGGCCATGGCAGGAAAAGAAACATCTGACAATGAAAATCGCGACCTTAATCATAAGAGCAATAAGAATGAAGGAGACCAAAACTGGCAAGGGATGTGTTAGTGGGCTAGTGTGCAACACACTGGACAAGAATGTAATCAAACAACTCTAGGAAGTGGTATTTTGTTTGTAGTTAAGAAATAATATATTGCCAGTTTTCAGTCATTTTTCTGTGTTTCGCATGCGGAATAAAAATAAGCATAAATAAATAAAAATAAAACATAAGGTCAGTTCTGCCTCAAATCACACCTTTGCTCCACTTGCAGTGACAAGCTAGGTTAGTCTTAAAGACTATCTCTAAAATTTTAGATGAATGTTGGGAGAAGTCATTCATCTACATATGGTAAAAAACTCATTGTTGCTGATCATTTAAAATAAACAGAACACAATACATTTTGATTTCCTTTATTTGATGCAGTAAGATTTTCTTGCTTTTCTCCACAGGTGACACAATTGTGCACAAAATTGGAGAGGCCACATCGGTACAGTGGAGTGCAGGGACATGGATGGTGGAGTACGGCAGAGGTTTCATCCCGTCGACACTAGGCTTTGCCCTTGCGGACACCATCTTCAGCACACAGGACTTCCTAACACTTTTTTACATAGTTCGAGTGTACATGAAAGCCCTGCTTCTTGAGGCAAACACCTTCCTTATTGAAGCTGGGGTATTTTGAACCATGCACTGATTTGTTGTGGCAAATCTGCTTGTCTCTGTTTTTTTTATGAGTCATGATGTCAGTGGACTAAAATACAATAAAATGTTTCTCACTGATGTGTCTGTGGGGGGGCCAATAACAGACCAGTTTATTAAGTGGTTGCAGAATAAACAGGTCAACAGCATCTCACTTTAATAAAGAACTAATGCTATATTGGTCCCCGTCTCATCTCTTTAAGGAAACACCACATTAACATAATGTAGTGGGGTATGTTTCTGTGCATGTCTGGACACTAACTGACATAAGCCTGTAGTATTCTTTTTGAAACATAATTAATTCATTTATCAGAAATATGAACTTTTGTTGCACAAATACACTGAGCATTAAAGGCAGGAATTAACATGAGATTTGACAGTCCACAGCAAGATGGGGATTGCGGGTATGCCGTCCACCAAGTTACGGGTTTGTGGGGCATACATATACAGTATAGCTGAGCCTTTTTGGGGGTGTCTGTACCATGTGAACTCATTTGAAGTGACATGGTTCAGACAGAAATTCACTTGACCATAAAATAAATGGCTAAACTTGGACCATTCTGTACTTTTCTTCCTTTTGCTTGTTTTTTGCTTCCATTTTCCCACATCATCTCAAACACTTCTCACCACTGACCTCTCCAGTCTGGATAGCCTATTCAGCCTAAAAATCCATGTGTCACATATGTACCCTGTTGATAAGCATATTGCATTTACACACCATGGATGAGATGGTAATGCCACACTGTCCTCTTATTGGATATTGCCTTGAACCAGGCTAATAAGAAGGTAGCCAAACAGTTCTCCAGTATCGGTTAAATTTGTTCAGTGCAATAACAACTATACTGCATTGGAGTTGATACTGAAATATGGATGTGGTGTTGTCAGAAGCTTTTTTTGATTTGCTGATGATTTCTCAGCATAGATTTCCACTGATTGAATAGCCTTTTAGGCTATCATTGTTATATAGCTACATCTATTCTGTGCTGCCTACAATTTTGTTGCCTTTTTCAGGTTGGAAAAATGATATTGTTAACATGTTAAACTTGTAGCTGCTGTGTGTGGGGAAAGGCGACAGTTTTCTGCCCATGTTTATACAGGCCAATATGTCAGATCATATGTACCTTAAAAAACTGTACAAAAATCACAAGTGATGCACAGAGGGCCCTGCTTTAGCATCATATGTACTCTGTTGTAGACTTCCATTTAAAAAAATTGTGTATTAATGCAGTATTGGTTTTCCCCCCTCTGTGCAATATTTTGGAAGGGGCAATTGCACATTAAGCTAATCTCTCTATAACAACCACTGCAGTCATGCAAGAGAGCTGAAGTGAGACATGCAATCCTCCAATACACTTGCACATACAAGTAGACACTAAGTGGAAGGTACTACTCCATTGATGTCATTCAAACAACTCACAGGCATCTACCTAGTTATGGTGTGCCAAGAGCTGTCTGACGAGGGGACCTTGGCCGACCTTCCCCACCCCTTTCTCTGTCAGCTCCCAGTCATTGCTGGCAGATGACACCACTGGTTGCAATCTCTTGACTTTGGGTCAGCCTGCACTCAAGACAAGCACCTTTCTGACTGAGCCACTTGGGAGCCATTTAATGCAATAGTTATTTCTGCTGCTGTGAAAATTGAAGGGTAGGTCCCACTGGACACACTTGTCTGTATTTAATTTCATTTTGTGCATGTCTGTATACATTTGCTTGGCTCCTGTTTCAGAACTTCATCTCTATATCATTAATCTATTACGCAAGGTACACTATAAAAACATATTTGAAACAGAAAAATTTCCCACATTTCCTAACACTTTAAAATTAATACCCATTTTCCTAGTTCCACTTCTAAGTAACTCTGCTCAGTTTGAATGTGAGGGTAACACTTTTGATTTGATCAAAAGCCTTGCTTTGAATGAAACTGACTCAAAATGTTTCTTGTGTCAGGATTTTTTTTTTTCATGCTGCTTTTCTGTAGTCTCCCAAATGTATTAATGGGCCTTTATTTGTTGATAACAGCAATATTTTCACTCTTCCATACCTAAACAGTTAATGTATGGTTTATCCTTATCAAAGATGCCAAACTGCTTTACATATGGGGAGTACATTAGCGGAGACAAGAGTTACCAGTATGAAGTTCATAAAGGGCACACTAGAATTCAAACAAAACTATTTCTATAATCTGTACTTTCAGAATCAGCTTGCATAGTATGTACAGTATTCAAACAAATAATAAAAATAAGCAAGCTCATTAACCAAAGGCAGTGTGTCCCACTTATAAGAATCATATTTGTCTGGAACAATTTGATTCTTCCAAGCAGCTGATTATTATCAGTGGTGGGCAGTTTGACTCTTAACTGAGCAGAATTATTTCATTCAGTATAGTACTGACTCACTGATTCATTCAGTTACTCTAGTTCTTTCAGTGTGTGTTTCCTTCACTGATCACTGGGTGTCTTCTTCTTGATACTCTGTCATTCAGTTGAAGAGGATTATGAAATGTACCCTGGCAAATAATTTAATCCATTGGGTAGATGGCAGCCCATTCAAACCCAGTTGAAAACACAAGCTTAATAATAATAAAAATACCAAAATTAGAAACATTAAGAAACAATATATAGGTTGTTGAGGATTCAAACATTCTCTTAAACAGCCGTAAAGATAGTTCAAAGAGAATGCTATTCTATGATGCAAACTTGCAACTTTTGACATTTTGATACAGTAGACATGAACATCATGAATCTACAGTGTGGGTGTGTTAAATTAGTAAACCTATAAATATGATTTAAAAACAGTCATGCCCATTGTGATTTGTATGCTGAAAACACTTCAGCCCACAGTTCTGATGATTTCGTTTCCACTTCACATTGACATACTGTGTAATCATGAGACAATATAAAGTACATTTGTAGCATTATCATAGTATCTATTAGTTGAAAAGCCTATTTTAAAACACACACATGGTTTGTTAGGTTCAGGACAAGAATATATGTACGGACGTGTGGAAGGGAGAGAGCTGAACTTTGAACAGCTGAATTCTCCTGACACAACTGATCACAATACATGGGTTTGTGAACTTGTGGACTCCTGTCAATGTCAATAACAACATAATGGGTTTGAAGATAAATTCTTACATTATCACAAATGAACTTCTGGTCCCACTGGAGTGTCAGTAAAACATTACCTTGCCCAGTTCAGAATTCTCTTTAAATCTTCTTCAATCACTTGGGTAGCTTCGAATCTCTTAGCTTCACCTCAAAATTTTGTGTACTCACAAATTTACAGTTTTGCTGTCCTTGTCAAGGTCATTTATGTAAGTAAAGAACAGCAGAGGTCCCAATACCTGCTCCCTACTCAGGCAAAATCTCTCAAATCATTACTCTTTGTCATCTATACTGAAGTCAATTTTAAATCCAGCTCAACACAACTCTATAACCGACTTCAGTGTAATAATAAGTTACTGTGAAGAAGAACCTTCACCTGCCCACAACAGCAACAAAAAAAAAAACTACTGACTTTAAAAATGTGTACATCAATTATATTTTACAGTGTTAAACAGGCCATACAGTGGCTTTTCTTGCAACTTTAAATCATGCCTTGATATTTAGGAAACCAACTACTTTATATATAGAAATTATATAGAAATACAAATTTTAGTAGATTTTTTCCCCCACTGTTTCTCTGTCCTAGAAATTGATGAGCTGTTTTCATGAGGGAATAGGGGGTCGTTCATGTTCATGAGCCAATATCCTGATTGGCTACCCAGCCCCCTCAGGCCTGTTATAAAAGAACAGACTGGCACTGCTCCTTGACTTCAGGACCAATTTTCTAGCAAATCCAGCCTCATTGGCCTCAGCGCAGTCAGTTGAGACATGCACTGTGCACACACAAATATGAGGACTGACTTTTACTGTAACATTCTTGCTAGAAATGAAATGCACATTTTACATGACCTGCCTTATTACTCATATCGGCTAAGGTTACCTGCTAGTGAAGTGTGCAGCTGAACTGAACTGAATAATAGGGGTAGGCTAAACATCATTCATCTATTAAAATGAACCCCAGCACTGACCACAGATGTCATATTTTCACATTTTTCTCCATTTATATCAGTGTGCAAATACCATGCAAAACACAAGAAATCACATTGCTGAGTGTATGGCCCCTATAAAAGTTTTGTGTTCATGGAGGATACACTGTTGTAAGCACCAATTTACACATTTACCAATAATAGATCCCATCATCTACTTCATTTCAAACAGGATAATTGTAACTGTGTTTGTGAATGTGATATTATGTTTCTGGTACCCAACCATTGGCTAATGAGCCTCTTAACACCTTTCACAGCATAGTAACATCTGTGTAAGTCAAGGTAGCCAGCCCTCCTGCTCTGACCATGCTGAATGTCTTTGGTTTGATTCAGCTCAATGAATGTCCCCGTTGAGAGATGCTTGTCATGAGTAAGAGCATCAATATGTGCTCAGATATGTTTTTGTTGAAAAACAAAGGATAGCAATTGTAGTTGAATTGCAAATAATGCTTCGTGGCTTTTGCAGCTTGTAAAGTGTTTAATTTTTCTAAAAGCAGCTACCGTCTTCTTACTTTGGAGGCAAACAGCGCCAAGTACCAGCATTGTTATTTGCCATACGTATTCTCACGACTGTTCTTTTTTTTCTTTGAGAGAGGCCGACTAGCTATGGGTAGACATTTCTTTCGCAATGTTGAATGCTTATCAGGAGTGGTACCTTATCGCCAGTCAAGGTTGAGAAAACAGAAATAAATTAATTCAGCAAGTGGGAAGAAAGATTAACATTTTGAACTATTTTTTCCTAAAAACTAAAACTTCTTGATATTATTTGTACTCAACATAGTTCAAGTTTACAATGCACATCTCCATATTTACTCACGCGTTAGCCACGCGAACCAATTGTTGGTCTGAGTCGTGGAATAATACTTTTGCAGATGGCAGCCAGTACAGTGCAATGAAATCATTAACTGCGATTTTGCGAATATTGTGTTGTTACAAATCAGCTCTAAAATTTATCTTAACTTACTATTACTAGAGCAAAGAATGTTATAAGCAGGAATCACTTTTGTACTTTTCTCCTGTATAGTTTGGTGTTTATAATTGCTAAAATTTAATTGATTCAGTTCAGTAAAGGCGTGTTGACATTCGCAAGTCACTGTGGAGTCGCCATTAGGAAAGTGTAGTGTTACAGGAGGTGTAACTACACACCAGCCGTTGGTAGCGTACAATACACTAAGAATTTGTGACAGAATTAGGAATTGCCATTAGGGGGCGCTGTTGCCACTTCAATAGGTGAGGTATATATCACAAGATGGACAAGATATTAAGATATAAGATGGTTTAAAACTGGCCACAAAAAACGGGAAATTCATGAAATCACCTCTGCATTCAGCTTATGCACAGCTAAGGCTTTCAGTACATTTAATAAATTCTATGATACTTTATCCCCATTATGTTACTTCACACAAAATATACTCAGCACTAGGCAGATTGCTGAAGGCTGAATCTTATCTCAAATGGCAAAATATATAGCCTTCAGATGAATGAAGGAAATAAGCATGTAAGCATTTGGTTACTTAGACATTAGTTGCTACATAATTTTGACCAATTATGTGTATTGTTTCTTTTTTAGTAAGTAACTGCTAAGAATATACTGTATGTCACTACATAGAAACATGCTGGGCCAGTTTTCCAGACCCAGATCAAGCATACTAGAACTCTTCATTTAGGTCTGGGCACACTGAGTTATTTATAAAACAATTTACAACTTGTTTATTCTAAGATGATGATAAACTGCTGAATTCTTTATCAAACTTATCCCTGAAAGGGGCTATTTAATCTCCTATGCATTGTTCATCATACCAAAAATGATTCATTAATGCACATCATTCAGTACATCACAATAGTATCAGAGAACGTATATAGCTTGGAAAAAGTGATATATGTGTAAATCTATATATATAAATCTTTGCAAAAATATATACAGATTGCTACTCAAGTTGAACAGGCCACGCATACCTCATGTGATATTCAGGTTCCTGCAAAACTGCATGCAAAAGACCATGCAAAGCATGCACTCAGAAATGATGCAGCACAGAACATTGTGCACAGAGGCAATTCAACCAAATCAAAATCTGCTCACACCTGTTATCTTTGTAGCAAACCTTCAGAAATGCCTAGCTCAGAAACTTACTTGTAAAACATGCAAAGAAACTGGACATTTTGCTAAAGCATGTCACACATCTCAGGTAAAAATGACAGAGGAACATCAGGTGAAAACAACAGGAGCAACCATTCTGCAAATGACTAACTGATGCAAGTTTACTCAAACCTGAATGCACAGTTGAAACAGGACTAGACTCTTGTATTTACCAACCAATTAAACTAATTGTAGCTACTGGTTCTTCTGTCTCACTGCTACCAATGGACATTTACCTGCAGTAGTTTAGTAATTTTCCTCTTGAACATACTAGAGTTTTCCTTGTTATTTACCCACAGCAGGATTTCAATGTGCTAGGCTGTATGAATATTACCATTTTAAACATGATGGACTTTACGTACTTGCTTCATTTTGCATTGTGAAAGCAGACTCTGCATATGGATCTGATTGTTGTACTTAATTTGTGCATTATGAAGAACAAATTGAGCACTGCATATCATATTCTTTTGAATCTCTTTCAGGATTTTATTCCTTCAAAAAGAAAACATCAGAAGTCACTTCAGTGTGTATGGACTTGCACTTGTTGCACATGCACACAGTAGTGCTTTGACTAAAAACAAAGCTTCCAGCTTTTCCTCTGAGGGCCCCTAGTAGAGGGTACAAGCACTTTATAACTTTTAAAGCTCCAGATGAGGACAGCTGTGCCCATCCCAAAATTCTCAACCTTGCATTTTTTTATGCTTATATTAAGTGGGTGTGACAGGGCTGTGATTGTGAGTTTTGGTTTGTAAGTTTGTGTCAACATCATTTCTCGCTGGAGTTCAGTCCATTCAATGGTTTTATATTGTTGCTGACTAAAGAACTGGCTAACTGGCTGAAAATAAATTGCGCTAACTAGCTAGCTTCCTTCTGAAATACAATACAATCAAATGGCTTCACTCACACTTTTTTAAAGAAATCACCAGAGCAACTTTAGAACTCTGAATGGAGGAACTAAACTGATTCTCAGGGATTGTGGTACCACTACTTTGTTCCATTCTGAACGGGACAAAGTGAATGGAAATTGCAACCAAAGACAAGTGGGAGTTTAACAGCATAAATTGTTTGAGTCGGAATAGCAGGCAGGAGCTAAATCCAAACATGCCTGAGAAATGGTTTCATCTCTCAGAATTGTACAAGGTTGGAAATGGAAAGCAATGAGCCAGACAACATGGTTTTAAAATGTATTTTCAGCATTAAAAACTCATTTCCTGATGGTTTGAGTATTAAGTAGTATCATCTATAGTGCCTTGCAACTGAACAGAATGAACACTATTCAGCTATTGGCTGGACATGCTGAGACACCAATAGTGCCAAAAAGGGGGTGGGGTGCAACATTTTTGATGATGTGATGGCAGGGAAATAAATATACAGAAGCTGAAGAAAAGGAAGAAAAGGGAGGAAACCAAAATCATCTAAGTTTGGGCATTTATTGGATCAGATCATTCTTTTTTAATGAGTCTGCCATTAGAATTATTGTGGTTACATCTGTAGGAAACCCCCAAAAGGGTCTAGCCTTCCCTGCTCTTATAGATATGGGGTATACCCTGCAAATCTTGTCTGCCGGTATATTGGCCATTCCAGTCAGGAGGCCCATTTGTTTCTGGTGTTGTTAACACAGCAGTGAAATTGGTGTGCTATTCTTTCAAAATCAGAGGGTGTTTAATGTTTTTTTTCCTCAGGGTAGAGAAATGAGATGACTGGTTTTCAAGTTCCAACAGGTGACTTTGCATTTTCCTCTTTCCAGCTTTCTCTGTACTAGTGTTGGAACCAGGTCTTTTTCCCCATCATAGATCGAATGTTGTCAGTCCACTTGCATTTGCACTATACTGCATTCATTTAAACAACATAATTACTTCAGGCAAGCCCTTGAAAGCTATGCTGTGTAAATAAGGCCCCTAGACTTAACCAGGAGATAGCTTAAAAGAGATACAGTAACCTCAATGCAAGCATAATGCAAACAACTCCTAAAAAGGCATTTTTGCTGCACATCTAATGACAAAAACAACAATAGTTTTCTAAATATATATTCCACTACTAGAGAAGAAAAGTAATTTTGAGGCCAAGAAGACCAGAGAAGTGAGTGAGTATTTTGCCCAATAATCAGCACTTGGTTGACATTTTTAGATACTAAAAGGCTTCGAGCATTTAATTTACATTTTAATGGCTGTTTATTTTTAATATTACTGCAGTAGTGTATCCCTCTTTCGCAAAGTCATAAGCAATAAAGTGAACCACAAGTTTTAAGCATGAAAGCACCATACATTTAAAAAGATTCTTTTTCTATTGTATATTTCAACCAAAAACATTTTTGTTAGAAAAGTAAATAAGAATTCATTGAAAATTTGCATTAAATTTAAATAGTGTTATTTGAAGACCTACTTGATGTGATTTGGCAGCCTTTCCTTTTCCATCTTTCCCACTTAGGAAAACTATTTCAAATGTTCAAAGACATGGCAAACCATAAAGGTGGCAAGCACTCATGTTTTTAGTTTGTGGTTAGCAAACTGGTCACAGTTGTAAGTTGGTCACAGTATTCATTCTGACTTATTTAGTAAATTACAAATCTATATATCTCTTATGAAAATTCAGAATTTGTACATATTTTTCTAATCCATACAACTGTAAATGTACATATAAATGAATAAAGTACAGTTTTCTTGCATCCCTTTTATCCTATAGTTTGAGCTGGTTTCCACAGTTGCCATCTTGATTGGAGTCTATCTTGGTTGAAGGTCTGGGTAGAATATTCCGTGTATCACACCTTCTATGACGACATTTGAACATATATCTAGAAAGAAAAACAATGATATTGCAAAAAAATGAAAACATTTTGAAAGAAACTTCTGTCTCAAATCATTTCACATTTAACTGTTTCAGATGCAACAATTCATGCACTCCTGGATTTTTACTCCATTGTTATTTAGAAGTTGATATGGAGACAGGGGTGTCAAAGTAGCACACAACAGACATTCAAACCATCAAGCATTCACAAATAGAGCATGTATGAGTGAACAACTATTGCAAGGATTCTCTGAGTTTGATTGACATCTGATAGTGGGTATGAGCTACTACTGGGCATTAGATGGGTCAGCATTAAGGTGTCTGATAAGGTGATAAAGATACAGCTGAACCTCTGACCAGTGCAAACTGTATATTGGTTATGAGTGTCTATTTACTGGATTATCTCTGTAATTGGGAAAATGTACGCACACTTGTTTGCTGCCTGTAAATATACATTTTTTTATATAGATGCTCAAAATATTTACTGAAAAGTCCATGCAATGGCAGCAAATGTGTTCTTTTTAAGAGTGAATTATTTAAGAGAAAACTGAACTGAAGTCCATCCCTGGATGTAAAAGACAAAGGACGTTGTGAAGGGCTGACTGCATTACCATCAGCTGCAGGCAGCACGTATGGGTCCCGCAGGAAGAGTAGCACCGGCTGATGGGACAGTTTACTGCAAACATCAAGCACAGACGAATCAGTGAAGCAAAACCACGTTAACCTTAAACAAACAGTTTAAATAAATAACAAAATAGGTTATTTCTTAATTTACTTTAATTTATTCTCCTCATGTTTTAATTGTTTATTTATTATGTTCATTTTCAAGTTAAGAATGATTTTGGCATTTTGTGTGTGATATAGGATGGTGTATGGTACATTTCAAGGTTACACTTTTAGAGGGTTTTTTTTTACCATGTGATCACATCAAATGACAGGGACTACCCTATTTTTGCCAGTTTCATTCTTTGATCTTTAGTCAGTAGTTTACCATCCAAGAATGTTCAATGGACATTCAACTAGCTAGCTAGTCTGTTGCGATCAGCATAATGTAACGACATAGGGTATCGCATGCTACCTGTAACTCAAATTAATTCAATAATACATATTTTTTTATTAGGCAGTTATTCACCTGTTCAAATCTTGAATGGAAAATAAATCACATACCTTGATTCCTCAGATTCAGTTTCAAATGATCTTTAAATAAAACAAAAGAGAAAAAAGAAGATTTACACTCAAAACTAAACACATCCGATATAACTGTACTTTATCAAACAAGACTGTATGAAGCAAAACACGGCCTTAAAAATGGCATTTACAATTGTACTCCATATTTTCATTTGGAATAATATGTTTTCCTATTGCAAATGCTTTACTAATATGTTTTTCTATAATAAAATGCGACAACTTACCCACAACTCTCAGTTTTTGGTAATGAGGGAAAGTGGCGAATATTAAGGAAATCCAGAAATACCTTCGGTAGAACTTCATTCTCATTAATTATTGTCTGCAAAAACAAAAAGTTTTTGATTTTAAAAGAAAAATCTGCAACTCTCTCAGTATGTTAAGGAGAAGACACATGAAGAAGAGTGACTGGCTGAGTCAATTTAAGATTAACTGCTAGTAAATATATATTCCACTCAACAGCTGCTGCAGTGAACCTGCATTCCTACACAAATGATCATTCACACATCTTTGTAGCTTTCCAATGGAATATCACACCTACTGTACAATGATGGTTGTTGCTTAATTTGCGCTGTGGTCATAAATATAGGTTTTAATAAATATTATTTTAGATTTCACAGAATTCATGAAATTCTTTACTTGTGTGTCCAGCAACTAATAAAACCTTCAACTGTAGCAGAATACAATGCAGACATCCTACTCTCACAATTTCAACAATCACTCAACAATCACTTCTTCATTTAGTGTAGGAGTCTAAAATAAAACAGAAGCTGAAGAAAACTCTTTAGATGGCAATGAACAAAAGTGGCTTGAACAAAGTTTTACATTTTAATTTCAAGGGGTCTTGGCAGACAATAACTCCTCAAGATTAATATGTTATTTTCATGCTTTTGGTTTTCATCAAGTGGACACACTGTGTTCTTATGATATTGCACTCTGAACAGATACCCTCTGGGTTCTGTGACTGTCTTATGTTACCATGGAGTGATTTTGCCTCATTTCATTCATCCTGTTAATATCCCATTCTTTATGCATTTCCCTCAACTTTATGCTTTTATCCATGCTGTCTACTTCACCACTTGAAGCCCCTGCTATGCAGGCATGAAAAGTCTCTTGTTAAACTGTATTCTCTCAGTAAAATCTGGCAAGATCATGTTGTTGTCCAGAAGATCATTTTTTTACATCTGAAATAATCTTACAGAGACTAATTAGAATACAAAATTCTAAAAAAATATATAAAAATAAAATTCATTATTTGTGACAATACTTGTAAGATTTAAGCAGAACTTTAAACAGGAAGAAAATACCCCATTATATACATTTTTTTCTATTATATCAAGGTTTTAGTTCCTATTCAATCATGGTTTTGAATAAGAGGGCACTGTATACTATACTGTATATATGTGTGATACTTTGTATTTTTGTATGTTAGACACATTATGTTGAGATCCTTTATTGATCAACCTGGCTGCTCAGTGATTATGACTGATGAACAATAATGATAAAGTTACTGATTACAACAAAGTGCCTCAACACATGTGGTATTTGGCTTCTAAAAATAGGAGCATCAGCACCTTTTAACAGTCATGCTTAATGTAGTTCAACCTCCTCTTTCAACTGTTGCCTTTAGTATGATGAAATCAGGTATTATTTCCGCACAAGTCAACACAAAATGTATGCATTGATACTGTGAGAAATCCAAATGCATGATTCAAGAAAATATGGTATCTGTATTCCTGCTGACCCTAGCAAATGACAATGCAAGTGCACCTGCAGGTATAGCTCGAGTCCCTGCCGGCGCTGTTCCAGGACCCTGGGAACCCAATTGCGGACATGTTTGGAAGGGATTTCAGGTGTTTTTATAATTTTCTTCAGCTGAAAGAAAACAAGAGATGAAAAATTACTACTGGTGAGATTACAAACGGAGACAATATTAGTGTAACCAATTTCCTTTTTCCCTGCACTGAAGTGTAGTGGGGTCTCCATCTGAAAATTTATTTTCAGGCCAGAGAGATGGCTGTGAGAAACTGCAGAAGGAAATGTTCATAGTTGGACTATGCTACAAGATTTATGAACAGTAATTTTGACTGTGACCTTGTAACCCTGTCATAATATCATAATATTTAAAAAGTATGAAATAAATGGGATTCTCATCATTTAATTAAAATACAGCTAAAATAGGGCTACACATACCGCTGATGGTATGTGGCAGTGTCCCTGGGGTAAGTGAAGTCATCACTAAATTGTGGAATAATATATATTATTCATGAAAGGCACAATAAACAATCATACAGTCATGGCCAAAAATATTGGCACCCCTGCACTTCTTTGAGATAATGCACCACTTCTCCCAGAAAATGTTGCAATTAAAAAAGCTTTGGTATTCACATGTTTATTTCTTTTGTTTGCATTGGAACAACACAAAAAAGCAGTGAAAAAAGCCAAATCTGAGACCATTCCACACAGAACTCTGAAAATGGACTGGACAAAATTATTGACACCCTCAACGTAATATTTGTTAGCACACCCTTTGGAAAAAATAACTGAAATCAATCTCTTCCTATAACCATGAATGAGTTTATTACACCTCTCTACTGGTATTTTGGACCACTCTTCTTTTGCCAACTGCTCCAGGTCTCTCAGATTTGAGGGGTGCCTTCTCCCAACTGCTGTTTTGAGACCTCCACAGGTATTCTGTGGGATTTAGATCTGGTCTCATTGCTGCCCACTTCAGAACTCTCCAGCACTTTGTCTTAAACTATTTCTGGGTGCTTTTGAAGTCTTCTTCAGGTCATTGTCCTGCTGGAAGACCCATAACCTCTGATGGAGACCCAGCTTTCTGACACTAGGCCCTACATTGCGCTCCAAAATTCTTTGGTTGTCTTCAGATTTCATGATGCCATGCACACAGTCAAGGCATCCGGAGCCAGAAGCAGCAAAGCAACCCCAAAATATCTGTGAACCTCCACCATGTTTGACCGTAGGGACCATGTTCTTTTCTTTGTAGGCCTCATTTCATTTTCTGCAAACAGAACAATGACATGCTTTACCAAAAGGCTCTATTTGTCCACAGGACGTTCTCCCAGAAGGATTTTGGCTTCCTCAGGTAAGTTTTGGCAAACTTCAGTCTGACTTTTTATGTCTCTGTGTCAGCAGTGGGGTCCTCCTGGGTCTCCTACCATAGCATTCCATTTCATTCAGATGGTGACGGATAGTGTGAGCTGACACTGTTGTACCCTGTGTCTGCAGGTCAGTTTGAATTTGTCTGGAAGTTAATCGAGGTTCTTTATCCACCATTCGGACAATCCTTCTTCACAATCTTTCATCAATTTTTCTCTTCCGTTCACGTCTAGGGAGGTTAGCTACAGTGCCATGGGCTGTAAACTTCTTGATGACGTTGCGCACAGTGGACACAGGAACATTAAGATCTCTGGAGATGGACTTGTAGCCTTGAGATTGTCCATGCTTTTCCACAATTTTGGTTCTCAAATCCTCAGACAACTCTTTGCTCTTCTTTCTTTTCTCCATGCACAGTGTGGTAAACACAGACACACAACACAAAGGTTGAGTCAACTTTTCTGTTTGCAAGTGTGATTTCTATATTGCTCACACCTGTTACTTGCCACAGGTGAGTTTAAATACAAATTAAAGGAGCATCACATGCTTGAAATCCAATTATTTCTCACAATTTTGAAAAGGTGCCAATAATTTTGTCCAGTCTGTTTTTGGAGTTCTGTGTGGAATGATCTCAGATTTTCCAATGCAAACAAAAGAAATAAACATGTGAATACCAAAGAATTTTTAATTGCAACAATTTTCTGGGAGAAGTGGTGCATTATCTCAAAGAAGTGCAGGGGTGCCAATATTTTTGGCCATGACTGTATGTAAATCAACAAAGAGAAAGTAGCTGTTATTAAGCTGAAATCTGGTTAAGAGGAAGAATGAGCTATGAAAACAATCCCTTTTAGAAACACTTCTTAAACTTATTTGTCAGGCCAGGGGTACTTAACTGAGCTATGCAAGAAGTACAGTAGCCAAGTCAATTTTTGGATCTGTAGAACACATGACACAATCTACAATGTCACTGTGTGAGATATGAGGGGATTTTTCAGCCCTCAGTATTTATGGCTGAATTAATAAATGATCTTTAACCTTTGTGCAATTCAGCACTATGAGCATTACTGCTGTTGCTGTGCATTGGGTTTGTGTTGGCTGACAACCCTTCTTTGTGAACAACCCAAATTGTATGAGAATCTGCTTTGCATAAACAAGCCCTGGAACATGACCCAATATTGCAAATGGACCTTTCCCTGATTTGGTAAGCCGTTTACTAGGCCAAATTGCCTAATCGAATCTTTCAAAATTTTTTTTCAGCCGGAGCTCTGCAGCTGAGTTTGAAACTGGCCCTGTCATCTGCTGACGATGACCAGGAGCTTACAGTGGTGAAACAAATTTTCTTTGGATATACTGAATGCATTCTACATACTTACTAGCAAAGCTATTAAGAATGAAGAACTTTCAACAAGAAGTATATACCATGCTGCTAAAAATCATCAATAATAAAAACCCCAAAAAATAAGTTAATAAGCCATTTTGAGGGAATACATTTTTCACAGGCACGCCTTTCTGCAGGCATTTAACACCTGACTCTAACCACACACAAAGTCTGCTCAGTCAGCACATTCGTGTTTGGTACCTTCATGCCAGCAGTCACTAAAAATGCCAGCAGTATCCACTTTGCTATTCTGTCCCATTTGCATTAGTGTTTTCCCAAGTGTTTAAGGGTCGTGTGTGGTGGTTAAAAACGTTATGGCATGGTTGTGAATATTTGCATTGGAGTGGCATTTTGGCGCAGGGTAGAAGGCCTTTTTGTGTTTGCTGATTCCCCCTGAGGCCTGGCAAAAAGCACTGTGAAACGTTCACCAACTGTGGCTCCTCATAAGTTGTATGGGTTTCCAGTTTCATTTTTCTTGGCCCCAAGCACTGTTACTTGCAACTATACTCATCATTAATGATCTTCTATGTCACATCAGGGAGAGTTTTTTTATGTAAACATTTTCCTCCATTAAACCCAACACATATAATTAGATTAGACAGATACTGGAACTAGATAAAGGTTGCAGCTTATACTTCTGAGCAAATCCTATCCATTATTGAAAGTTGTGTGTTACATGCAGTTCCAGTTCAGGGTGAGAACCATGTACAGCCTGATCACAGACTGCAACCTCAGAGACAGATGTGCAGAGGGTGCCTCTGTGAACTTACCATCTTGTGCAGTGTGTGGAACTGACTGTAGCGCTTTTCTACTGTGTGCTGCCGTCCACTCATCAGCACCTCAATCTTGAAAACCTGGAGAAAAGAGAGCAACAATTAAGCACAACAGGATGCACAGAAATGACTATTCTGGGAATCAATATGCACTCAATAGGCATGGTAAAAAAAACGTGTTTTATAACCGCGGAATCATAAGAAGTTTGGGACTGTGTCAAGCCTGGCCTTGAACACTGTAAAGATCAGTGCTTTAGAAGTCCTGGCAGGCTGTTTCATGCATTTATTACTCTATGAAAGCCAAAATACTTTCGAGTATCAATAACAAATTTAACTGTAGCTAATGTCCTGTTGCCCTGCTGACAAGACTAATCTTAAAATAGTTTCTGTAGTCCACTTTGATTAATCAAATCTCTCCTGACTCTCCTCTCATCTAGACTTAAAAAAATTAAGTGTCTTGAGTCTCTCTTCACAACCGGTACGTTTTGTACCTGGAACCAATCTTTCACTGTACTTTTTCAGGAGCATCTATGTCATTCTTATTGTGTGGTGCCTGGAACTGGATAGAAGTACTCCAGCAAACTGACAAAGGCATTATATAATATTAATATAACCTCCTTCAATTTGTTCTCAATACCTTTTGCTATGTACCCCAACATCCTACTTCTGTTTTTATGGCTTGAACAGAATATCTTGATCCAGACTGACTTGGGTCAATGTGTATTCGAAAGTCTTTTCCTATGTAGCACACATTGTAGTTTTGAAATGCTCTAACATGAACTCTGACCTGTAACACTGTCATTGCCCATGTGTAACACTTCACATTTGGCAATATTAAACTTCACTTGCCAAATGTCTGCCCACTTCAGGATTCTATTTAAACTTTCATGAATCACATGTGGAGATTCCAAGCTCTTAGTTTCACCTCCAACTTTACTGTCATTAGCAAATTTACAGAAAAGTTCATTAGCAGCAATTTTACTTACGTTGTCCTTGTCAAGGTCAAATAAGGAACAGCAGAGTTCCAAGCACTCCACTTCCCACAGCTCCTTGCTCAAATGAAACCCCTCTTATCAATACTCTTTGTATTCTATGTTTAATATAATTGTGAATCCAACTGAATACAACACCATTAATTCCTACTGATTTAAGCTTGATAAGTCACTCATGTGGTGCTTTGGCAAACACTTACTGATATGTAATATCATAAGCCCCACTCAAGTCTACACATTTAATATTTTTCTCACTGAAGTACAGAAGACTTTCTCAGCATAATCTTGCTGTACAAAAACCATACTGACCGTACTTTATCATAATGTTTAATTCTATTAAGTATGCCAAGACTCTTACGCTTGGTGACTAATATTCATGTAGATAATTCCCCTGATCCCTATAATCTTTAAAAATTGAAAACAGAGTCTTTGAGCTTTGTCCAAAATGTTTCCAGGCAAACTCATTCCCATAGTCATATCCCAAGTCTCATCTTTACGAGTTGCTTATGTTTGTGGAGACATGACTGTGTACAGTTCCATGCTTCTTTAAGTCTTTTGGGGATTATTATTAAGAAACCCTGCCTAGATACCACTGTTGTTGATAACTATAGGCCCATTTCTAACTTGCCTTTTCTTGCTAAACTTGTCAAGTTGCCTTTTCTTTCAGAGAAAGTTGTCTTCAAACAGTTATCAACTTTCTGAGTAAAAATAGCCTTTTTCAGTCCATTTCCACTCAAAGCACAGTATTGCAACTGCAACTGGTAATGCACAGTAAAAAATACTTCCAAATGAATTCAAATTCACTCAAATGAAAGTTCTTAGTTCTTTTTAACCTCAGTGCAGTATTTGATGTTGATGATCATGTCGTCTTAACCAACTGCCTTAGGGCTTACTGAAAATGTGGTGAGCTGATTCTGTGCATATCTGTCTGATATACAATTTTCAAATGTCACTTATGGAATGTGTGTTCTTCCCTGCTCCAGTGACCTGTGGAGTCCCTCAGGGAACCATGTTGAGGTGGTTTATTCTGTATTTGCATGATGCCTCTTGGCCAAATTATCTGAGAGCATTCTATTTATTTTCAGTTTTATGCAGACAATGCTCTACTACACTTGGGTGTCAAGCCCAGTAACCTGAGTGAAATATGTTATTCTTAATTGTCTCAACACTATAAAAAACTGGATGGCTCAGAATTTTCCCCCATTTGAATTCCAATAAAATTCAAGTCCCAGCACTGAGTACCAGTCAGCAGTTAGATCTTATTCATGCAAATCTGGGTATCTTTGGCCCTGAAGTAACATCGTGAAGAACTTTGGTGTCATCTTTGATTCAAGGCTGGATTTTGACATATTAAGAATTACGATTTTACACAGAAGCATTTCCCATTGACTAACATGGATGGAACATCCAGAATCTGAAAATTCTAATGCATGCAGCTGACACAATGTAACATTGTCACAATGAGCCTGCTACAGCAGCCACAGACACAGACCATCTTTCAAGCAAAGCTTGTAACTACTGGTTGCAACCATGCTGGGCTTTTTCAAGCCAATTTATGAGTTGTCTTCAAACTTTAATTTGTAGTTCTTAACACAATCCTTGCTACATTCCTTTTGCTAGCACAGGACATTCAATATTCACTCTTCATTGTCTTTTGTATGCTGCCGTCTTCCTCTTCCTCTGATCTTGTTGGTTTTGCAGATTACTTTGCAATAGAATAAAAGCAGCAACAACAATTGGTCTGCCATCAAAACAATATCAAAAACTAAACCAACTTAAGATAAGACAGAATTTTGGCCACACTACCACACACAGTGTAGACGAGCACTATTCTAAAGCAGAGTCCTGCATCAGGTCAGATATCCACCCTTGGCTGAACAGCAATTAGCTTTGCAACCAAATCCCTTGTCCCCACCCTAAGGGTTAATCTTTGGTTAGATGAGGCCCTACCTGTGCGTGTGTGTTTGCAGACAAACAAAACAAATTTAATATAAGAAAATGACACTTAAGAAATGTGCCACGTCCCAACCCAAAATACGACAGAAATAAAAGTGATCTCACTCAGTCTATTCGTAGTTGCTCTCATCTCACAGACAACTCTGTCTGCAGGCCCTCAGCCACTGCACCAGCATGTGTCAGTGCAGTTTCTTTCATTTTGTTAGTATTTTTACATTTTTAAAAACATATATGAGAAAAAGAGTCAGAGGGAAGGAAGTCATCAAATCAAAGGGCAGTATATCTCTCACAGACATCTTTACATTGCAAGCAGTGTTTTAGATCTAAACAAACACAGACAACTGGAATTACAGCTGAATAATATTCATCCTCTCAGTGTCGTGTTACAAAAACAGCCTAAATGGTCCCTGACAAACACCCCTTAGAAATGTATAGGAAATATCAAAGCCCCTAAACATTTTTAGTCACCTCATCTATCAAACAGCAAACAAATAAAAGGTTTGACCCAGTCCCCTCACAAAACTTCCCTTTCTGGTGCCTACTTTTATCCCTTTGCAAAATAACTGCTTCTACCTGCATCATTAATATACATCACTTGCCAAATTACAAAAGTGTATACAAGTGACATGATTACGTGATCATAATCCTAACACCAATTAGGGATTAGTTACGCAATCTTGAAATCTTATTAAAAACAACAATTTTACCCTAACAACTTTTAAAATTGTATAACGTGGTAAATGATCAAAGCAAGGCAGCCAAGCTCATGAGTGAAAGCGGTGAAGTTTTAAAGCAATGAAAAGGCAACAATTTCTTGCCCTATAGGAGGAAAGTTTGCTGTATTGTCTCTCTCTTTTTTACATTACATGCATTTAGTAGATGCTCTTATCCAAAGCAACTTCCATCGCAATGCACACTCATTTAGGCTTGTTGTTATCATTTAGTGAACTTGTGAAGGGGAGATGAAAATTATTCATCTTATTCTTTGAATATTTGCATTTGCTCAGCTGGGAGCTTAAATAAACACCAGTAAGAAGACCGTGATATGCATCTTGCTGTTCTTCATGTCTTGTCATTCTTGAAGGTTGTGTAGTGTGTCACAGTACTGAGTATTCATATTAATAACATTCCCATGTGCAAGTAAATTTATATGGACAAATATTTATACAATAATATATTATTATCTGACTTCCAAATTATGAGTTTTTTTATGCTTTTTCAACCTGGTAGTTATTTTAAATTCAAACACTTCATACAGTTTGAACTAAGTAGAGGCCTGAGCACTGCTCCTATATGCCAGCATCACTGAAGCAAGTATCTCAACCCAACTGATTTTCCTCCATGGACACACATCGCATTGACTAGGGTCCAATGTGAGGTGTCCAAAATCAACTACCAATTTTTTAACAGTTCCTGCTTCTTGATTAAGTGAATGTATTTGACTCACCCCACCAAGTAAAGTAATCTGCCACAGCCAAAATAAGAGACTCCTGGATCTGTCTCTTTGGTTCCTGCTAGGAATTTTGTATCAGTGGAGGATAAGTGACTTCAGGTAAGACTGACATTAGCTGCCTCTGCTGAGACCCTGTGTGACTGATCAGCACTGCATTACAGGTTACCAGTGCTAAACTCTCGAGAAAGCTTTATCTACACATTCTGTTTCTGCATGGTGTCTTAACAAACTATCTGCTTTATTATGCAGGTTCCCAGGTTGGTTAACACTGTCATTATATCTAATTCAGTTGTTAAAACCATTGAGCTAACTTCCCTTCTGGTTGTGTAAGGTTATGCAGTGAGAAAAGTTTGCTGGAATGAGTTCAAAGCAAAAGCATCCCCTCCACAAAATAGTGTCTGAAATCCTTCAGAAAAATGAACACATAAAGTCTTTCTTTGTAGTGAAAGATAGTCTCTCCTGTTTTGACAGAGTGCGAACAGTATATGCTACCACGCTCACATTTCCGTGAGTAAACCTGTGACTCAGTGTCAGTGTTCAGTGTGAATTCCTTACTTGGGTTACATGAGCACAAGTAAGGTCACTTTAGCTTTAATTCTTACTTTAAAAGATACGTAAACAGAGCACAGCATGTGGTGATGTCATCCCTTTGTCTGTCAACATGTAGACAGCCTGAGGAGTTGACACAAAACTCAGTATGAACCTTCCATAGCAGGAAACAAAGTCAAGAAAGCTTCTAACTTCTGTCACTGATTTGGGGCTAGGCTATGACCTTTGGGGGCAGTGGACACCCCCGGTGGCTGAAATGAGATGACTCATGTAATTCACCCATGACCTGAACAAATGCCAATGATATGGCTTCACTTTCAGCCTCACCTACTGCAGTCTACAGAAGACTTCAATATAAATGCCTTACATGCTCTTGAAATGTCCATCAAAATACGATTGTATCATCCAGGTCTACAAGATATGTTGCCCACTGCAGATCAGAAAAAAATGTTGGGTGCTATTTGGGGCATTGCAATATCAGCAACCCGTGCCACTAAATTCAAAAGTCCCCTATTTGTAAGGAAGCCGTTTTAGCCGATTGTCAGGTTGCACCTCTACTTGCAAGCTGCCATAAGTCTAAAACAGAAGCCCTCGCTCACTACCCTCTTCTCCTTTAAACACTGCTCCTGCATTTTCCCACAAGACTATGCTTTAACACACTGGCTTGTTTTTAATCAGTAAGAATCCATGCTGATTGTCGTCTTTTATTCTGTAGTATAACCACTATAAGCTTTCACGTAAGAATGTTCTGTTCGAGAATTTATTCACAATGGTGCTGTCGTCTTATGCATTTCAACATACCGTAAATGCAGGGTTCAAATGAACGCCAGAATTGTGTAACTAAAAATGATGACCACTGCATATACAGACGAACAAGAATTTTAAAAGCATTTAACGATGTTACCAAGCCAACCTTTCACACTTATTGAGTAGATGAAGACACTATGAAAACCTGGAAATGCCAATTCAGTATGGCATTTTCCTCCAGCGATGTTACGGGAGTTTCACGCATTGTTCTCACCGTGTATCCCTTCTCCAACGCGCTGTCCTCTGATCGGAAGGAAGGAATGCACACCATGACGGAATGCATTTTGTAAAACCAAAAAGAAGGTACAAAATGTATTAAACGTGGTAACTTTTCCGAAACAGCTGGCTCGCTGTCTTACTAGTAGCGATTTTTGTATCTAATTGCACAGCATCAAAACGACAGCACCGACCGCAGATTAAAAGAGTCGCTCCGGCGGTGACGTAGCCTTTGGAGTCACATGGTAAACACACGCAAGAATCGGGGCTGTGCTCAATTTGTCCAACATCTTACGCACATGAAGTGGCACTTGTCCCAGTTTTCAGTAAATTAAATCTTTGATTACGCATTGAGGTGCCAGGTAGCATCTACATAGTGTCCATACAAAGTTTGTCCCACGCTGCCAAAAAAAATGCCGCTGCATGACCTCAGTCGGATATGAGAGCAAGAGGTCACACAATGCGCTGCGATACCTGCAGCGCAGCCCCGCATTTGCCTGGGGTGAACCGTCTCAATTCACGCGTGAAGGAGGGAAGTGAGCCCTTCTCCATTCTTTACGTGACATCGCATACGTAAGGAATAAGGGGAAGGGTGTTAGTGGGGCGCATTTGGGACACCCTCCGCCCTCCGCCGCCGTGGGTGGTGACGAAAGAAGATTGCGCCCCAATGCGCACTTTTGCTCACCTGCCCTGAACACTACCCCTCAACATGGCGCCGATCATGCGGTCGATGATATCCTAATCCACAAAAGTAACTTTCACTTTATCTCGGTTGCTCCCTTTGAGGGAGCGCACAAGCTTATGCCCTTCACATTTCGTGGTATTCTTAGGATCTCTTTCTTTCGGCATCGCGTTTTGCGCGGACCGCTTTTTGTTTACATTCCATATCCATCAAATGTTTATTCAAGTGCAGGGATACCGAAAAATTGAGATAATTTTGAATTTTACAGTGCAAATTAACATTTATCAGACACTGACATGAGACAGTGGGAACATCGGACAGAATGATTCCAGAGTGTTTCAATTATTGTATTTACATGTATTCATTTTGAAGCTCTAATCCAAATAACCTTACGAAAACCTTGCTGGATTTCTCAAAAAAAAAAAAACTGATATGAATCACTGTGATGTGTATCTTTCTCATGCGGTGGTTGTCAATAGTTACAAAACCAAAACGTTTCATCCCAATCGCTCCCCTTTTTGCAATAAAGCCGCATTTACAAGTGACTGCCCTTCGCTACAATGTAAGTAGCCCACTGACGACAGTTATAAACAATGCGACATATAAATTGTTACATTACTAATCTGAAACCGGAAGATTGATGGGATCAGTGACTCGCATTAAAGTAAATCTTAATGTTTTGTGTATTTGTCCATATTAATATTTCGCATTTAACGGTACTCACTTGATTTCATTTTACTTTTTTGCTGTGACTGTCATTGTACTTGGAAATAATGGTAAAGATCAGTGCGGGAGAGGGCATTTTCAAAATTGTGTAGTGTTAAAACCTACTTGCAGCAACAGCACTACAATGATGACAGCAGAGCATGTTTCAGTAATGCAGTAATGCAATGGTGTACTTATGTGTAGTCCCGGAAAGTACGACTCTCGTTCACTTTTCTCGCTCACTTGCGGACTGGGACGCAGCCTACGTGACTCCACATGATACAAATGAAGCGGTCAGGAGCACCTGGAAATCACGGAATCATCATGCCAAAGATGTTGAAAAACATTAAAGTCTTAATGTTTCTAATTATTATTCCGGCTTTAGCACTGCAACAATTTAAATGTTACATTGATTATACTTTTTACCATAGTGGGCTAACTACAGTGTAGCGAAGGGCAGTCACCTGTATATGCAGATAGGCCAGTGACAGGGATGGAATGTTTTGTTTTTCAAAATTCTCTTAGTTTATTATTATTTGGTTCTTTAATTAATCAAAACGTATTGGAATCATTCATTGCAATGTTACAACTGTTTCGTGAATGTGTGTGAGAAATCTTCATTGAGACAGTCATACAGTGAAATTCAATGAAGTCTGCGGTAATTTATTTAAAACAGTTTTCGTATGTTTGCGTGGAACTTTCCTAAAATTCGGTAAAGAGGTCCTCGCGCCCTGGATGTTCCGGTATCCATAATAGTTGACTCCAGGACATTTATGTTTATATGGAGAAATAAACCTCATTATTTAAAGCCACACAACGTGTGTAGGGCTGTAGGTGAAGGGGAGGGCGCTAACGAGGGCAAAGAGCCCCCAGTGGTGTACCAAATAGGCTCCTGCTGACGATGGGGGGTTATGTTGGCAAGGGGTTGGGTGCGTCCCAATAGCTAAGAGATGAGTGTCTCTTTTCCTTTACCCCTTGGTGACACCCATCGAGGAGATAAGAGGTGTGAGGGAAAAATAAGGAACTATCTAACGCGGTGAGGGAAACGGAACGTCCTGATTCAGCTGAACTTCGTCATTTTCGTATGACTTTTAGTAGGAGTCCCTTCCCACTTCAGGGTAGATGTGTTTTTAGAATATGGAATGCACACCGTTAATTTGACTAGTTTTCAAACAAAATGTTTCAACCATAAAATAGCATTTTGTACAAAGGTTTTTAGTGATAAACCTTTTATTATTTTATGGTTAAATTTTGTTAAAATGTTCAATTTTGTGTTATTGTTCAAGTTTGTGTAAAAGTTCCCATCTTGCCAAATAACTGAATTTGTAATCATCAACATCATGCAAAACAGGTTTGCCTTTGGTTGCATAATTGCGTGACTGTCTGTCTGTTAACCACTTAATTGTTCATTAAGTCATACCTGCCTAATCAGAGACACATTAAATGCTCGCGTGCTGCTAAATAGTCAGTCTTTTTCAGCAGTTTGGCTATGGCTGCATTATGGCTGGATTCTGTTAATTTTTGAAAATAATTTCTAAAAATTATTAGATTATTTGAATTCTTTTTGTAAATGTTCCTTCTTTGTATGAAAATCATTAGCAAGGCCATAGCAAATTACAGTCCAATTTGATACAGCTGAAGGCTTTCTGCACATCCATCAGGAGAAGGACCTTGGGAGTAAGGGATTCAGATGGAGAGTAAACTATATGCATTCAGTGCCCCTAATTAAAAGAAAGGTCATCTCTTTTTAATAAAACCAGTTTGATTTGAGGCTATGTAAGGCAGGGCTGATTGCAGGCATAGGGAAAGTACTTTAGCATGCACGTTTATGACAACATATAGGAGCGATACCAGACAGAAAGACCCACAATCAAGCAGATCTGACCTTCTTTACATCCAAAAGATGGATGGCTGATACAGAGAAGGTGGCAGAGCCTGCAAATTTAAGGAAGCAGAAAACACCGAGGACAAGACTGGGGAGGGTTAAGACCTAAAACTCTTGGAAGAATTGGATTAAGAACCTATCCAGGCTTAGAGATATGCCACTCAATGGATTTCATGGCCTCACTGATTTCATAAACAGTAAAGGGCTCTTCTAAATGGGTTTTGGATTCAGAGGAAATGGAGGGAATATGAAGATTATTAAAACATTTTCAATGAGGGAGGGATCGCCCATGGACTCAGATATGTAAAGTGGTGATCGGAAAGATTTGAACCATTGGTCATTCATCTCCTGCTGGTCAGAGAGGATTACACCAGGAGAACTATGAATGTGGGTGATACAATTTTGACTGTCTCAGCTGAAATGCAAGGGTTACAGAGTAACCCCACCCCAAACCCCATCACCCTCCCAATTAGGGTGAAAATGATCTCAAGTCATGAATCCTACTGAGTGTGCATGCCATACCAAACTGCAACCTAAACAATTACCTTGTGAATCTAGATTAAGAC
Source organism: Megalops atlanticus (assembly GCA_019176425.1). Taxonomy (NCBI): domain Eukaryota; kingdom Metazoa; phylum Chordata; class Actinopteri; order Elopiformes; family Megalopidae; genus Megalops; species Megalops atlanticus. The sequence continues at coordinate 33,816,070 of CM032880.1, read as the reverse complement.
TACTATACCTGCAACACCTAAACTAGAACAATCCAAATACACAGCATGTCCCAATTCACCATATTCTAACAGAAAGTTAAATAGCAGAGTGAAGTTGGCAAGTCCTTTTAAGTAATTCCTATTGTAGTAGTTGTTAGGGTTAGGGCAACACATGCTCCTCATGCATGAGCACTCTTTTTATTTGGCACATGCTGCAATGCCATTACACAGCTAGAGACAGACTCCCATTCCAGGTCAGCATAAAAGGTGAGCTGACCCGAGTAGGAGGGAGAGAATAAAAACATAGTGGCAATTTTGAACAAGATGGAGACATTGGTGTCTATAGTAGCGGTAGCAGTATTTGATTGGTTGGGAGCTCAACGATTTTTTTCATTTACAAACACTGTTTGTTTTAGCTGGGACACCAGTATACAGGTTTTGCTGGGGGGCTACTACAACTGGAGTGCTAAGTTGTTTGTAGTTGCAGTTTGTGTCCCTGGAACCCGCAAGGCAGCATTTTGGGAGACACCTGTTCGCTGTTGGTTCCTAGAAGCTGGGGTAAGGACTATTGCTGCTGTGTTATTGTTTTTAAATAAAAATAAAACTGAACTGAACACTCTACCTCTGTGACTCATGGCTGTGGAGCACAGGGGACAGAGCTGGCCCAAGAGGGGATCCCCACCCATTCACCTTTGGCTGTCTTGGTTTTGGAGACCTGTCCTGTGCTGCTTTTAGGTTTGGTTGTTTGTTTTTCCCTACACTCTCACACAACACATCATCAGGTTACAGTAGCTAGCATATGGTATCTCCTTTTACAGCTATTTTCAGCAGTTGTTTTTTGGAGCTAGTCATGACACAGTAATTACAGAATGAAATAAATTGTGATAGTTTTTATACTCGTTATCCTCAATGAACCTGCATGAAAAGAGGCTGAGTGAGTCATTTAAGTCCTCTGCCTGACCTGGCTGTCACATCATGATTTTTTTCTTTTTCCTTACTGTCAAATAGGAGTACATTCATCGTAATGTGCTTCCACAGGTCTGTGTCGTAACCTAGCAGCTAAGCACGGGCACTGGTACAGCCACAGTGCAGACCCCACACCACCAACACCGACACCGTTTCCACAGCGCCCACACAACACCGACTCCTGCTCCTCCTAGTACAACTGAACGGTCTCATTCATAATTTACAAGCAGTCACTATGCACAACCCAGTCATTCAGCTAACCATCACAGGCATTTCATTTCACAGGGATCAATAAAACAGTCCAATAAAATTAAAGGCAATCTGAACTGTTGTTAAAAAGAAGGATAATGGTGGGTTAAATCAAATCTTTAATGCAGATTGTTAATGATTTATATGTAACATTTGGGGCTTTTGGTAAACCTACTTCATTGGATACAAAATGGTGGTCTCCCACCTGGTACAGATTTTAAATAATTAATTTATGAGTTTATTTATGCTTGCCAGCATTGCAGCATTATTCTCTAACTGTAAATGAGTTCACACAATGCCAATGCGATCATGTATTACGTTTATTTGCAGGACAAAAGTCCCTATCCAGGGTCACAGTTACATTATATGCTTCTGAGAGTGGTATGTTCAGTGTACTATAGTTTATTGAGTACAACAGTAGCATCCCACTCATGATTCAAACCCAGGCCCAATCTAGTTCCAACTGTTTTACACTGCTGTGTAATGTCTCCCTGGAGTTAGGGAGAAATATTCTTACACAAATTTTGATCCACTATATTCTGTCCAGTTCAGTCTCATTCTGAAACTTTACCCGTTATCGGTATAAATGACATATTCTGATGCAACTCACTCCAAATTCCCCTAAATCAACCACACTTTAAAACTTACGTTTAGCAGTTATTGTAACCAACAGCAGACCAGGGTAAAACCGACAAATTCTCGAGAAAGAGTACATCTCACACTGCCTTCCCTCCATCTCCTCTTCTGGTTCTGGTTTTGTAGTGCTCCTCTGGAAGGTTTCTCAAGCGCTCTGCTGCCTGTGAATCAAATTATATTTGGTGATAGAGAGGGTGAAAAAACCGGGCAAGCAGCAGTGAGCCTCCACTTGCACAGAATAAAATGAGGCGGCTGACTTGTGTGTCTGAGGCCTGGCTGCCCTGCCAATGCCACATGTTAAACTCATTTACTAGGGGCGTGCCAACTCATCAGAAAATACTAATATCAGCACAGCTTTGGACAATTTTCCAACTGAGCAATTCAAGGTTACTGGAAAACTCCTTACTCGATTACATATTTTGTAATTTGATTTTAATTGCAAAGAACTGCTGCCAATCAAAACATAAACACTGATGAGAGTACATATTGCAGTATCCACAAAAGGGTTCGGGCAAGGAATATCAGCGGGAAATCAGTGGGAAAGCCCGCTCAATGCATTGTGATTTTAAGTTTCAAAGCATAAGAATGACATGATTGATTTTTGTCAGGTTAAGTTAGGCTGCAGGTCAAATCCTATTGTTAGGTTTTTTAGTGAGGGAATGGAGATTAATATTTGTTAAAACCACTCTAATATCTAATTTATTCTGAATGTGCTCTACATATAGTATACGGTGAAAGGTTTTCACCCTAATTGTACAAGATCAGTATGTGTAGTTTAAATGTTTCAGTCACCCAACTTTCCAGCGTTTATACACTTTCCAAAATTTGCTTAAATGGTTACCCGTTATTTAGACAGGACATAAAGAGATAGACAGTTATATCATCAGCTGAATTAGCTGATTACAAAGTTTTTCAGACAACAACAAGCCTATATCTGGTGTATGGGAGGCACAACTATGCCACAAGTTAAAATGCACAATAACAGCTGCCTTCTGTCTCTGAGCGGACCACCCAACACTCACCTTGCAGCTGTGAACAATACAATATCAAGCCATGAGAGAAAGAGCATCTATGTGATACAATTTGCCCAGATACTTACCTGCTCAGGTGTGAGATCCCTCTGCTCCATTGCCAGCATCTCATACCCCACCATGAACTTGCGCACAGTGGCTGAGCGCAGCAGAGGGGGGTAGTAGTGGGCGTGGAGCTGCCAGTGGCCCATTTCCTCCTGGAGGTGGGGTCCCGTGGGTGCCCCTAAGGAAAATAAGCACGGATTGTAATAACATATCATTATCACACATATATGAGAAGGTGCCCTAATCTAATGCTAATACTTCTTACGTTTTATGCTTTGTAAGTACAAAATGTATTTTCATGGCAGCAGTTCAGCAGTTTGTGGCCCAGCAACACTGTCAAACATGAGGGTCAAATATGTTACACTGGTCACTTCACCAAGTAAGTCAGCAAGTGGTATACCTCTACTGGACAAAGAGTCATGCCACTTTCAGGGCTTCCTAGCATGATAACCACTGTGTCTCTGAGGTCTGGATTTTTACCTCCATCTAACCTCACTGACCTATTCATTTCCATGTACCGGCCATCTAATTATTTAGTACAATCAAATTGCTTTCAGACAGAAAGGAAGGGGTCCAATGTTTTTTACATAATCTTTTTTCCAAACATTGGGTCCCTGCCTTACAAAGGGTCTGTGCCCATGGCCATGATCAGAGAGTCCCCTAGCTTACCACACAGAACACTGGGGAGAGCACATTCTTGTCACAAGCTAAAATGATAAACCACAGGGCCAAATTACTAGAAAGAATAAGGTTGTTTCAGGTAGCAATTCATTCATTCTGGAATACTGCTTGTTCAGTGTTGAGGAAGTAATGTGGGGAAAAAATTATTAGTTGTAAGTTGTAGTTGTCATATTGATACCAATGCTTCGAATGGCAGTAATTCTTCAAATGTGAATGCACTGACATATAGAGAACATGATTTACAACTGTGAGTAACTTGCTGTTTTTGTGCACTGAAAGCATTTATGTTATAGATGTCTCTTACCATGCCAGCCCATAGAGTACGGAAAGGACGTCTCAAACAGGTTGTCATATTTAGTCAGGAGTCTTTTCATTATGGATGCCAGATCTGCAAGGAAATAACAAACAAAACTTTAAACCAGGAAGAATGGATGTGAATTTACTCCAGCATGTGTTAGATTCAAAAGTTTCACAACCATGCAGTCATGAATGCACTCTGTTGAATGTTCTACCCATGACAGAAAGAAATTTGCCAATCCCTCACTGTATGACACAGGCACACAGAAGTGTAAACCGCTTCTGACAAAGAAAGATTTGCACACAGGCAGTATTACACTCACACTGTGCTATACCTCACCATTATCTAGGTGCATTGTGGTGATTATGTATTACATTTAAGTCTCAGATGTGGAAAACTGAGTGCAAGATATTCTCTGTGTTCTCATATGATGCAATGGCACTAAGGTACTATAGCATATATGTCTGTGCTTTCCTAGGCGTTGCCTGTAGCTTCACTTAACCACCTTTTTCAATTGCCAATTTTTATCAGAACATACAGAAAGGCCTGTGGCTATAGTTACATGGTAACAACATCTGTACATATGTATAGCCCTTTTTGACTGTAAAGGGAAATCACAGCAGAAGCATCAGATATGTTGGCCACATTTCTAGACCATATGTCTGAAGTGCCACCAAGAAACAACAGAAGTTGTTGCCATGAGCATAGCCACGTCTTAGTGTCTTACAGTACAGCTGTTCAGAAATCATGACTAGAATCCTAATACATCTGATCATGATCCCCTTCCTACTGCACATATTTCTTGTAGTGAAAACAATAATTTGAAGACATCATATTTCTATCACTTATTATTGGTAGTATCCCAATTCTGTACCAGACTGTACCCTTGGATGTGGCTTGAATATTGAAAGATGTTCTCTTCAGATGGTACAATGAAAAAAATAGGTTATGTGAAAGAATGTAGGAAACACTGTGTAGGTTTGCATTGGAATAGTGCTTGTCCAGTTTGTGTGAGATCACATCACGTAAACTGTGTAGTGTATCTTGGCCGGAGCAATGCATTGTCACCATTATTTGATAATTAGCTATTTGCCAAATGCAGTCGATAGTGAAGCTTATTAGCTAGCTAGTGAGCTCATCAAGCTGTCATCATGCTGTAGGAAAAGTGGCTCTGTTGTTGGATATATGAAAGAACTGGCACTGAGGCCTTGAGTCTATATATGCAGTAGTTTCACCCACAACACTGAAGAGAGAGACCAGAGATGTTTACCAGATGCCAGACCTCGGTACACAGCGTTTTCATGTAATATGACTGAGGCATCATATTGTGGTGAGTAGGGTGTGTCCACCAGAGCTGGCAAGCTTATGTCTCAGCGCAGAGAACCAAAGCCTGGCCTCCCACAATAAAGTACAGCGCTGCACAAGGCCACTCTGTGGAATGAGGTAGAAAAGTCCAGCCAGAAGCTGTGACGGGGGACGTCACCCTGTCTGAGGACATTTTCATCACTTAGGCTGCGTGCATCCTTCCCATTGGCACATATATTTCAATGAGCCAGAGTTCCAGGTCACATAGACACATCAATAACTCTGAAAAGCACAATGCAGTTTAAACTGTAGTTCAAAACGACACTTGATGGATTTAAAAGTACGCTGGATACTCTAGGAAGTACTACAAGAAAATGTAGTTCTTTACTCAACGACCAAATTAACTTTTCACCTGCAATCTATGATACTAGTAAATGAGATAACTGCTTGAAATAATTGAGATAACAGAAAAAATCAATCCCAACATCAAGCTGGCTCACTTCTTCTGTCTCTTTTGACTGTCCCTTTCCTTTTCTACTAAATTAAATGAGGTAGTCACCGTAGACAATAATCTTACCCTCTCTTTCCTTTGTGGTGAGGTCAGACAGTCGCAGCACATGCCTCCGAGGAAGTAAGAGTGTCTGGAAGGGCCAGGTGGCCCAGTATGGTACCACCACCAACCAGTGCTCATTCTCCACCACCACACGTTGCTGGTGAGAGAAGCAGAGGAAATCACATGTTAAAGGACACAAACTGTTCCTGAGTCAATACACAACCATTGCTGCTTCCCCAACTCCATAGTTCCCCATGTCCATTTCTATTCTTGATGGGAAAACCATTGAAGCTAAAGCCCTGATACACCAATAAGACATAGCAAACCAGTAATTCCTGAGAGAAACACAGAGATAACAGTAAACAGAACATATTGTGTCGAACTAAGGTAAAAATGAAATTGGGTGTTTTTCCAAATATCATGAATCCGTTCTGAATTTTTCATACAAACTTTTCCCAAGAACAAAATCTGCTTGTTTCTACAAACATTGTGATAAATGAGGTCCAGTAAGCATGCTACTATTACACATTTATGGAGTACAATTTAAAATGCTTACAATTTCAAAGATTTTCCTCTTATTTTCAAAGTACACCTCAGACACTTTTCACAAATATACTAACGTCTGTCATTGACTGGTACAGGGTCTTAATGTGTAAATGACTGTCAAAATTTTTAATCTGTACTTACCATATGCATTATCATGACAGCAGAGCAAATTATTTTGATCAGAACAAAGTCTGACATGCAGTGACATACTAGAAAGCATTCAGTTTATTACAATGATCTCTGTGCAGGGTCAATTTAAGACAAGCAGCACTTATGTAATGCTATCATATCACATTTATGTACATCTAAACATGGATCACACTGTAAATAACTAGAGGCAGGTATAAAATAAAAGAGTCTGAACATGGGACTCACGTTAATGTACACAGGGGAACAGTGTTGTGCATGAACGCGTTAAAAGAGCGCGTTCATTGAACATGCTCATTTTTTCGGTGAACGGTGAACTTGAACGTATCCGTTTGCAACTAAAGAACGTGAACTTGAGCTTGTTCAGGTTTGCGCGAGATTCGGAATCCTTGGGTGTGTTAAAGTTACTGCTTTATGAATAAACACGGACAACGTTATTCCATACTTCAGACGTTTTTGTTAGCGCAACTCATCCATCAGATAGACTGACAGCTCGCAACCAACTGCCCATATCCCGCGTAACAATCACTGCGCATGTAGACGTACACATAAAATAGTCCCTGGAGCAGCTCTTTTAAAAAATGGAAGAAATTAACTGGGACTGTGAACTTGTTCAAATTCAAAATTGTGAACTATGAACGTGAACTTGTTCATTTTAATCTGTGTGAACTGAACTTTGAGCTAGCTCTTGTGAAGTGTGAACTTGCACAACACTGCAGGGGAATCTGAAAATCCCAATCCTGCTACAGGACTGTACCTGTCTCTCAGCCTCCAGCCTGGCATACTGCACCAGCATGACCTCTCCATGCTCCTTGAAATACCCCCTCTGGAAACGGTCAGCAAGGCTTGGCTCATTAGGGAGGAAGTTGCTGGCCCATACCTAGAAGAGCACAGGAACAGAACAGAAATTTCTTTGATCGTCTCATACAACGCAATGCACACAATCTTAAGCAATGTATGGGAAAGAAACAACAACATCAAAATATATTCCAATGTACAGTGTGGTTATTATTTAAAAAAAAAAAAAACCAATGGCTTGTTAATCATTTTAAAGTCATCACGCAACTTACTGGCTCTACATGGGCTATGGTCAATATTCTTTAATAAATTAGGACTCATAATAATTTTGTGTGTGTGTGTGTCTTTGTGATCATTGGGGCTCTGTAGCTTTCAAAGCTGCCTTGCCAGTTAATATTAGTTTTGGCCTATTTCATTCTCCATAATCCTCAAGGTCTTAAAATTTTGGAAAGGTCTTAGACAATGGAATGCCCAATTTCTCAAGACTTTTGTAAGACTAAAGAAGGCAATGCTTTTCATTCATACAAAAGTACTGTTCTTTTTCTGTCATCTGTCATCCATGCTAGCATTTTTCCCTTTTTCCAAGATATTTTACCCACTAGATGCTTTGGTAATTATCAGGAAATACCATATTCAAAACCAGATGCTTTTTTCCTCAAGCAGCAGCATAAAAACTCACATTGGTCCATCACTCTTGCACCACAAAGGTCCCTAATGGGAGTTTACACAGCTGTTAATATGAAACTTATTTTAACTCAATCTTTCATAATTATGACTAATAGTGCCAATGTAAAGTGCATCCAGATGATTAGAGACTGATCCTGGAAAATATTAATACTGGAGCCATTCCATCTCAATCCATCAGCAAGCATATTCACCAGTTAGGAGATATCATACAGTGTAAGACTCGTGGATGTAACAGAGGAAGCTGACATACTTGGCAGTGAGGGTGGGGGTTGGAACATCCCATCATGGCACCTTTATTCTCAAATATCTGAAAGACAGATGTAACTGAGTTTGTTTTCTGAGAGAGAGTAGGGACCAACATACATCTGGAGTTGTCCTTTGCAGAGGAAATGGCCTGTTTAGACACTTAAGGTTGAATATAGTTCAGGAAAAAAGCAAAACCAAATTTCTCCTAAAAATCTCATTTTTAACTCTTCCAAATATTCAATATTCTTTCAAATTCTCAAAATAAAATCAAATCAAGAATTTACTCATGGACTGTCCTTTTAAATAAAATGTCAAGATTAGATTGATAATAATAGTACAATATATAGCTAAACGTATAACCAAATTAAAACCATGGTCCAATCCAATGGCACTACCATGAAGAGCAAAGAACATTGTTTTAACTCATTCATATTCTTTTAGCTCATTCATAGTCTTAGAAATCTAATTAAATTGCATTTTGTACATGTTTTGTTATCATAATCTACAACAGTTACATAATTCTATAACAATTTATTGTTTGAATCCTATTTTATTTATCACAGTGTACTTGGCCACAATGCCTGCGTACTGTAGCTAACAAGCTAACCAAGCTAGTTTGCTAGCACGTTGCTCTTCCATACACAAAGATGTATCAATAAACAGTCAATGTCAATAAACAGAAATGTACATTTAATTGCAAAGTATCAAAAGAGCCTGAATATTTTAAGAGGAGACAAGCTTGCTAAATTGCTCACATATGAGTGCAACAAACCCCAGGCTTGACTTTGGTAACTAATACAGCATTGTTAACTCCATTGCATTGGTCTGTCACTTCTTTGACCCCGTATTCTAGCTTTGGTTTTTTAATGTAGTACAAATAAATAAATTCATGAATTTTGAAATTTGTGTCATAATAGCAATAACCACCAGGTTACTTATACTTTTTTATTTATACACTGACCATAAGGCTTTTGATTTAATTTTGATTATGTACAAGCTACTTCAAAGTGAGATGCTGCCATTGAGTCTAATGGTTTTAATAAGCTAGAGGCACTTTTTCAGCTGCTTTAGATTTAATTTCACTTCAGAATCACCTGCACCCAGGGGTAAGTGCACCCCAGCTCCTCAATCAGCTCCGCCCATTTGTCAATCACTTTCCTGATCTCACCAAGCTCCATCAAGGGTAGAGTGACATCAGACCAGGGGTGGAAACACATCACCTTACTTAGAGAAAAAAGGTGGTTAGGAGTCAGCACAGTGAAATACATATGGAGAAAATAATAACATCTGAGTGAAAGTGTAAGGGAAAAATCAATAAAATATGACCATACCAAAAATTCAAGTTGAATAACAGTTTGTTACCAAGAAAACATTTGAGGTCTGACTTTCAACATAGCACTAAAGGAAAATACAGCCACAAAAGGGGTTTGGCCATTTACAACGCAAAATAGCCAGCATAAGGCCATAAAAATGCTGACAGATCCCAAAATTCCTTCCCTTTTCTCATGCACCAAACTTCCTCTTCATCTTTCTTTTTCTGGTATCAATCAGTTACTGAAATTTTACTCATTATTGTGCATGAGACAATGTTGGAAAAACACCTCTTTCATACCTTGCTTCTCAAAAGACCTTTTGGTCTTTTCTAATTTAACATTAGCAGGTAGTTCACAATATACACACTTATTTACTCTCCGAGTTGTCTGATTTATATATTTTGTTAAAAATAAAAATGTATGTAAATTTTCTGTACGGCAGTGGCTAACTTATTTGTTAGTTATTTTTTTAATTTATTCTGCAGGGAGGTCCTACCAACTATGGCATTGTTCTGAATCTGTCAGTAAAATGTCCTGCATGCTTGACTCCAGCAATACTGCTCATTTTTCCCTCTTTATGCAACACTACTTTTGGATTTGGCAACTGTATACTAGGCTCAACAATGATACTGTAATTGTAAAATAAGCAAATTAACTCCAAAAAAAAAATTGTTCTCACCAAACCCCCTGGCTGCTTTTGTCTGAAAAAGAGGATGGTTACCGGCACCTGTAAAAAGGGATGGGGGATGGATGAGTAAAGATCAGATTTAATATGCACTTTTTAAAAACACTTGAGTATCCTTCAGCATAGTTGGTAAGGTAAAGAGTCCTACTCCAGGTCACTCCTTTTCTTCTGATGGATCAGATTATTTTAATATATTAAAATATCAGTGACAACCACAGTACTACTGCAGTTTAAAGTACAAGCCTTTCTGGATTCTACACAAATCTCCCTGAATTACTAGCAGCCTAAATTTGGACTTTCATGAGTGCTGATCGCTTTTTTGTGCGCATCACTATGCAGAGTTTAATTTTTGGTATTCGAGCTGATTTTACACATGTGGATATCTCTCAAAAAAGGTAGTATAATGTTGTGCAGCCTGAATAAATTAATTTCACCCCAGAAAACCACACTTCCTTTCCAGAGTTCAGTTATAGCCACTTGTCCTCATTGCAGAAACCAACTGGAAGGCACTCAAAATTTTAATTATAAAAGCAGAGTAGGTAATTCTGAGAATTTAAATCACACAAAGCCAATTTTCAAGCGTACTGGGGTGCTTAACATGTCCACATGACGATGCATGCTACTATTATTCTGGATACAAAAACTTCAGGATATATAGTAGGAGAGAACAACAATTAAGAAAGACACGTATGTGGTCATTTTCACCTTCCTTTGTTTTTTGATATTCTTTCCATGCAGGTTTTGAAGACACTGAGAAATCAGAGCAACTGAAATTTCAGGGTGATGTGGGATGCCAGACAAATGTCACCAGTGGGGATGACAATGAATAATCAATTAATCAATGAATCAATACATATACGTGTAATGGCTAGACGGCTAATTGCTGTAGCATATACAGTATTAATAAAGGGGGAGGATCACCTATGACCTAAGACCCACCAGGATCTGGGGCATCTGGCTGGAGAGCAGGGAAGTCATTATCAAACAGGAAGGTGCTGTCATAGTCTGGGTTCACCTGGAACAAACATAAAAGACGATGCTTAAGACAGACCAGAAAAAAGTGTGTTAGATGTTGCACTCTTAAGATTCCACTGTTTTAAGCAGTGTTCTTACATGAGTGATATCAAAAAACAAAAGAACAGATGGACACACCATTAACTGTTAGGGCAAAATGCTTAACCTAACCAAACAGAACAGTATCAAGATATTCTTGAGTATGTGAGTCATTCATCTGGACACAGCTTCATTTTTTTACTGATTGTGACAAGCATATTTTCAGATATCATCTGGACCAGCAATCGGCAAAGCCCTGTCTCGGTTTGTCAGGCCTAAATAATCAACAGGCCTAAGGATGTCTTACCTCCCCGTTGGCCCTCTGATTCCCCGGACAGAGTGGATTAGTGGGGTCATATCGAGGCACATTATCCTCTGTCTGCTTCTCCACCTGCCCTTTCCAAGGCCGCTTCATACGATGGGCTGACACCAGGACCCAGGAGCCACGGAGAGGGTTATAACGCAAGTGCTGATGTTCTGACACAGGAAAAGACACAGCCAATGAATTAGTATTCTGAAATGTACACATGGTATGTACATGGTATGAGACTAATGGCCACACAGATATGAATGTGACGGTGTCATACCTTCAACCTTAGCCCAATGTCTAACTGCTGTGGGGCTGCCAAACTAATGTTAAGACTGGACTGTGGTTGAGCAAGCAATTTGACCCTCTACTGACAAAGCAGAGATGGAGAAGAGATGTGAGGTAGGTAATACTTTTGGAAATAAACCACTGAATCTTTGAATCTACTCTGATTCTAAAATTATATCATTTATGTTTTTTGAGAATACAGACTGTTTCCACCTGGTGCTTTAGCCTTGCTTGTACTGCATTGTAATAAATTTTACTAAGCAATGAATCCAGATGTACTGGTATTGATCCAGCATTGGTACTTTACTATATCATTTGGCAATCCAGTTATGAACAGGTTTATATGTCCATGCACTTTGAGGGTACAAAATGATGTGTATTGGCACATCAGTGCATCAGCAATGATTGGAATATTTGTTTAATCTTTCATCATCTAGAACACCAATGTTTATGGGCATTTCATCCAGTGAGTAAGTAAGTGAGCTTATTGCACAGATTGCATAAATATATAATATGGATATATTATATATATATATATATATATATATATATATATATATAATATATCCATATTATATATATATATATATATATATAAAATATATCCATATTATATATATATATATATATATATATATATATATCCATATTATATATATATATAGCAGTAGCACACAGTAGCAAGATCGTTATTTATTATGTTTTCCACTGTCTTTCATTTTTGAGATGCTAATGCTAATGACAAGCTACATATACAACTAAACTATGCACATAAAAACTATTTGGCACAAATATCCAGTATAGTAAGTATTAGCGTTAAATAGTGAGCCCATCCATTACCTCCATTTTTATGTAATTATCTGAAGTTACTTAAGTACTAGCCTGTGTAATTACAGGCTAATACAATGCAGTCTTCCAGTGTAATCTTATCCGCACAAATGTAATCAAAACGTGACGCAAAAAGGTTGCCTTGTCCTGTGCCACTGTTATTAATGCTTTATAAACAGCCCAGATTTAGAAATAGTAAACAGTAGCCACAGACCTACAATAAACTGGTTCTTTGTTTAGTTTATGACACAGTACTGCTTGTCTTCTATTAAACAGATCAGTGTAATATGGAATCTCATTTACCGTAATAAACATTTCATTGTCAAAATGTAATTTTTCATTTTATAATAACATTTTAAATATTTAGATAATTTAATAAATATTGTAGCTCTGAATAACTAGTGCACTTTAAATTTTTGTGCTTCTTTTATACCTCTGTTTTTTAATCAAAAACTTAAAATAAATGGGTATTTCCATTCAAATTGCATATTTTCGACAAAATGTTTGTCTTACCTTTTATCTGTCGTAACCATGTCACAAAATCAGTTACAGTTTATACTGTTTTTTTTTATCCTTTCTTCAGAAGTGTTAATGTAATGACATTTTTCATATGTTATCTACAAAATGCTAAATGCAGCTAAAATGCATCACGTTTGAACTGCAAACTTAAACAATTTAACAGAAACAATAAACTGGGATGATGTTTTATGCATTACAAAAGGAAAAAAATGTTGTCTTGTCTCTTGACAAGTGTCTTGTGTCTTGAATTTTGCTCAGTGTGGTTCTAAGTTGGCAAGAATCACCCATGATTCCAACAAAGAGTGGTGTTCAGCTAACAGCCCAAAGCTAAGTAAGTAAGAGGTCAGACAGAATGAAAAGCAGCAGGACAGGGATGGGGAAACACTGCCATAAATTAGGGGGCCAGGGAAGGTTTGCTCTAATGGAGGCTTTACACCTATTTCAAACTCACTGGTAATTATCTGACAGATATTTTCATGTGACTGCCTTAAACAATACGAGGAAACATGTGGACATTCAATGAAAATCATGAGTTGATTTCAAAATCACGCTTAATCCTTTCTAAAGATTGGTGTCTTCACAATTTCAGCAAAGCATCATGTGATTGTGATGTAAAACAGAACTTTTCTTTCTTTACATATTCCACACACTATCACGTATACATTACATTTAACACTGATATCAAACATCATACCTGAAGCAAGTAAGAATCCTGTTCTTGTGTTAATTTTTTGCACCATAACAATAAAACATGTCATGTCCACATATATCATATTGTGAAACCAGTTTTAAGGGACACATAAATAAAAATAAATCAAAATGTACCCGTCGCTATAACTTGATTCAACAGCGCATTATGCTTGTTTTGTGCTTTCCATTTTTGTTGTGATGTTACTTTTCAGCCATCATAAGCAAATACCTGTAATGATTTTATGAATACCAGTAAAGAAACTGGTAATCACGGGTGATACCGCACGCAACACTACACGAGGAAAAGTCTGCTATGCATGTTTTCATAGGAATCGTGGAAAAGGTTTATGTGGCATGGTTATACAACTAGCAACAAGTTATGCTATTATCAACACTTTTCCCAAATTGCCAGATGTAACTTTATGTGATATTAACTGACCCTAACTTCGACCCAGCAACAGGCACTATACGTTGTAACTTTCGACTGCAGACCGGGTTAGAGCCATATTGCTGTATGCATTTAATCATAAAAAAACATCATAAGGAATACATGGGGAATGGATTTTGTGTTTGAGTGAGTCTGTATGCTTGAAATATTGCATCTTTTCTATGTTGTACCAAATATTGCTGACTTTTTCCTCTGACCCGGGCAGCAAGAAATGCACATTTTTCATGTTTGAGACATAAATCTATCTCTGCTCAAAAGGCTATACATTTCCAACCAATGAAAATCTGGTGAAATCCATAGCCAATACACTCAACCTGACGCTCCACGTTGATGTTAGGGTCTTAGACTGTGCATTGCAGGTGGCCAGCTGGCCATGAAAAATGCGATCAAACATGTTCCTGTCACGGGTTAGGCGTGATTCACCGGAACATCGCTAGCTAGTTATCTACCTACCAAGCCAGCCAACTTGCTAGGGTTTAATACAGTCGTTTTGCCTGATACACCGATGCACTCTGAACATGATTCCCTAGCTAAAATAATGATGCTTATGTTTTAGTTGCCAGTCAGTTAAGTGCTAAACTCGGAGCGAAAAGTTGAACTTAGCAAGTTAAGGAACGTAGCTTCACAGCTTGCATCAGCAAGAAGATAGAAACTTTGTCAAGACAGTTAAAGACTGAATTACACTGAAAAAATAAGAATTAATAAGCGTTACCTCCAGGATCAAAAGTGAGTTGCTTCTGTTCATCCATTGTCGTCTCCAGTAATACTGAAAAAATAAACTGCAGCTCCTGACTTACTGCTTCCCGGAGACTCTGCCGGAGTTTGTTTGCTATCGCGCCCCGCCCACCTTCATACATTCACTCGGGACCAGCCTACCAGCGTGAAGCCACCAATAACAGGGAGTACTTCCGAGTCACGACTTTTAGCGATATATGTCAAAATAAAAGATCCCATCTGCTCGGGACCGGCGTCCCAGCGGCAAGAGTTTTCGTGAAGTACGTCAAAATAAAAGCACTCATTTGCTTGACAAATATGATAGTAAACGCTTCAAATGTCAAATGTATCTTCTACAACATACAGGGATCATATGTGAAATTTGAGACCTTTAGACTGTTTAGAATATTTATATAGCTATTGGGAAACAGGCACTACTCAAGGCATATGGCACACATATATTGGGCTGTAAAGGAAAAAGCAAATCAAAGCAAAACAAAAGTGGGCATATTAATGAGGGGCGGGGGGCGGGGTGTAAGTGTACTCCTGAAGACCCCCTCTAACCAAAACAAATGAGTGTGAAGTGGGCGTTTACTGTAGCCCAGGTGCACATGGTTTGACACACACATACCAGCCTGCAGGAGGAATCCGACTCCGGCATGATATGACTACGCAATCTGGATGAGATGCCACTGGAGGGGAGACTAAGGTTAGAGTAAATAAAAGCATACGTGATTCTAATAAATTACAATATCTACCCCATTTCTCAAATTATGTTATATTAGAATAAGGCCCACAGAAATGGATTTACTTAACAACAATAGATTACATTACATTACATTGGCATTTAATGTAATAATGTAATGTAATGTAATAGATTACCAGCACAGATGAATAGTGACAGATCTGTGGTCTTGTTGAAGGGAATGATGAAAGGCTTTAATATTTAATAGTGAATTGATCTTTTTTTCCAAAAAAAAAAACCTTAATGTAACACAGGGTTTTTACACATGTAAGGCAAATTTATTCAAGAAAACTACTGTTCATTTAAAAATGACAAGGAAGTTTCAAGCAGGCTAAGGAATAGGCCTACTTAAACAAAGAGGTAGGAAGTCAAAGAGGAAGTGGTCATTTGCAAGTCTTATGTCTGTTCCAGGTTTAATCCATAATTATACAATAAACATACCAAGGTGTCTAAAGTTGTGAGGTCTTCTGATTGGCACCTTTGATTTAACCTCTGAGGATTAACCTCACAGTCACCATTGTCCTCATCATCAACATCATAGCATGCTTAATGCAAGTAAAGAACTAGGTTCCTTTTGTGTAATTGATGTTTCTGTGTCATTAATATTTCACTGCATACTTTTAGTTTTTTTTAATTCTTCAGATTCTACTGCACACATGTAGAGTGTACCAACAGCTTCCTTATGACATGAAAGCTCTGACATGAAATGATGTATCAGTTCCTGGAATCCTCAAAACTTTTTTTCTGTTGCAATAAAGCAGGAACTGTAGACCATCAGACAAATCCTTTTCAGACAAAGTTTTTTCATAGCTGCAGGTGCGTGGAGCAGCAAGGATCAATCACAAGAGGTAGGTCTTCCCTCTTGGAGACTTCAAGCCTTTAAGATCATGTGACATGAATTTAACTGATACTTGTATCAAAGGTTGCCAAAATGGCATCTTAAAACACTTACACACTAATCTTAATACCAACCTACTAGACAGAGTATATGTAAATATTTTACCTGCACAAATTTCTTCTACTGAATTTCAAGGAAGCTTCCAGCACTGGTGACAGTTTGTCAATTGTTCCTAAACATTGAAAATATAACCAAAACAGCATCAAATATTTTCAGTAAAAAACTAATTACTTACCATAAGGTATGATTGTAGCACACTACACATAAAACCTACACTTCAGTTTTACACCCTAACATACTAGCTGTGGTAGATGTGTCCACTTTAATTGATCTATTTTGTACTTTGTTGCATGTGATATATCAGAATGATGTGCTTGCTTCAGTTACTGTCTAGTCATTAAAATGAGCTATGGTTCTGTCATCCAGAATCAGGATCAGGGTTTCCACCTGTTCATTATTAATTAATTATTAATAAATATTCATTTGAAAATATTAATATTTACTTATTTTGCAAATCAATTGCAGAAGTGCATTCTGCTTGGTCAGTTGATGCCCTTGGCTTCCTCAAGAACTCTAGTGCTTTCCCACAGACATTAAAAAAGAAAGCAATGGTCCTCAAATTGCAGCCACAAAATGTAAAATTCATTGCAACCTTAAAGTAAATTAAAGCTGGAGTTAAATGGAGATGTATCTACTTTAAAAAAATCTATGAAATATTCATAAATTATACTAACAGCTAGCTACCTTGCAACTACAACATGAGATACAAAACACTGTTAGCGAACTAGGGTTAATAATGATAATAATTTAGTTGGCTGACATATTAATTGCTAAATTAACTAAAATATCATAAATCCACTTTATTATCTAACCACAGTAAAATCAGGAAACTAATTCAACAGAACTTACCAAACACAATAAACTCTGCTGGTGTGGTTATGGCACCTCTTCAAACAATTGAATGTCAACTATGTCAAGAATTCAATGGCACTTCGATCATTATGATGAAATTCTGTCATGAGACCTCTTCTTCTTGTACATGTTCTCTCAGTTTTTATCCTTGCTCTTGCTTGCATGTCAACTTTTTGTATTAGTTTTTTTGCTTGTGTGTCACCCTTGTGTAGGCCTGTTTGTGCTTTCTACTTTTGTTTACAGAATTTGCCAAATTATAGAGTTGCTTTACAAAATTGAAGACATTCAAGACTTCCTCTTCTAGTCACTCAAGATGCAGTAGTCAGCCAATTCCCTATCCCTATTCCCATCACCTGAGCTTGAGCAACCAAGATTTGTTATAGCCTGACAGAAGCATGGCTGTAAACTGTGGCTGGTAAATTCTTCAAACCTCCACCCCCCAGCATCTCCTAAGACAGTGCTCATGACTGGAGGCTGTAGGTACTGTAGACATACAGAGTCCCCAGCTTACAGTCAGCTGCCTTCCAGGTGCCTCTGAATAATAACATCAAAAACTTAAAGATGCTCGTTAAAGGTAAATAGAAATAATTTTAAAATTTTATTTCTGCTAGCACAAATAACATCCATCTCTGGCAATTGGAAGTCCTTAAAAATAATTCTTTCAGTGCACAGAGACTTACAATTGAGTGGGTCTGTAACTTTCCATAGTCCCACTTCAACTTTCATAGATGGCAAAACCAGCACTGACTGGCTGTCTGGTGTGCACCCAGCAATGTGGGCTATACAGATGATTGGAACAAGTCCTGGGGGAGGCCTGGCCTGGGGAGAGACAGACTCCACCTGAGCTGGAGAGGTTCTTGTATCCCATTCAAAAAAGCTAGTGGTCTCTGTGGCCATTGTTTCCCCTTTTCCCCTTTATGCAACCCTACTTTTGGAATCCGCAATTGTACACAAGGCTGGTCCCACTGCGACAGTATCTGCACTCATGCCGGAGTAAAGAAGCCAATGGATGTTTTTTCCACACAAATCACACAGTGCACTGTAATGGAGTGGGTGCTCATTGGAGGTAGGCACTACTCCACTTATGTCATGGTTTTTATTTATTTTTAATCCAGAACAAATAACATGTGATAATGTCTTCAATCTTTTGCTCCCATTGAACAAAATGAACCAGAGAGAGTGATGTTTAAACTTCCCATTGCCCTTGTACTGACTGTTTGTTGAGAGTAACACTCTTAAAATAATATAATATAATCAGAGGGATCACATCTTCAACATGGCTTTACTACAGGTGTATTTAAGGTACAAATCAGTTTCACAGCTGGACAACAACTGGAATGGATTTCTGCTGAAGAAACTACCAGTAAACACATACTAGCCAGCCAAGCACTGTTGCTAATGCATGTCTGATAATGCCAAGTAGCTGCACTTTTGCTAAGGGAGAATGGCCTAGTCATGTAATTGTTTTTCCAGTGCTGCAAGCGACTTGGCAAACATGATCCACAGATCCTCTCAGATAGAAATTTGATGGAATTGCTTTTCATTTAGTTCTGATCATCTAGATTATTAGAGTATTCTGACTGTCAGGTTGGAAAGTACATATTTATTGTTATGCGGTAAGCAACATATGATTTATATAAACTGACCAGATGAAGTTCTGATGAAGACAAGGACCAAGTACAGTTAAACTGCTGAACATACTAATTAAATGAAATGAAAAATAAAAACACATGTACAAGTTGATAACATAACATTTATTTCACATAAGTAGAACAAAGAGTTACAAAACAGCTTATTCATTATATGGTCGTACACAAAAGCACAATATACAATTTTCATTTAATTGGGGGCTCATTTTCTGTTCTAGTGATGCAAATGAAAGTAACAAAGTCAAAGGTAGACACAACAGATCAACTCGTCACATGGAGCTCAAGAACTGCCCGTAACATTCATTTACATGAGTACCCTACAGTGTGAAACACAAGACAACTGGGGGATTTGGGGCATCAGCTGCAGCATTTCCTTGCTGTATATAAACTATTAAATAATATAATTCAGGCCTATATATTCACACTGGGTCTGCCTATAAAAATACTACTTTTCATTAAACCAAAATGACCAGACAAGAAGAAATGAAATGACATCCTTTTTCTTTAAATTCCAAAATATCGATTCATTATCCAATGCTGAACTCAAATTCTCAATTTGATTAAATAGTTTTCAAATGCACATGTTTTTACATGTTCTCCTTGCATGTGTCCTATCTGTGAACTTAACATGAACTTAAAAAATGGCAGTTATTTTTTTTCTTCTGTCATGTGGCTTTGAAAGCAGTATTCCAAAAAATGAGGCCATAGGTAATAACTGCAGTGACTTTCCCTGATTTAGCCTGGTCCTGTACCATCACAGGAAGTGACCGTGATAGTTTTCAGGAATCCTCATTCCGGAGCTCTTGATGACCCATCACAACTGAACATACAGATAAATGTTAATCTCTTCTTTCCTTTGCAACTTCTCTCTGTACTCTGTTGACTCATTACTGGAACACTGCCATAACCAGCCTAACTAAATAACAGCCTTAACTATGCTGCCCACAATACCACATTACACCAAACCAACTGTGCTTACAAGCCAGAACTAGTCTAACAATTCTTCAGCTAAAAACAGACCAACTGTATAATCAAGTGCTCATCTCACCATGACAACCTCTGCACTCATAAGCACCCTGAGGCGAGATGAATTCAACAATGTTCTCACATGCAGCCAATGGCTTTTTTTTGCACTGCACATAACAGCGCACTACAGTGGACTGGGTGCTCACTGGAGTGCAGGCACTACTCCACTGACATCACCTCAGCAGCTCACGTAGGTCTGATGGGTTCCAGAGTGCCTGAGAGCAGAGAGACAAGGGGACCCTGGCCAACCGACCAACCCTAATCACCGGCGGAAAAAACCAGTTTGTTCCACCACCGTGGGCTCCCGGTCACTGCCGGCTCGTTACACAGCTGAGATTGAACCTGTGCTGTAGAGCTCAGCATGCACTCAAGGAGAGCGCTTAACCACAGTCCTTCTCAGGATCCCAGAAATGTCATGACCTCTACCTTGTTAATTTGCGCAAACATAATTCATAGATATTGAAAATGCATGTCTTGTGTCACGAAACGGTGCTTACTTCATCTGAATTCAACATGAATTCAACAGGAAAGCATACATCTGCACCAAACAAAGCACAAACACTTACAGTACTTTGCAATCTTTAGCGTCAATTCAAACTTTTTTACTTACAATTGCAACAGCATTTTTACTTAAATGCAACAACATTGAATGTCATGGACGTCTTTCAAGAAGTTCTGTCAAAGTCTTGCATAAAGAAAAAGACTATTACCAACGCATTTAAATTGATATTTATGTTCCATTCATGAATTCAAGAAAATTCTGATGAATGTTCATTTTTAATTTTTTTTTTTAATGTAATTTCATGTTCTATACCCCATTCCAGGACTAGGCACTTGTATGGATGACATTTACTAGAAAACTGTAATTCTATTTAAAGTAGGTGTGCCTACTGACTGTGCTGTTCTTACCATTGAAAATGAATGGGAAGAGTAATTTTACTTTATTTGCTGGAGCCCAAAAAATCTGCTGCTGGGTTATGGTTGGATAGAGATGATAACATTCAACCAGCAGTTAAAATCTCCTAAAGCAGGAGGTGTGAAAAAGTGGGACTAAACAGAATGCAACATCAGGCCTGGTTTTAAGTTATATGAGTTATATGACTGAACACAATTATTTTCTCAATATTCACTAATGGTGTCAACCATTAATCAACAGTTAAATTGTGTAAACCTTCACTCTGAACTGTTTTTGTGTTATTAATGGTCTGGTCAAATGCATGAGAGATTCTAGCTAACATAACTCAAGCCCTTTCCAGCATTGTGATTTGGATTTATAAAAGCATATTTGTCTCTGGTGGTTTTTGGAAAATGGGAGCTAAAACTCCATCGTAACCGGAGAGTGATTTTCTTGGAAACATTAGCATGAAATTTGGTCACTACCACCGAACCCTCAATTAATACACAATGTGCACTGTAACAATATTAACATATTGTGTGCATGTGTGATACATATCCCTGTGAGATTACCAGCACACAAGCTGCTTCTCTGGCCAATAGCTGACTATAGACCACAAAACACCTCACTGGCTTCACTACATAATTGTACTAAAAAAGAATAAAATCTGGTATTTTTCCTGAAGGAAAGCGATCCAACTAGCTGTCTAACAACAGCATGTCAGATCCAAAACCTCATCCAAGTAAGGCCTGGTTTGTTAAGGACACAGTCCAGGCCATAGAGGTGCAGGGGGCTGGCATAAGGGTCTGGAAGGCACCATGCATGACCAGATCAGCGGCAGAGCAACCTGTAACTGCTACGGCGGGCCACAGCAGGAACTGACACCAGAAGAAGGGGAGGCTCTGGTTCAATTCTACAAAAACTGCCCACATCATGAGTTCTCCCTCACCAACCCTTCCGGCCTATTTCACCACCCTCCAGAAGAGGAGCAACAGCACACATTGGAAATTACAGGGTAACTGTGTCATAACAGATGTCACAATGAAATCAACAATGCATCTGCATGTGACCACAAACAAAAACAACGAATGGTCAAGACTGAGCAGAATGCCAATTTTGTACTTATTCTTCAGTGCTGACAAATCAAAAATATATATTTTTCATACCTGACAATGACTGATGGATGGTGCTTATTACCAAAAATAGAGGCCTAGGTACCTTCTGTCTTGGTTTAATCATCAGCTTAGCATATCCCACATTCAGGTGGCCAAAAAGAAAATATGAAGCAGCTGATACTAAAGGAGGTTGTTGATAGCAGAGGCACTGAAAGAGAATTTGTAAGGCAGTGCCAACTTAAAAAAAAGACAATGCTGGTTTTTATGATAGTTTATACAAATGTACTTAACAGACAAAATGACTGGCTTTTTGCTGACATGCCAATTTTGTTGATATGTTTTCTACAATGAAAAAGTGACCTCTTTAACACTACACAAATAGGGGGAAAATTTAGTAAGCTTAATATTACTGTGTGGTGTACATCTTACAGAGGTTTGGGGTACTAAACTTAATATATCAGTATTTTTACACAATAAAAATATACATAAAAACTATGACTTGATTTGTAGGTTTACATACAATATACAAAATAAATGTAAAATTTAACAAAATTGTTTATCATGCGTTTGTGTAGAGAACTCATCTGAAAATTCTAGTGAGAGTCATAACTATATTTAGTTTGAATGTTCTGATGACTACTAATAATTATAGTACAGTATACGTGATAGTATACTCATCATTTTCTTAGAGAAAGTTGATTTAGTCTTGAAATTTCTAAAATCCTCAATGACATTTCTTGACTGTGCTTGTGTGCTTTGTGGACAGGAGTCAAAGGAAACACGTCCTTATAACTGAAGTGACATTCTAAAACTTCAATCAATTCAATCAACCAATTCAATCAACCATCACTACGCAGGTGATAGTCTTACTGGGTGGATGACAGCCATCACCATGTGGGTGGCTGCCCAGTCTGTGCAATTGTCAGTAATTTCTCTCATAATCAATAAGATTTCACTAAATAGGAAAACAGTACTCCTAAATGTAATTTAAAATGGATAAGAGGAGAAAATTACTGCTGACATGGGTGCACAGATTTTGAATGCAGCTTGGTCGTTAAATACGCCCTGAACATTGAAACCAACATTTTTCATATTGACAGGCAAATTAAAACATGCAAACTGTGCCATCAGTAAGTTGTCTTTAAATTACCTTGAGTTGTGCTCTCCAACAGACACTTAAAATCCAGTGAAGTATTTCAACAGTGATGTGGCCACAACCCCCCTTTCAGGTTGAGCTACAATGACATCCTCTGATCATGTAACCCTTACCTGGGGTTGACATGCCCTGCTTGCATGTTGGATAAAGCCTTGACTGTAAGCAGAACATGCAGTCCTATGCCTTTTCAAATTATTGTGTTTCAACTAATTAACATCTTGTTGATACTTCAAAAGCACTGTTTTTAAAATAACAAGATTGACATCCAGATTGTGAGACTGCCAAAAGAGAGTCACTTAGTCCTCTAGGCACAACGACATTTACTTTCAGTCATTCTGAGCAAATGTCGATCAACACTTAAGTGTTTCTTCCTAATTTTTATATGAATAAAATTAACCGCCACCAATCATAAAAATTTCTCAGGCGTCACACTAAATCCTGTCCATGGGGAGTGACGGCAAACTTCTGTTCATCTACAGAGGGTCTTCCAAGAGTGAGGATGAGGAAGAGCTGAAGAACAGAGGTAAGCAAAGTTGCCCAAACAAAATCTTCTGTCTCCAAGATGTTCGCATGTATCACATCCATGTGGCAGTCTCCATTGGCATGTTGATTATCAGTCCTCAAACCGCTCCTTTATCTGACTTCTTCTCATTCTTCTCATTTGAGAACAGATAGCAGCAGCCTTACGGCAAGCCTTCTTTTCTACTATATTTTTTCATTACTTTTCCTTTGCTATATATAAAAATAAAACTGTTTCAGTAATGCCCAAACAAACTGCTAGCTTTTGTCAACTAAGCAATCTTGATTCTTTTGCAGCAATCCAGCAGGAGTCACAATGGTGAAATGACAAGCGGACCATTCTCCAGAAAAATATTTCTGGAGTTAAAAAAACAAACAAACAAACAAAACAAAACAAGAACCAAGATCAAAATTCTATGGATTTTATGCTTTAGGCCAATTTGCTGTGTGTCTCCATGAAGGTTATCCTTTTTCTTATCCACTGATCATGCTACAGAGATTTGTCAGGTTCACAGTTTCTGGGTATCTGAAGTCCAGTGGAGTGATTAGACCCGTGAACAGCAGGCACAGGAAACAGGTGCACTGTGGGTCATTTCAGCACTGATTATTGGCAGTGGTGGTGCTTCCCTTTAAGGTTACCCAAACAGGGTATTGCACATGGAGTGTGTTAATCTGGGCATCTGGAAAAAACAAGGATAAAGACTTGCTTTATTATAAACCACTTAACTTACAATCTACAACTTTCTGAGGAAGATTACAGACTGGTAAAGTTCCACTGTAGTTTGTTTACATTCTTGAACTATTACTTTAGGGCAAGAAAACTCCAGTTCCTCAGAATTTTCCCTTTGGAGATTAAGAGCAGCTAAGAAGTTAAACTGAAAGTAAAACTAGGATCCACTCATGAATTAATTTTCAATTTCAATCCTTATGAATTTTCCCCTAATCAAATGTTAAGTCTCATCTGAACTATGACTGTCCTTGATATTAGAACTTTTAACTCATGTCACTTATAGTATGTGTCACTATGTTTTCATATGAGAACATCACTAAATTACATCAGTAGAACCATAGTTTGGATTTGTCTGATTGCGCCACTTGCATTCATCTTGTATGGCTTATACAACTACTTACCTTTTAGGATTTTAGTACTCGAAACTAATATCTGATGCCCATTCCTCTAACAACAAGTATATTTCAGAAGTGGTTCATTTCACTCACCTTACTTCATCTTCACCATTGAGGTCAGTTCTTGTTTAGTTACCTCATCCCGTCTCCTTTGTCTCACCCTACAATTGCAGAGAGGAAATCATATACATTTAAAATATTTTTTCATTTGTTTTGTACCACTTTGTGCGACTAGTGTGCAACTAGTGTAACAAAATTGAATGTGTTAATCAATATCAATAAAAAATCACTTCTAACGAGGCAGTGTAGTGTTATGAAACTGCCTGATGGCAGCTGCTTGCAACTACTCCCAGATGGAATTCCGATATCATCACAGTACATCAAGATTAGTGGCAAATCTGTGCCAAGCAGGCAATCAGCAATTATTAGTTAAAAGAAGTCAATTCATCCAAAACACATACAAAAATTGCAGGACCTTATTCATTAAATTGTAGCAGGGGTATATGGGTAATGGGTGATTTTAATTTCCCCCCTATTAAGTATATGTCTAGACCAGAAAAATTTCAGCAGGATTTTCTGCATGTTGTAAATATTTTGTTTTATGATATAGTAAATTCTCCTCCCCCTACAGGCATTGTATTCTTGTATTTCTTTGAAGTAGTCCTGATTGAATTCCCAGCACAGATGTAGCCACGAGGGTGAAGTGATCACAACACCATGTGTCCCACAGCGACAACACCCATGGCCAAATGGCTGGGGGAGACTAACACACACTCCTCTGAGAAGCATGCTGTTTAACACCACTACCTGGACCGACCAGTAGGGGTCTGATGACATGGTTGGGATCAAACCTGAGCTGCAGTTTCATTTTTTCTTTATTTTGTCGGCATTTGCGTTCCCGTTTCATTCAATGTGAGGGTACAGTTCAGTCTTTTTTTTTTTTTTTTTTTTTAGCTATTGTTAGCTACATAAGCGCCTGTAAAGTCTGGGTGTGTGGATGCTCCCTTTTATTTACATCCTAATACTGTTTAATAATGGTCAGTGCCTACATTTTTATAGTGGTGTACATGTGTAAAAGTAGCCCACTGAAGAAAGATACTCACCAGAGGAGAATGATAAAGGCAGACATGATGATCCCAGCAAACAGGCCAAGCGAAATCGACACTCCTAGACTTCTGTAGTCTAATAAAAGACAGACAAACAAAACCAATAAAGTGAGACAACCCAACAAAACCATACTATTGCCAAAAGATAAACGTTTGTGCTGGCATAATAAGTGTTTCTGTGAAAGGTACGCTCGAGCTGACCTTTCTACAGCTTGGCTTCACATGGTGCCATATTTCCCTTGGTATGTTATTCAGACCTAGCGCCACCTTCAGGTGTAGTGGTTTATTTTTATTGACACTATATTGAGTAGTGGAAAGGGGCTGGAATGCATCAGAATCCACCTCTGGGATTGAATTATGGAACCAGCACCATGTTTCCATACTCAGTGTTTGGCAATTTTTACATTACCCCCTGCTTGCGATTCAGGTGAGCTCTCATTGCACTATCCTGGGACCTCCCTGTCCTTCTTCGCTCACTTTCTCACACACACCACAAGGTTACTGCTTTCATGCTTGAAACACATGGTTTGCTGCCCAGACAATGGTGCTGCAGCACTTGCTAAGATTCTCACCCTATACCTTTTTTAATGCCTTCCCCCTTATGCAACCCAACTAGACAACATGCCAGCTAGACATTAGGCTCATCCCACCATGACAACTTCAGCACTCAGGAGCTGTGAAGAGAAACAAATGCAATTCTCCAAGACACTCAGACTTGGCCAGTTATTATTTTTTTGAACTACAGGTCACACAATGCACCACAGTGAAGTGGGTGCCAGTGGGAAGAGTAGGTGCTACTTCAATGACATCAACTGAACAACTGAGAGGGGTGTGATGAGAAACCCTAGCTGACCTATCAACCCCTATACCCAGCAAAACAGAGCCAATGAGTTCTCCTGCTGTGGACTCCAGGTCATTGTCAGCAGGTGACACACCTGTTGTTGCATCCAGCTCAAGGCTCAGTCTGGACTCAAGATGAGCACCAGTATATAAGCTTGACCATACATTACATCAATGCTGAGCTAAAGCTGTGTAAAAAATTGCCTCCAAACTGCCTACTTTCCCAAAGACCAAACCAGGGAAATAATTGTGCTAGGGCTGCAAGAAACTTTGACTGCCCAGTCTGCAAGAGGACCAACAAGGTTATATAACGGGTGAAAGTATTTCAAACGTGAAGAAGGCGTCAGAGCTCAATGGAAGGACCAGACTCATGTTTTGGTCATGTTTTGGCTGCACAATCAGTAAATGTCAATTACATATTTTTCTCCCTAAATACTCAAATACTAAATATTAACAGCTGTATAATCAAACATAATTACATAATGATCCTTTTTTATCTGTATGACTACCTGGAATAACTTGGGGAAAATTACTTTTTATAACATTTAATGTTTAAAATTCCATGCCTACAATGCCAAATGTATTGTAAATTGGTGATAATGTAATGTGAAAATCCATCAACACAGTATTGTATTGTAAAAAAATGTCAGTCTCTTTCTCAAAATCTTTTAAAAAAATGGAATAAAGAATGATACCTGCATCAACTGTGCTGTAGGCTTGTGCAAGATGATGGTCAGCTCCTTCTCCTACAGCTGTAAATGCAAAAGTGTATTTGTTGAAGTAGTGGGAACTCACCATAACACAAACTCAAAACTGATAACCCAGTGCCATAAGGATGAAGGAACATGATGATAGCATGGGTGTTTGAGTAGCAAGGGGCAACAATTCAGGTGCCCTTAGCAGGTAAAAAGACCAGGCACTTGTTCCAACGTGGCAAGATGTGGAGGTCCTTGAATCTACAACAAGTCACTCAACCCATTGATGGTATTTGGAGATGAACTTAATATCAGTGTCTCTTACCTGAAGCCTGTTATCCACATGTTCAACACTACTATGAAGTGGACACAGAGCTCACATAGTCCATCAAGGTGACAATCTTGGACTACATGAGTGACAAATACCAAGGTCTGGACACAAAGGAATTGCTTGACATGACATCTTTCCTGGATCTCAGATATAAGCCCAAGTACACCAATGAGGATAATATCTCGAACATCAGAGTGCCAGAGTGACATCAGAATTTGAGATGACAAGAGGCATTGTGGCAATATATAACTGCATTAATATTTATCACCAGGAAATGTGAGTTTCATTCATTATTTTTATTCTTCTTCATTTTTATCATTTCCATGTTAATTCCACAATAATTTTTGTGAATTAACCACTATAATTTTATGATTACTCTAAAGCCAGGGATTACACTAAAACCATGTACCTGTAAGATTTCCTCTACTTTTCTCTGCGCTAGGATTAATGTCCCTCCTGTGAGCACAAAAAGAATCCCAAGATTCATCTAAAGAATCTAAAGATTGACAGCAAGGAAGATCATCTTGCCTGGCAGAAATCACACATGGTGAACTTCACTGCCAATGCAAAACGGCACAGAAGCATCTGTGCATACCTGCAAAAAGTTCACCATTTGAAACAGTATTTGGCTCAGGGGCGATACTGTCTCCACTCATCATACACTGGATATTTTGGGATAAAAACCTGTAAAGGTTAGGAGAAAAGGAGTGTTACATGCCAAGTCAAGATATTAATTTATTTTAGTTCATTTTTACTTTAAATTACCACAATATCTGTGGAATTGAAAAAGTTTTTGTTGTTGTTATAGCTGTTTGTTTCAGCTCCAACTTTCCAGCTCTACTGGTTTCACACATTGATACTTTTTCTTTTAGTTAACATGGGCACCAGCACCAACTAGACAGATGTTAGGCAGATTTAAGTTTGATATGGTATAACTTTTAAAAATCACTTCATCTTCGGTTCACACTGGTTCATAAGGCAATGGAATTCATAAAAAGGGGACAGCTTTTTATAGTAGATTATCATCCATAGCTCTCTATTTTGATAATTTAAGTATGCCACATAAAACATAAACAAGTGCTCACTCAAGTGCTTGGTTTATCACTATTCATGTTGCTATTGGAACGTTAATAAAAACAAAAACGGACTAGGATACTTTGTCAGTACCGTGCAGCACTAACATAAAGCTCCTAGACACTTATATACTTATATACAAAGGCAAGAGCTGATTTACTTTCACTTTAGGTTTATTTTTTATGTCTTCTTTTCTCTTTTAAATCATGAAAAGCCCATATAAATTTTCCAACCACATAAAATGTGGCAGAGGATAACACTTTTGTGGAACATTCTTTTCGAGTTTGTTAATTACTGGAAAGTAATAAACCAAAACCCCAAACCAGACCCCAGTGTCCTTTTTGGTGCCATAGCCTCTTTCACATTTGGCTTAACTAACAGAACAAGATTTTCTTTTTAACAATAGGCTTTATTTGATATTTTCTATATATTTCTTTTTCACTGTTAGTACAGTCAGCCACACACAGCTTCTGCATCAGGCATATAAGCTACACTACATTACCCAGAAGCACCTGGCTGTAATGTACTGATGTACGACAGTCATTTGGTATATATTGGAAGGCTTGTTTTAAACCTTGGAATCTCACCTATGTCACAGAAAAGTTGACTGACATGTAGAACTGTCCTATCACTACCAAGAAAACTGAAGCCTTGGGGTTCCACCCAAAGTAAAGATTGATTGGCACTATTGTAATCTCAGAAGGTAAACATTGAAAAAAGGTCAAATATGTTTTCCATGACCAACAAAATACCCATACAATTTGAAAGCTTGCCAATTCTAGTCTTTAACGCAATGTACAGTGGTCAAGCATAATAAAGAAAGAGGAGTTGCCAGCACAATTGTGGCATTTCAACAGCTCAAAGACCTGGTTAAGAGTAGTACAAGAGCAGTTTAACAAGTCGAAAAAGGTTGGAGGAGCAATGAATGTTCAACCATGTACTGGCCACTGAGGACAGAGCATTTGCCATAGCGTAATGACTAGAGGAAGAGCAAAAACAGCAGCATAATAATGACAATGAACTAACTGTACAATGTTTTGTCTCAGTAAAAGGAATGAATCTATGGTTGTAGTACATTCTTTATTTACACCTATGAAATGACCCCCACACTGGTATGCATACAAATGTAGGTGTATGTATGTATGGTCTGTAAGGTAAAAGCAATACATATATTACAAAAGCAATACATGAGTTTTTCACAAATATTAGTATTACCCAATAACTAACAGCAGCATTTGTGTTCACCTGACCTCTCCAACAGAAGACCATGGCTCTATATTAGCATCCAATAGTTTTCAGAGTGTCAACGCACAGTCACCATTTGAGTGTCTGAGCTGGGATGTACTGCTGTTAACACCTGCCATTTGCTTATCCAGAAGTGCCTCAAGCTTCCACTGGTTTTGCTCCTTTTAGGTTTCTCTAGTCACAGTCAGTTGGATGTGGCCAAGGAAGAGTGGGAAGAGAAGGCATTCGCTGAAGCCGAGAACATCATCTCATATGTGCAACAGATGCGGGAAACACCCAGCCAGTACGCTGTCATGATGAGGCGGAGCACGGCAGGGGCACGGAAATCTCAAGACCCCGTCTGACAAACACAGCCAGCTTTGAGTCTCAGCCTGGCCAGAAAGTTTTCCTTTTCCTACCCATATCAGAGCATAATCTCCTAGCAAAATGACAGGGCCCATAGAAGGTCGTTGGTAGGACTGACCCTGTCGCTAATGAGATCTGCATGCCAGAGAGAAAGACCTCGGTCCAGACATTCCATGCTAATCTCCTGAAAGAGTGGTGGGAGCAGTGGATGATGAGGTGCCATGGGAGGAGTGTTTTCTACAGGAAGCTGAGGAGCAGTTGCCCATTTTGACACAACTGATGCTGGCACAGTCCTCCATCCTGCAGCGCATGCTGTTTCTCTACCCGGCCTGTTCTTGGACTGTACAACGATCAATAGGGGTGCAACGGATCATAAAACTAACAGTTCGGATCATATCACGGTTTTTGAGTCACGGATCAGATCATTGTTCGGCTCAGCAAAAAAAAAAAAAAAAAAAAAAAAAGAAAAAAGGGAGACAAATATAACTTTGCTTTCCATGTATTACTTAAAGAACTTAAAGAACACTTAAAGCAAGGAACTTCTGCCCATGGTCTTAAATGAAAATAACATTCAAGATGTCCAATGTTTAAATAAAATCTTACAATAAAATATTCAATACTCAATTGTTAAATTATAGTGCAATATGAGCGCTTGTTCTGCTGTTCTTCGGCTGTGTCTGAAATCGTACCCTATTCACTATATAATGCATATATATACATTTTACACTTGATCGTTGGACTTAACTGCCAGCCAGCTAGCTAACATTATTTTCAACTAATTTGAACAGATGAAGCTGGGTGCTAGATCTTTCTTTAAGTTAGCTAGTGATAGCTAGATAGGTAGCGGTATTATCTAGCTAGCAGGTTAATGTCAGTTGCAACTAGCTAGTCACTCAGCTGGCACAGACACAAAAATGTTCATACAAATGTACAAAGAATCTTGCAAACATAAAACTATATTCAGAAAATTATTAATTTATTGTATGACTGAATAGTGAGTGAGTGAACGAGTGAGTGATTTCGGACGTAGCCTACGCCTTCGCAACGCTTCTGCTGGTTGCTGGTTTTTAAAACGGCACTTGTATCTTTTCACTGCAACTCTGCATTGAGATTTAGGGAATTATTACTTTAGGACACTGACCTCAAGGCCTTGAAATGGCTATCCTAAATGAAGGGCAGTAACCACTGCATTACTAATTTGTACATCAGTCCTTGAAGCCTCTTCAGCTTCCACATCTGTCACAGAGCTGGGAGTCTCTAATATGGTAGCAGACTAGCTGAGATTCCAGAAGGTAGGCGGGGTAATGTGATGGTACAGACACAGGGCTCAGTGACTACAGTGAGCCCTTTTTACACAGGCCTAGGAACCCAGCTTTCTCATAGGTTTTGAGTTTGGCTTTTGCATAAATGGGTCTTCCTGGATTATCAACTCTGACTTTGGAGAAGGGTTCACTGTAAAAAGGGATTGTGGGATTCGTTAGCTGCATGAGCACTCCTCGTTCTGGTACCCAGAATCAACTACTGCTCCCCTATGCACATAAATTATGTCATGACAGACATCAGAAAGGTTCTCCTCCTGTGCAGATATTGCCTCTGACTTAGAGCTCAGATTCCTCTCGGAATCTCTCGCACGATTCAATTCAATTTAGCAAACCGACACTCAAACTGGGGGTTGCAACACTTTGGGGAACTGCATTTCGATTAGCATTAGCTATTAACTGACAGAATGAAATTAAAAATTGTGCCTGACCCATTTCATTTTCCTCACTCATACAAGTGCACATTTTATGATGTAGAATTATGTTTCAAAAATATCAAAACATCACCTCTGTTTCCAAGTCCTGTATGTCACTACAGCACAATATCCTTAAGGCAACTGTTGTAATAAGTCAATGTTCCATATGTCCTGTGAGTAAGGAAAATGAATCTATCAAGCTAGCTTGCTATTTGAGAACTGTCTGCTCAACTGGGTAATCCTGTCAACAAAGAAAGAAAGGATGATGAGGAAAAAGGAGGAAAATGGGTAGGAGATGGAGCTTTCGATTTCCCCAAAGAGGAAAAAGAAACCTCTCTCTCTATCTCTATCTCTCTCTCACACACACACACACACACACACACACACACACACACACACACCACACACACCCTCCCTAAGATGACCTAAACTGAACTCTGTCAACAACACTAAGCCCATCTCAAATGTCTTAAACACTTTGATTATTTGTCAGTCAGCTGTGTAATTTGAGAGCCTAATTGAGCCTAATTTTGAGGAGATGGGTGCACTTACCTCCAATATTACATTACATTATTGTCATGGAGCAGACTCTCTTATCCAAAGCGACTCACATAGGTTACATTTTTATACATTTATACAGCTGGATATTTACTGAGGCAATTCTGGATTAAGTACCTTGCCAAAGGGTACAGCAGCAGTACTCCAGTGGGGAAATGAATCGGCAACCTTTCAGCTACGAGTCCTGCTCCGTACCCCTATGCTACACTGTCACCCCCAATGAAAACATAGAGCCACAGAGCTCATTGGAGCTGCAGCATATTTTCTGATTATTTGCACATTTTAACTATGCTCACTCTGGATTGGGGTAGCCTTCTGTAAACAGAGGTTGAGGCAAAAAAGTCCTAGTTTCACAGCCTGGTATAAACAGACCGTAGTGGAGAAAAACAAGGGATCCAAACCCTAAGTGTTGCAGGAGAACTTATCAGCGGGAGACAGGGTTGGGACTTAAGAGAAGGGTATTGTGAGCCAGTGCATACGATGAACTGGATGATTATCCATGAGATTTGTGTTTTATGGATGTGTAATGATGGGGAAATCATACACTAATAATATAGTGTCACTTACAATACAATTTGCAATAGGCAGCTATTTGCCGCGCCTATCAGTGCACGTATGCTTGTTCCACAACTGAGTGCATTTCATCAGTTGTGGAACAAGCGTCTGGTGTTCTTCTAGATCAGGTTAGAATCACTCTCGATAGACAATTAGTGTAAACAGCATTAGTTTAAGCTAAAACTCATGTTATCTTTTGCTTTGCAAGTCTGTAGCTTTTTACATCATTATGTAAACTCTGTTTGGTGCGTGTTTATTGTTAGCTGCAGATTTAGTTTTATTGTTTTGATAATTAGTGGGGTGTGGAAGTTTTGGTCACAGCGCTACTTACTTAGAGGCAGATCGTGCAGCTCATTAGAAGAGTATGTCTCCATAGCTGTATTATTAATTAGCTGGTGTGTTTAAGTAGCAGGGTAACATTACAACAGCAGAAGCAGCCTCAAGTCAGATGAAGACTCGGTTGGACAAAGACAAGGGAGTCTATCTGCAAGAGTCCATCGAGGGAGAACGTCAGGGAACACCAATGCGCCATGTGTATCCCAGGTCCTGTAACCATCTCCTGCAGAAGATGCACTCTTTGTCGCTGTCCTCCTCTGTCTTGCAGCATCAAAAACTATGTCTAGCCCTCATTGACCCCCACCAACAACCTGCC
The DNA here is from genome assembly GCA_019176425.1 of Megalops atlanticus. Lineage (NCBI taxonomy): Eukaryota > Metazoa > Chordata > Actinopteri > Elopiformes > Megalopidae > Megalops > Megalops atlanticus. The sequence goes on along the minus strand of CM032880.1, from coordinate 33,781,882 downwards.
TGTTGCTCAAGGCCTGTGGAACTGTCAGTCTGCAGCCCATAAGGCTGACTTCATCACAGCGTATGCCTCCCACCTCTCCCTCTGTTTCCATCACCCCAGACAACACCGAAACCCCAGTAGCCTTCTCCGCTGCGTACTCATTCTCCCACACTCCCCCAACCCTCTGGGCTGCTCATATCTCAGTCCTGGAAATTCTCTGTACTCCCCCTCTCTCATCTCTATCTCCTCTTTTGAATTTCATGCTATTACAGTAGCTAACCCCTCTAGAATGTCTATTGCCGTTGTTCACAGACCGCATGCCCCCTGGGAGACTTGAGGACCTCGACATTCTCCTCAGCTCCTTCCCAGAGGATGGAACTCCTCTGATCTTACTGGTGGACTTCCACATTCACCTAGAAATCTCTCAAGCTTCTGGATTCCTCCCACTGCCCACTGCTCCACTCCTTTGACTTCACCCTAATGCAGTCATATCCGACACCCAAGGCAGGCAGTCTAGTCTTTCCGAGGGACTGCCTCAGATCTAAGTCATCCCCCTCTAGCTCTCTGACCACTGCTTTGTCTCTTTTTCTCTACCTCTTCCTCCACAACCCACCCTGGTGCTTACGTCTGTCACCTCTTCCCCTAACATATAGAACCTCTCACCTTCAGCTTTCTCCTCCACAGTTCTCGCTTTTCTCCCACCCCTTGATTCTTTCACTAAACTGTCTACCGATTCTGCTGCATCCACCCTTCTCTCCTCTCTGTCCTCTTCCCTTGATTCTCTGCGTTCTTACTTCCAGGCCTACGTGACCCACTCTGCTGTATCCTTGGCTAACAGATTAACTCCGCCGCAATAGGACAAAGCTTCGTGTTGCAGCACGGAAGTGGAGAAAATCCAGCTCCTCTGCCGATCCGCTGAACTATCAAGCACTCCTCTCTGCCTTCTCGGCAAGTGTCTGCTAAGGCTTCCTTTTATGAATGCAAAATTCAAAACTAATTCATGCAGACTTTCCTACCTTCTCTTCCCTCCTCAGTCCTCCATCTCCCTCACTCCCCTCTGATCTCTAGATAATTTCAACCAAATAATTGTAAGCATTTGAAACTCCCTCCAGGCCCCACAACCTTCATCTCTTGCCTCTTCCTCTTCTTTCCCCCTCCCAGTCACCACTCTTCCTCTCTCAAAATTATCCCCATATTCAGATGTTGATGTCACTGATCTCCTTACATCACATCAACCTGCGCCTTGGATCCCATTCCCTCACCTCTCCAGTAGACTGTTGTCCCCAGGCTTCTTCCATTTATTACCAGTCTGATGAATTTGTTACGCTCCACGGGCTGTGTACCTGCAGCCTTCAAGGGGACACGAGTCACATCCCTGCTGAAGACAAGGATTCTGGGCCTGTCTGCTGTGCAGAACTATCGACCTGTCTCTCTCCTTCCCTTTCTGTCTAAAACACTTGAACAAATAGTGGCTAACCAGCTATCCTCCTTTCTCTCCCTTCTTGACCCTTTTCAGCCTGGCTTCAGATCTGGTCATTCCACAGAGACTCCCCTATTTTCCATTACTGAGGCTCTTCAATCAGCCAGAGCTTCCTCCCCTCCTCAGTCTTGATTTGTTTGGACCTTCCTGCAGCCTTTGACACAGTGGATCACAGTCTACTTCTGTCTACCCTGGCTACGTTGGGGATCACTGACACTGCTCTTCTTTGGGTTGAATCCTACCTCTCTGGACACTCTTTCAGGGTGCCCTGGAATGGTGGGTTGTCTAGATCCCACAGCCTATGGGTGTCTACGAGTGTCCCTCAAGGCTCCATACTCTGTACAAGCCTTGGTGTAATACTTGATAAAAACTGTCCTTCTACTCTCAGGTTGCAGTGGTGAGTCGGGTGTGCAGATTCTTTTTGTACAACATCCAACCTATCCACCCCTACCTCACTACGTATCCAATACAGCTCCTAGTTCAGGCCCTGGACCTCCCACACCTGGACTACCGCAACTCCCTCTTTGTTTGTCTTCCTGCCTGTGCAATCAAACCCCTACAACTAATCCAGAATGCAGCTGCATGTCTTGTCTACAATCTCCCTAAACACAGTCAAGTTACTCCCCTCCTCACCTCACTTCATTGGCTTCCTGTTATTGCTCGCATAAAGTTCAAAACCTTGTTGCTGGCATACAGGACAGTGAATGGGACAGGTCCCCCATACCTACGATCAGTCTTCAAATCCTATGTTCTACCAAGATCACTATGATCTGCAACCATGGGGCAACTGACTATCCCATCCCGATGGGGTGGCTGCTCTCAGGCATGATCCCCATCTGTACTGGTCCCCTCAGTGGTGGATTGAACTCCACACGGAGGTCAGAGCAGCGAAATTGCTGGCCATCTTCCGATGCAGACTGAAGACCAGATGTCTTCAGACTGCATCTCAGTTCCACCTCAATCCCCACCCTCTAACACCTGCTACTTCTAGTATTTGGCGTTTATTTTACGCATAGTATTGTGATGTATTTTGGATTCTGTGTTCTAGTGACTGATGTATCGTAGTGTCCTTGGTTTCTGTTGCCTGGTCACACTGCACAAGTTAACTTGGGGTAGGGCTTTAATGGTGTTATGCTCACACTCACTGGTCTGGGAGTGTTAGCCTGGTCTGACACTGTTGCTCATTTAACTTGAATGGACACACTTATGTTCTATTGTGTTGGAAGCTGCTCTGGATAAGTGTCTGCTAAATGCACGTAATATAATGTAATGAAATGTATATTTTGCTGAGGATGAGGGTACCCTACCAATAATTAGGAACTGTAAAACTGACCCCACCAATAAGTGTCCTTAAATCTGCATCATTTGTCCAGTCATTTTTATCCGTACCACACAGGGTTAACTTTGTTTGACATTCCCTCCATTATTGCCCAAAAAAAACCCTCTAGTTTGATTGGTTCAGGCTCAGAACTGGCTCACCTGGTGCCACCAGTGTATTCCATTCACTGATAGGAGCACGTCTGGATATGGTTTTTTTATAGTCAGCAGCAAATTTTGAGTCAATAAACCTTAAATAGACAGTTGTTAGTAATAGTTGTTACACCGTTTGGTCCAATATATTTTTTGAAAAGATGTGGTTTGTTAGTTCGCTGGCTAGCTAGCTCTGAATGAACTAATATAACTAGCCAGCTAAAGTTAGCTCACTAGCTAACTGCATCATCACAGCTCCTTGCACTTATTTGCTTGGTGGCTTGTAGCCTGCAGGATTATGGTCCTCACTAGTGGTGTAATGGACTGTAGTTGATCCGTGACCCGTATGGATCCCCCCTCACAGTTCGGCATGCATGTGAACTGCGGATTAATTGCAAAGTTTCACCATAATAGTGTGAAATACAGTTTTACTGCCGCTGTTACTTTTTAAAGTAATAATTCCATAAATCTCAATGCAGAGTTGCAGTGAAAAGATACAAGCGCCATTTTAAAAACCAGCAACCTTACTTAGCAGAAGTGTTGTGAAGACGAAGGCTGTGTCCGAAATCGCTCACTCATTCACTCATTCACTATTCAGTCATACAATAAATTAATAATTTTCTGAATATAGTTTTATGTTTGCAAGATTCTTTGTACATTTGTATGAACATTTTTGTGTCTGTGCCAGCTGAGTGACTAGCTAGTTGCAACTGACATTAACCTGCTAGCTAGATAATACCGCCACCTATCTATCACTAGCTAGCTTAATGAATGAACTAGCACCCAGCTTCATCTGTTCAAATTAGTTGAAACTAACGTTAGCTAGCTAGCTGGCGGTTAAGTCCAACGATAAAGTGTAAAATGTATATACATGCACTATATAGTGAATAGGGAACGATTTCAGACACAGCCGAAGAACAGCAGAACAAGCGCTCAGAATTTACGTTGCAGTCGAAGTTGTCGCAATATTACGTCAACTTGTGAGTCCGGTGGTTCCTACACTGCAAGACCATGGGCAAAAGTACCTTGGTTTAAGTGTTAAGTTCTATGAGCAATAAATGGAAAGCAAAGTTATATCTGTCTTTTTTTTTTTTTGCTGATCTGAAAAATGATGCGATCTGTGACTCAAAAACCGTGATATGATCCGAACTGTGAGTTTTGTGATCCGTTGCACCCCTAGTCCCCACCAATCTCAAACCTTGGCCCTTGGCCATGCCTTTACATTCGTCACGGGCAACATCAACCTATTCTGTTAACCTGTGCCACATGATAACATGTAATTGTGCATGTGTTAGTTTGTCATTGGCTGTCTGATGCCCTAGAGGGTGTGGCTGGACAACTCTTGTAAGGCCCAGCTGTTCACCCATCTGTCCATTTTAATGAATACACATGCTTTATTTTTAGCTTTGCCATTAATAAAAAAAATATATTTTGATATTTGATATTTTATCATAACATGGTTTTTAGACATTTGGTCAAATGCTTTCTGGCAAGTCCACCAGTGACCATTACCTTCATTAGTATTTCATGAAAACAACTCTAGTAGTAGTATATGGTAGTAATATATTTATATCGTTGAGTAATGTATTACCTATTAGCAGATTCATTATTTGAATATGTCAAGCTATGGCAACTGCTGAACCTAGATAGTGGCACATTCAAAACAAAATGATCTTCCCAGACTAAACATTGTACTGTGCTCAGCTTATGCATATAGTATTCTCTGCACATAAATGGTATGCCAAATGTATTATCCATGATAACATATCCATCTTATAACAAAAAGATGTATTGAATTAAATTTCAGTTTCAGAATATTGATCATACATAATATGCTGAATCTCCTTAAACTCTTCAGTTGATCTGCTTTAGAGACAATGGAGTCTGGTGGGGCAGGAAGGCTTATTTACAGGAACTGTGTTAGACAAACAATGTTTAAAACATAAATGGTTTCTTTTCAAACTCTTTTAAGGATCAACTATTTATAAGAATCAAACTATCCTGGATGATTGTCAGTATTTAAAGTGGAGTACACTGTTATATTTTACAGTCTATTTTAAATGTATGAAACATTCAAAAATCTTCCTTTCAAACAGCTTGAAATGAAATTTGGCAAGCATGGTTCTTTGGCTGCTCTTTATTAACTTGTTCATTAGAAATGTGTATATTCAAGTTTGGCTGAAATTAATTTCCAGGTGTAGTCAAAAGATTAGAAAATCCATCTTTTGCTCAAATTAAACCAGAGTCACATTGCATAAGTACCATCTCAGCAAATGTCATGACAAACAGGTTATCTGGTCTACCCTAAGCTTGTGCACTTAGAACCTGTTAAAAGTGCTCCTTGCTAACTGTCTTTGAAATAAAAATGGATGGAAAATCTAGGTGAATGTTTAAAAGAAAATATTCAAAGATGGTATCAATTCACTATGAAAAAAGTAACAAATCTTTTGCTTTTTACATTACCAGGCTAACAAGTTAGCCTGCCAAAGAATGTTTAGACATTATAATACCAGCCAAATGGCAAATTTTCACTGGCATCAGCAATTCTAACTCTGACCACATGACAGTAAAATTTTAAATTCATAAATTCATGTAACCAGCTGAGAAGTTATCGTCTTTCATGGAAATTTATACTTCCCTGGGAAGCCAATTTAAATGAAAAAATTGAACAAAATGAACAAAATGGACAAATCTTTCCATTGATTACTGATATTTAATGTAAGTCCTAGTAAAGACCATCCTCCCATTCCCAATATGAGCAAAAATGAGCTGCCAGAGTACATGTTTACAAATGCTGTGTAATGAAAGCACTTCAGCATGAAGACAAAGCGAGTCAGTTTGTTCCCTGCCACATCAACAGCATTAGGGAATCTGATACTCCTCTCCAGCCTCAAAGCAATTTGAATAGTTCTTAAGGGAAGTGTTTTGTCTCCAAACAGACTTGTGGTCACCATCTGGCCAAAACACTGACATTTCAAATGGACATGCAACACATATTAAATTAAAATGAATTGAATACTTCTCTCTACCATCAAGTCAATGTTTTCACAAAAAATCCTTGCTGTAAGAACAGGACTGCACATTGGAGCCTGTCTATTTTTCACATTTTTTTAATGTTCCACATATAATTCCATCCTTCATCAGATGATGAATGACACATTGCAGGTACCTGGTGAGGAACAGACTGGTTCTGTATAATCAGGAAACACTGGAAACGGTTCAACTGAATTGGATTCTTCTGAGTCATCCTTCTTTGGTTCTAAAAGGCAACAAAAACACACAGACAACCATATGCTTTAGTCACATGAGTTCAAGAAATTTTGAGTAGCTGATTCTACCAAATTATGTTGGCAAACTGTAATGCACTGTCATGCAAGTGTTAATATACTGTGTTTTGAAAAGTTACGTTGTTTAAAGGTTGAGCTATGGTACTGTGACAGCTTATGCACCTAATTATATCCAAAAGTTGTTTTTTTGAAAAAATAGGTCAACATTGGTAATGAACCGTAAATATTTATCATACTCTAAGGGGTCATCATTTTATAAGAGATACTTCTCACTGCAAAACAATTACTGCTATAACTACTACTGCTGAATTCACTTTTGAGCTATCAAACTAAGGGGACACAGAATGGGAGATGTTCATGTCTCTACATAACTAGCTTCCACCTATTTATTACACAGCAACATTAACCAGTTGGTTAGTGCATTTGTCAGATTTTTCTCTGATCCTGTTATTGCTTGCTTGCTAGCAAGGCCAGATTAGGATACTGAATGGTTCATCAGGCTGAGTCTTAAATTTGTTCTCCATTTTAAAAATGATTCCTTCTCACCTGTGGTGTGATGTGCAATGTATGGCTGAAGTTGATTAATTAGATGGGAATGTAAAATCATGCTGCTATACAAGATGGCTTCCATTATACATCTACATCAGAAGTGCCCAAATTCTTTCCTACAAAGGGCCAAAAATTAATCTGGAAGGAGGGCCGCGGGCCAAAAATAAATGATGTTATGTGAAATTACATTACATTAAAATGTATTATATTTTATACAAAATTAACATTCTAAATATAAAATAAAATTCCAAAATAATAAAAACACTACTCTTTAATCTGCTAAACAGTAATTTTATTAATTTGCAGAGATGCTTGTCAAAAACACAAAACATCCATAAGCTTCTTTTTGGGAGCATAAACATATTCAAAAGGAAAGACACCTTTCTGACACCTTTCTGAAGTGCATGCAACTCAAGATGCTTTAGAAAATTAAGTTGAAAACAGCTGTATTGTCCACTGTTGTAATCAAGACTGGAAATTTGACTTCAACTTGAAACATTGACAAAAATATAAAGTTAAACATTATAGTGACAAAACTGAATAAGAAATCAATATTGGATATTAAGTTTACATTGAGCAATGTTTAAGTTACACATCATCACAAAACGCCCCCATATGGTAGGTAATGAGCCACAATATCAGAACGTATTAATGAAAATAAGCTTCTCATTCACAGGGTCACTAAGAACAATTCGGTAATTTCGTTTTATAGTCATGTTGGCTAACTAATAACACCAACAACAGATTATTGGTCGGAAATACAACCGAATCCGCTAACCCGGGCTGCCAGGTTTGGCATAATCATTTTGCATAATTGGTAGTGATTTCGCACGGACTTGTGTGCCTGAAATGGCAATAGATGGTTTCCTTACTGAGATTGCGTCAACTTAAAAAATGCATTTTAGCCATCAATTTCAACACTCATTCGTGCGCAGAAATAGCCACAGTTTGTTTCCACGGTTAGCAGTTTATCGTAAGTAGACACTTGGCAGAGTGGTGTTTTACTGCTTTTTCCAAAGCGAACCTTGTCAGGAATCGGTTTTGATGGCGTGTAACACGATTTCAGCTTTTTATGTGACATCACTTGAAAACAGACTGGCAACCCTTTTGAAACGGCCGACTGTAGTTTATCACAAAGACATGCTTCTTTAGTGCATTTTATTTCCTATTCAACCAGCGCTCGCTACGCCCCTGCCCCTGTCTGCTCATTGGTGGAACATCAGTTTTAAGGGGCACGTCATCTTACCCGGAAGAACGTGGCAGCGGAAGCGCATAGCTCATGGCGAGCCAAGACGAAGGGAGCACGGGCCAAATGTGGCCTGCAGGCCCCAAAGTGGGCGGCCCTGATCTACATCATCTAAGTTGAATTAAATACCACCATCAATTAAGCCCAAATGACAGTGATGTTTAGATCTGATACTGTCACATGTTGAATTTATTCCGCCAAGTACAATTTTTCATATCTATCCTACAATTCACTAAAAGGCATTCACCTTCCATTTTCTTGCATGCACAGTTTTTTGTTTGCCCAGTTCAGATCAGGTGTGTAGTCTGTTCCACAAATTAGAATGAAATTAAAATAAAACAGCTCTACACTAAAGAATCCATTTACACAACTCAAGATGTAATTATTCTAGTAAACAATTCCTTAAAAAATGAAAAACTCACTGTCACATCTGTCCTTTGTACTGCTCTCAACATCAGATACCTGCCACATTAAAGACAACAACTTGATAAAATAAAATTGCTAATACTACACTGTGCTGCATTTGTAATGTACACTCTTTTAGGATGTGACAGTGCAGCACTGGTAGTGGAGAGTCATTCAGTTTGCCATTTTTATCTTCATTCTGGTGTTGTTAGGGTTTTCCACAAAGCTTCTACAGTTTGTAATCTTAAATGGAGTAAATTGATGGCATATAGAGAATCTTAGGTGTTTCCATTGATCATAACATGTTTGCTGTCACTATGGTACAGTTAAGACTCTGTCTGGTGGTTAAATGAATGGACTGTCTAATGGGGAGACAAATGACTGCATTGGCCAGATGGTGCAGTTGATGTAAATTCACAGAGAGCCAAATTGACTGATGACTGTGAAATGACCTAATGGCATAGAGGGACAACACAGCTGCCATATTCACAGATAAAAAGGTACTGACCAGCGCTATAAACATTAAGCATTAGGGCAGAAATCACTTCATAAATAGCCATTTCACAAATTACTTGATTCTTCATTGACTGTCTGCTAAAGCCAGTGTTTGTATAAGTGTTTTTTTCTCTCCTGTGGTTGCAAGGCAGTTCTGCCTGAAGTGTATTTATACTGTATTAATATATTGTACCTGGCTGTCACTGTTTCAGTGTTTGACCAGTAAAAACCATTTTCTTTATTGATTATTTTCTCTCATACAGACTTTTATTTAGACAGTGATACTAACCACACAAGACAGCCAATTTCCTTTTTTTCGTTTAAAAAAAAAAAAAAACAATGCTGTCACTGAAGTGTATGTTAATTTATGTTAAACAGTGGTGTTCATCAGCAGATTCATTTTCCAGTTCTCTTTTGCAGTACTTTCCCATTATGTTTTACTGAACACTGCCTAATATTGTTGGGGTACAAAATGTGCCAGGCTTTCTGCCAGGTCTCAGGTGGCAGAAACCCAAACCAAAGCTCATTACTTCAATGTGCCAAGGTGCTAATATGTACTGTAGTGGTAAAAAAAAGGTGGGAAAACTGGAGGTGAAACGCAGTGTGACTCAAAATTCAGATCAACATCACATACTGCTTTACTGTTTTAAATGTTTAATTTAAATTTTAATGTTTAATTAGTTTTTCAGAGCTTGATGAGTTTAGGACAGGTATGATACACAGGCATATGAACAACGTAATATTTCTATATCACCGTTCACGGTGCCTCTTTGACTGCTGAAACACTAGCTTGCTATGACCTTAATATATGTCAGAGGCTCATCTGTGCCTAACCAACCACAACAGAATCTTTCGGAGTCCACTTTTGCACTGGAGGTATGGTTACTGTTTTTCAGAATTCCAGTGGATAGAAAATTCCATTTCACAATTGCTACATTCAGCATTTTTAATGGCAATTCTGTAGCTATGGAGTAGTACTTTTCACACTAAGTGAGCAAAGCAGAATGTTTGTAAAAATGACCTATGTCCATCAAGCAAATCAAATCTTTACACTGTTACCGTTGACGTGTTGATCAATGCTAGGGGAGCATAAACCCTATGGCACCATGAAAAAGGTGAGTAAATGGCATTTGTGTGTGTTTATGCTCCACTATACCCCTGTTTACCACCACATGAGTGTCCTACAGAGGGCTGACCACTAGTCCAGATGAAAACTGCACACTTGACACATTTTAGCTGAACAATGCTGACCTCTAATTACTCAAATTCACTTCACTGCTGTGCTGTTAAAATCGAGCATACAGACCACAAAAAAGCCACATCTACACTTTGACTGATCCAAGGCATAAAAATGAGCACTACAACTACAAATTATTTTGACATGCTAACTAATACTGTTAACTTACACATAAAAAGACACACCAGCAATATGCTTAAAACCTTTTCTGTATTTTTTTCCCTCATTTTTTACATCCTATCAATAAAGGCGTTCCACCTCTGGAATAAAATCAAGGTTCTGTGACTATTACTCATATGATAATTGAAATCTTCTCACCTGTCCAGGGCAGGGCTTGCACCTCTGGGCTCCAGTCACTCCACTGGCCATAGTTCAGGTCATCCCTGGCCTGAACCTGGATGATGTGGGGGTGAGCCACCAGGAGGTCTGTGATCAGCAGGATGGTATTGGTGGTCTTCAACTGGGAGAGAGGAAAGTGACAAAATTGGAGAAGGGGTTTTGAAAAGAAAAGACTGGTGGAGTCATTTTTTCATAGCTTACGTGTTTTGTTTGACCCCTTGGACCAGTATTGTTGATATTGTGTTTTGTTGATTATACCATTACACAGGCTTTGATCCAGAAACGGTGATGCTGCTACTGTCATATTAAAAATGGATTAGGTGCCCAAATGTTCTATGAATCCATATGATTGTATATAGGATTTTCTACCTTTCTACTTGCAGAAAACCATAAATTCTACAAAATATGAATCTATGAGTAGCAATGAGATGCTACATCATCTCCTGCAAATATGAATACACACACCCACTGGGAAAGACTACAGTGATGAGAGGGCAAACTAGTGGCTGAATGGACAGTGAGCAAAGAGGCCCCAACAGGGATATCCCTAAAAATATGAAATCCCCGTTATGATAATTTCATAGTTTACATGTCATGAAGTAAGGGGGATCAGAGAGAGGCACTCATTTTTCTTTAGTTCTACAAAAAGCCTGATATCTCTGCTTCAAGACAACATGCTAGAAGGTCTGGCCATAGATATGCATTCCCATGATAATGATGTAAGTACCTGCAGTTACTGGACAATAAATGGAACTGTGCCTTACAAACAAATATTTGAAATTCCCATCCTGATTAATCGATAAGGCAGCATACTGATATCTACACGTTTCTACATGAAAACTAGCAACATTATGCAGTATTTTCCTCATGCTAGCTAGTTCATGACGGGGAATGTATGTGTGTGGTGGGAGGGGACACAAACCAGTGACCAGTTGATGGAGCCCTGGGGACGGTAGCGCAGCTGGAAGTTGAGAGGGAAGCCCTCCTCGTTGGGCCAGGAGGACGGGTAGCTCCAGCTGACCTGCAGCCTCCGTGGGTGGCCTACCACCGGTTCAGGCGTCACAGCCTCAGGGGGGTCCGGTTTCACTGCACACGCACACACACACACACGCACACACACAGAGAAATGAGCCTCTACTGAGGGGTACACATCGCTCTTCTTAATACCTAATACCCTTGATTAAATAAGAACATGATCTTTCAGAAAAACATGTACATCCCTGCTAATTTCATATTTGTTATACTTGAATAATAACAGCATTGCCCAGAGCAAAGCTACATTGTTCACAAATAATGAACTTAAATCCCAAAACATGACGGTCACATTTATTCACATCCACGTACTTAGTACTTTGTAAATCACGTGCTGGAATGGATTACACAGACAAGATGTTTTGAGTAGTTTTTAAGAGATTCTGGCACAACACATGACAGATAATGTGTACAGTACTGCCTGAATGAGTACTGCCTGAGCCACCCAAGCTCTGTGTAATTCTTCTAAAATTCAAGAATGATATTTTTTTAATTAAAGATGAGAAAATAATTATGGCTTATTTCAGGTCACTGTTGTGTCTATAGCTAAAATCAAGGCATAAAGGAAACCACTGACATAAAAACAACCAGTTTTTCATATTCAATCTTCTGCTATAGACAGATGTGTGACAGTTTTGGCACTAGTGAGGGAGGATGGCTATTACAGTAAATACACAGAAGGCCTTCTGATGTTCCTGACTTACACAGACTATGCAGCTGCACTCTGACCAGTGTGGTCTCTGAGCCAAGGGGGTTGACCTCCGTGATGTTGACCATGTGGTAATGATGCCACATGGTGGGGTGTCTGATAGTGCACTCGTTCAGATGGAAGGAGGCCTGGTGACACGGCTTCACTTTGTTTGTCCTGTCCCTGCATAGGGCAGAGTGTTGGGAGTCATGGGTTAGCAGGCATTACTCAAAACCAGTCGTTCTTTTTCTTATTGAGAAACGCGCAGCTCGGAAGCAGTGCTTTGAAATCCAAGAAAAATAACCACAGACAGGCCCACTTTAGCTGTGGATGGTGGGAATGTGTTACTTAATAGTAATAATGTTCTCCAGCAGAGAAAAAACCTTAAAACCTCTGCCCTTGTAGGAAACTCTGGCCATTAAGGAAAATGGAAAAAACAAAACAGGAAAGCCATTAATTTGGTCAGAGGATCTTCAAAGAATTGGTCACATGAGGCCACAGTAAAAGAGCACAGATGGGATGTGGAATCTGCTTCATGGTTCATGTGCTGTGCAGTGGTAAACATGTGGGGCGCACTACTCTTCTTCTGCTACCAGTGTGTAAGGAGAGGGAGTGACTGGAAGGGTGTGTTTTTGTCCACACAGTATAATTACATTATTACAAAGTTTAGTGATATTGACCAATATTCAACAGTGGTGGCGAAGTGTGCTTGTGAAATCCTTCTTAGTTCAAGGACAAAAAAGCATATACACTGCTAGTCCAATGACATGAATCTTTGGATCTTTATGGTGATGTGTGTGTGCCTGAATTTTACCTCACCTGTAAGAGGCAATGTATTTGGTGGGCAGATAGGTCTTCACAGACTGCTCCCAGGAACACTTAACGCTATGGTGGTTGGACATCTTGCAGGAGACACTTAGAAGTCCTGGCATATCTGGAGGGGAAAGGGGGGCAGGGTCACCATATAGGCAGAGGTCAGTGGTTTTCATTGGAGCTGAATGAAACAGATGCATGCTTAACTGGCTACATCACATCTAAAATTGTATTACTGAGTTTTTAATAGAGTAAAAGTTTAAGGCAAAAAAATCAGTCATGAACAATGACATGAAATCAGTCAAGAAAAAAAAAATCTGGTACCCCATGAACAAATAAAATTGTTTTACAGCTTCGAGTCTGGGAATACAGGACAATGAACTCTCCATCCATAATCAGCAATCTCACTGCCTTCCTGTAAGTAAACTGGATAGCAGCCAGGGTCGCGACTTCCTGTTCTAGGAAACGCTCTGGATTTCGGGGGAATGTTCTTCTACTGACCTCAGTGCCTATCGACCCTGTTAACCCCAGCCTTGGTAAGTACTAGACCTGAGCCTGAACACAGTGAATGGCATGAAATCCAGTTGTACAAATTGCTTTTGGGGTGTGTAAATAATGTCCTAACCAGTGCGACAACACAACTGAAAAGGGGTGTGTGGCTTTCAGAGTTTTGTACACGCAAACTGCAAACTTGAGAACACCACTTCAGTTTTTCTTTGATTTGTTTGGCTTTGTCTGCATATTTGTCAGACATCTACACACATCATCACAGATTTGCCTGGAATTTGTGATTCTACTAATGTACTACTATTTTCTCAATTTTGACAAGTCCCACTGAAAACCAGATGAGCCAGGAAGTAACTTGGGAAAAATACTGTAACTTGCTAACATCATAAAAATTAGAACTACAAAAAAATGAAAAATAATGTAAGATTTCTAAGTCACCAAGTTTAACATCTGATTAAATGCATTCAGTTTAACTATGAAGTCAATTATTTTTCTTCTTCTATGGCATCATCTACAGCATTAGCATTCAAATTCTTTGGCCTCTATAATTTTTATAAAGTGACTGTCTTACATCAAATTGGTTTAAAGTTAGACATGGTAGTGCTTTTTGCCATGTTAAGTCTGTAGGTGCCATAGATTGTTATTAAAACTACATTTTAACAAGATGGAGGAACTGCAGGTGTTGTCTTTGTCTTTGTTTAACTACAGTTTGTTTTTGTCATTTGATCATTACATAAGCTACTAGTAGCTTGCTACACAGTATGTGACAAAATATCAAAAGAGCAATGGAAACATTGCCACAGAATTGAAAGTAGTCAAATTCTAGATTAGAAGACAGATCTGAAAAAAAAACAAACTGAATAACTTATGACAAAAGCTTAGGAGATATGGATCTATTTTAATCTCTTGTTGCACAGGCTAATGAGAAGCTGTAAAATCCTGCTTGAATACGCACGACAGGTATTTGACTTTCCAGTAGCCCGCTAAGCACAGTAAAATACAGCTTCAATGATAATCGTATTTACCTTCTCCATTTACTTAGGCCTTGTTTGCTGAGCATGCCTTGCTTTTCCCATCAACTGGGCCATTTTGCAGAAAATAGATCATCCAGAAAATTCACCAGAATCTAATTTCACATTTATTTTTAGGAACTAGATGAAGAGGGCAGTGAAAGTCTGGAAGTGAAACACTAACGTCATACAGAGCTAGTCAAAAGTTTCTGCACGCTCTTCTTTCTATATTTTTACTATTTTCCACATTTTAGAATAATAGTAAAGATATCAGAACTATGAAATAAGGTGTGTCCAAACTTTTGACGGGTACTATAAATCTACATAATAGGGATCTAATCTACATAATGGGGATCTTTCAATGGCTTCACCTTCCCTGGTAAGCATCTTGGGAACAGATACATGTTTTGTATAGGTGGAATTCGACTTACACCCCAGTCGCAGTTTAGTGGCCCGGAGGACATTTCCCCTCTCATCATGGCAGCTGTAGTTGCCTTCCATGGTTCGGTCCGCGTTGATCAGAGTGAGAGAGCCGTCAAGCGAGGGAGCTTGTCGTAGGGACACCGCACTGCCGTTCAGTCGCCACTCTACTGCAGACCTGCCATCCCATAATAACAATGCGGTCAACAGTTTTTCAGCTACAGTAAACACAGGGGCTGCACTGCCAACACTGCTGAATAGTGCTTATTAGACCATTATCTCCACTTGCTTACTCACTGGTTTGCCAGCGAGTCCATATTAGGGTGTATAACCAAACAGGATACATACCCACTCCCAGAGACTTTACACACCAGGGTAACATTGGATCCCAGCTTCCCGTACTGGACGTTTGAAACTTGCAAACACAGACAGAGAGGGGGGTGAGTGCAGCCACTGTTCAGCTAGGGTGCTGTTACTGCAAAGTCCTCAGTGGCATGTAGACCACTGACAGAGACAATTTCACACTGAATTTTATATCCAGATCCTGGTCTGTGCTCAGTACTTAGCTGGAAAAGTGGCAATTGGACCCAGCCACTTGTGTTTATTTTAGCGTCTGCACAGGACTAGGTGATCTATCTGGGTTTGTTATTTATATGTGACGGATAGAATGGATATTTTCTGCCAGGCCTGGGACTACGTCAGCCTCAGGCATTTTAGATGGCTGGTCTTAAGTACCTCAGCTGTGAACTGGCTCCAGAAATGGCTGTGTTAAGTGTTTGTATTCACATGAACTTGCCAAGGCTATTCAAAAGCCCTCCTGTTCTTGACATTATATTTCAGAGCCTCTTTCTGGCAATGGAACGTATATTTAAACAAAACAAAACCTGATTTAAATTAATGTTGAGAGTTGGCAAAAGCCAAAAAAGATTCACTTGAGCACCTCAGTTCTTATCCTGATCCGTATGCTTAGCAGGTTGGTTTTGGATGGAAAGAGTATTAGCATTCTGCAGGTATTATGATTGCAAATAGCTTGTTCAATTCCTTGGTGACCAGTGTCAAATACTATAACAAATACAACACATGATATTGATGTAGTTCATTACATGTATTCTAGATACAGGACACTACCAGATTACCATGCAGATACAATTCATATTGTTGCTGGCTGTTCTTTAGCAAGCTAGCACTGTGGTCAGGTGATGACATCGGTAGCTGTAACTAGTAGGATATCATACTATAAAGACTTTATGACTCAGATAATCAGATTATAATTTGATAAAAACTTATCACCCTACAGCCCTACACCAAAGATACTTGCTATCTTACCTTCGTTGCTCCATATCTCAGAATTGATATGGGAGATGCACTGAATAATGATGGCAACGACTATCAAACTGCCTGGACAGGATGCAAAACCTGGCATCTGTAGAACAGAAACAAGACACTCAGAAACACTGATTTTCTGACAGAGAAATGAACATAATGTGAAAATGCACGCCATGTGCAGTAAAAGATGTACATCTCCACACAGGGGTTGGAAGTTCATTCGTAAAGTGCACAAAAAATTGTTGTACTGAAACACAGTGATTCTGATTTAGCATTATCTTCTTTCTTCAGTACAATATGCCCCACACACCACAAGTGTGTGCTGCTTGCTGAAATAATGCAACTGGCTGAATGCAGATTACTGAAGTTCTAAATATAATTGACAGGAATGTAGTGGTATCTGTGCGCATTCTCCAAGATGATCAGGATTTTGGCGCTACTGCTGCTCATTATAATTTGCTCAGAACTCATACAGCTGGTAGCACTTTGTTGTGTGAATGCACAAAAAACACTAAATACAGATAACTGACCTAATTATTTGTAGTTATACTCTTGCCAGGCACTCGACATACCCCTAGCTAACAGTGTTAATAGTATGCACTATGCAGTAGACTAGTCTTGTTAAATTCTGAATTTCTTTAACCTTTGGCGAAAAGAAAATATTATATCTAAACTAAAGTTTCAGTCTAGCATTGCCAAAGCAGATATTTCCATCAGTCGCAGGTGAACAGACTGGGCCAGGGAATCTCTACACAATCACTTGCCAGTTACTGTTATCCCCACTTCCCCTTTCTTCCTCCACATATATAAGCAAACACTTCACCCCTCTGTCACACAGCCATGAGCTCACCCTTTACTCAACCCTTCCATCTCCAGTCCATTTATCTCTTCTCACAGACTCATCAAATCACAGACTGTATTGTTGAATTCCTTCTATGAATGTTCAGCTTAAAATGTGATGTCAAGGATTTTCATAAACCATTTGTGAGCCTGAACATCCTATACATATTATATACATATATTTTACTCCCAACATATTTCACCATTCTCAAGTAATGTTAAGAACTTCTTAGGAAATTCTTTCCTACTCTATTTGTCCACCCAGTGCCAACCAGAAGCAGATGGGCTCCCCCTCTGACCCGGGTTCTGCTCAAGGTTTCTTCCTATTATTCAGGGAGTTTTTCCTTGCCACTGTCGCCTTTGGCTTGCTCTGGGGGGGTATCAGGCCTGGAATACCGATGTAAAGCTGCTTTATGACAACTCATGTTGTTAAAGCGCTATATAAATAAACTGAATTGAATTGAAATTGAATTGAAACAGTAAAAGCACCTGGATACATGGAGAGAGAGTTTTTTTTAATCAACATTACATTTATATTTATTCATTTTGCAGACACTTTTAACCAAAGCAACTTAAAAGTGAGGCAGAGTACAACACAAGTAAACAGCCATTTAAGGAGTTATGTGGTCCATGGTCACAGTAGTCCAGACCAGTCAGTAGCAGTCCAAGATACTCTCAACCGTTCCTTGAGAATTGTGGGAGCTCTTTTTTGATACAATGGGCCTGATGTGATCAGTGTATATAAGCCAGTTAAATTCATTCCAAGTAGTCTAGCTAGCTATCCAACTACCATTTCAAATTAGAGTGAATGTTACTATTGAGTTGACATGTCACTCTATTTCCCCTTTCAAATAAGAAACCGATAACATACTCCACTAAAACAAATATCTTTAGTATTCATTATCTAGATAGCTGTTGGATTCTTGAAAAAAAGATGGCTGTGTTTGTGTAAAGGTAAATCTTACTGTCACTTCTCATTCATATGTAATATAGGATCACACAGTGGTCCTACTTTATAAAAAACGCTTACAGTACATGAAAGAGGACATAGAGGACAGAGAGAGAACTGACCTCTAGGAATCAGTTTGGAAATAGTTCATGTCCCTAACCACTGGAGAACCGCTGGATAGTCCGCACCACTAGCAAGCCAGGTAAGTGACTAGTCTGGACACAGTTTTACTACAGATTCAGCATTAATGGTTGTGAGATGCCAGCCATACCCTCTGACAGTGCCAGGAATGACCCATGCAGCTTGGCATAATTTGCTACTGTAACAAAATCTAACATGTACAGGAACACACTTCCCCATCATTAATTTCATTCATTGTGTACATGTATTGTGTATACGCATGTCTGTGCACATTTTCTGTGCTTGCGCATCACAAAGTCATCTGCATGTCATAACAGATGAAGTATACAACACAAACCTGTGATATCTACAACAAAAACAATTCCAGCACGCAAAAACTTCACACTTTCATGCAACACTACAGTTATGTGGAATCACACATTTTCTGCTTCTACTTTACAACATTACAATTTCATAATACACCTCAACCTTGAAAGATCCCATTGTCTTTATGTGAATAAATGATAAGGCCAAGTTACTACAGAATAGTTAGGATGCAGGAAAAATTGGGAGTGTTCATTTGGAATAGTGTCTCTGCTGTGTGAGAAATTGTTGCTTGTAAGTTGGCCTCTAACTGATACCAATACTCAGTAGAGATATTTTTGTAAATGTGTATGCATGGATTAATGATGAATTCATGATTTGTACCTCAGAGTATGGAAACATAGGCTTGAAGCTTTTGCTGGAGTTCAGAGATAAAACACTCCATAGAACAGTCAACATATAACCAGATATCTCCTCAAAGACAGTTGTCTGGACACTTGCCAGGAGACTGACTGCCATCTTCTTATGGAAATGTGCTAACTGAAAAAGGAATGGCAGAAAAGCTGGAGGTAAAACAGAGTCAGCTATGAAAGTGAAAAAGGCTGTTTTGTCCCTCACAAAGCCAAGGCACTGGTATCATTGCAGGCAACCTGCTAACCCCATCATCCTAAAAATACGTCTTATCACAAAGCAGCCAGGAAACTTGGCTTCAGCGAGCGAGGGGAAGGGAGGAGGGGGATGGGCAGCAAGGGTACTCAAAAAAAAAAAAAAAAAAACAGGACAAAAAGTTCCAGAGACATAGGGCACATCAGACTTCAAGAAAACAAGTGAAAAAACACAAGAGAAAACAAGGACTAATTTTGCCGATGAAGCTGCTGAGTTGACATAGTAAAACATCAGCAGCTCCCCTTTCATTAAGGCTGCATAACCAAAACAACTCGGGGCTGGATTTTTAAAAAGGTTTTTAAGGTTCTTAAAGGAACAGTACACCAAAATTGTTACGCTGCTAACTACATATCTCCTAACTACAAAGGCATTCTTTCTCCATGTTTTTAATAATTTCAGGCATGGCCTAATTAAAACAAATCATGAACATAACCATCAAAGCCATAGAAAGACAGCCATGCCATTCTGTATGGTTACAATGAACTTTCCTTAAGATTTCTGTATGAAAAGCATTTTATTGCATTAGTTCATTACAAGATGATTGAGAACAGGGGTCCCGAGCAGCAGAAAGTATACCGTAGTTTGTGTTCAGAAACTGCAATGAACGACCAAAGAGATGGGACATCCCCTTTAAAGGGTATGCACAGCAGGTTCTGTAGTGAGCAACATTGTTAAAATTAAATAATTGCAAATCCACTTGCTGATCACCTACTTCACCATTCATATACAACTGATTTATACATTAAATAGTGGGCAGTCAAATGCATTCATTGATTTACAGTTGTTTTGAGTTAAAAAAAAAAAAACAGAAGTTTTTGTTTGTGCTGTTTTGTTTCCCTGTGAGAGAAAAAAAAAACAGAAACAATCAAGGAGTACATGTGCTTTAAGGGAAAGAGTCAACACATGCAGTTCTGAAAGAAGAACGAACCTTAACTCCATCAGACACTTTACCGCTCTTTTCACTACATGTTTCTCTGAACCCTTTCACTGCTGCACAAGTCTCAACACCACCAGCCATGATGACTCACCAGGTTACAAGCGACTCACTCCACACTTTAATACCACAGTGGTTCAGCTTCTTTAGAAACTTATCCTAGATATCTGTTGTATAGATATTCAACACAATTTCTACACTTACACTATTTGCTTAAGTTCTAGAGAAAGAGGTAACCAAGTAGTCATCCTTTTTGAGATAGAAATAACCTTTTTGAAAAACGTCAGCCTGAATTTTACCCAAAACATAGTATTGAACCTTTTCTCCTTATCAGCAGACCATTTGTTACCCTAAGTACAGATTCTGGTGAATGCTCCATTTGAATTCTTTTGCATCTTAGTGCAGCATTTGACATTATTGATCATAGGATAATGATAGGTCAAATTCAGAATTGGTTGGACCTTTGCGGACATTAACTGGTGAATTAATCTTTCAGACAGTTCTTAGTATCAACAGTAAATCAAAGAAAACCACATGTGAATTAATTATGTCGTTACTGTGGATCAATTGTCCTTGGCATTCTCGCATTACAACTGACATTTATCCTCCTCTAATGAACAACGCTTTCCATTCCTACTTCACAGTGACACGCCTTTCTTTTCATTCAGTCTACAAAAATGTAGTTATTGCATTGGCATGTTAGTTATCGATTTTGATTCAAACTCATGCCTAATTCATATTACTTTATCTTTCTATGGTAGTTGGTTAAGTAAATTAGCGATTGTCCTGACAAGCTTGAAATCTAAAATTTCTCAACCCAACAGCAAAAGCACTTGAAAATTAATAGGCTAAATCAGATGCAAAATGTTACAGAGTGAATCAAGATATATTTTCATTGGATCTTGGATCTAAATGTTATCGTTACCAACATCATCATTAGCTAAAAGGGTCTACCTAGCTGAAGTCACCTGGCTAGCCAGCAAGCAATCATTACAGCTAAAGTTGACAGCTAAAACACAACAGTGTTTGCTACTACTACTGGCTACTTAGCTCGCTGTGCAGTCATTATCTGGGTACTTTTTCCTCATACACTAAGCACACTTCTCACTAACCTGTGCAGCTCTCTTCATTTGATGTCATTGTCATGTTGCTGCTCATCAGGTTTAAGCTTCTTATGGGGCTTGATGCCCAGAATGTATCTCTGCATTTTTACATCGATAGGGTGGCTAACTACCTCTCACAGTAAAAGTAGTGAATTAGTTGTCAAATCAACAGACAACCAACATGAGATTTCACAACTGGAGTGGCGTGCTGCCACCGACTTAGCATACAGTTAAAAAAAAAAAAAAAAAACAATAGGATCCGGACTGAAAGAGGCGTGTTTTTTTCGTTACAAGGGTTCTTTGACTAACCTAGTATGCCTTTATTTATTTAATAAAAAAAAAAAAAAAAAAACTTGCAAGAATGACTAATGACCCTGCCTCTTTAACCCTCCTTTAATCTACCCCTTTTGGCGGGTTGCCAGGTGTTCATTTCAGCCCCTGGTCATATTTTGATATTGTTTTTCATACAAACATACATTTAACGAGAGCGATCCATTCCACCCAGCTGGCTCTACATTTAGTCTGCCATCTGGGGTACACACTCATTCTGTACCTCCCATAAAATAATTCTGCCCGTGCCTTACATTGTTAATGCCCAGGTGTAGAACTTTACATTTCGCAATGCCAAAGTACACTGCTAGGCGTCCTCCCAAATCAGGATTCTATATAAAATGCCTTGAACCACTTTGGTAGCTTCAAAACAGTCAGCTTCACTTCAAAGTTTAGTGTCATCATCAAATTTAACTATTACGCCTCTAATGTCTTTATCAAGGTCACTTAAGTCAATAAAGTACAGCAGAGGTCACAGCACCAATCCATGATGGACTCCACTTTGCTATGTTCAAGCTAATTTTGAATCAGCACACATTCATGAATTCCTATTGATTCATTGGTGTGTACATGGCTGGTAGCATGTTCATCTAAAAAATTTAAGCTATCCCTGTGAGTTGTGACTCAACAAAAATGAAATACTGACCCTAGCAAGAAAAGTCACCATAGGCTAAATTTAAACTGTAGCACATTCAGCTCAATCACCTAGGCCTTCCAGGAAATAGTCCTTCACATCTGTGAGATCGCCAGACAAGCCATGCAAGAAGAAAGTAAATGGCTGAAGCTTCAGTTCCATTCTTTCAATGTGGTGAAGACAGGCCTGGGTGAAATGAAAATGGTATTTAAATATTTATACTTCAAAATTCTATTTGTCATGCATTTCCAAATTGCCTGGCTCAAACAAATGCTTTTTATTTGAAATTTGCATTTGAAATACTTTCATGAGAAGCCAAACACATGTATTGATGCTTCTAAATGATTTAAATATTCCCTTAAATTACTATTTAAAAAAATTAAATATTTTAAGTATTTACAATTACTTCCATAAAAATACTTTTCAAATAGTACCAACTCACAAGACCATATCTGTCAACATGCTCTTCACAGTGTCATGGGTTGTTCATATAAGCATTTAAAAGGGTGTCACATAGGAGAAAACTGTAAGGACACACACGGAAACCTTGGACCACAACAACATTCCAGCCAAGGTCATTATAGTGGTTACGGATAACGCTAGAAATATGGTTGCTGCCTTTGCCCACTTTGACGATTGTTCACTGTTAATTGTTTCTACCAATGGAAAAGAAAATACTGATGACAAAGAAGAGGGAAGTCTGCATCCTTATCTATTCCTCTGATGTTGATGCAGGTTAGTTTGCTAAGCATGATTTTTTCCTCACACTCAGTTTAAAGTCAAAGACTTTCTAAAATCGTACGATTACCTTTAAAAGCTATTTATTTCAAAAGTATGTTGAGGTTGATGAAACAAACGCCAGTTTTCAGTCACCAAGCTATCCATTCATAAGAGGTTTGTGTGCAGTGGTAAACTCATCAACAGCCTGAAGGCAGACTGAAAAGAGTCTCAACATGCATGAAGAAAACAACTTGCAGTGATGGCCTTAGTTTTAGACCTTGGTATAATGCTTCAAATTAGCGTGGTGAAATGGCACTGAGAAGGCTATCCTCACTGCTGATGTTTGTGGTGTTGCTGCCAAGTTCACCAGCACAGCAGAGTATGAGTAACCCAGTGAACCACTGGCCAGGAAAAGTGCACTGGGCTTTGTATCGAGCAGCCTAGCTCCTCTAAACAACCAGGAGCAGATTCATCCACAGGGAGATAAAGAAATATCTGAACACCCCATGCGTGCCACAGGCAGCTAATCTTCTGCAATTCTAGAGCGCAAACAGTAACACATACCCAGCACTTACTAAACTAGCCGCTGACTATCTACATGTTCCCACATCCTCTGCAGCTGTAGACTGTGTATTTAGCATCAGAGGCTGTACCTTTAGGTCTGATCACTGCCCACTTTCAGACAGAATGTTGGAGACTGATGTTTTTCCAACTCTAACAAAGCTAGTTTCGTGTTTTAATCACAACATGCACGTATAAACACCCCTAAATACTGTGTCACAGAATGCTACAATTAAAACAAAATAAAAAGAAAACGGATTACTTGCGAATTAATTAATCATATTCATTAATCAAACAATCTCAGGTTGAGGCATTTTCTTTCTTAGCTGGCAGCAGTGTGCCTCAGTGATAAAGAACAGGGCTCATAACTGAAGTATTGCTGGTTTGATACCCCGCTGAGGCACTGCTGTTGTACGTTTGGGCATGGCACTTAACCCACAATTACCACAGTAAATAGCCAGCTGTATACATGGACAAAATAGAAGGCAAGATTAACTGAAATACTTGTTAAATTAAAATCCACAAGCAGTTGGCTCACAAGCAGGTGAGAGCCTTCCATTTTTAGCTGCATGGCTATTCCCCTCACACATGACATGACACATGTGACAACCATGTTACATCAGGAGAAGTGTTCATTTCAAGTGAACTCCAGGAAAAGAGTATAAAACTGCATGAAGTGGAACAGAGCCACGGTCTGCCACATCTGGCTTCAGTCCCATGTTTCTTCAGTCTTTTACCACACTGAATAAGCACAGAATCCAAACCGATAGTGATTGAATATTTGTTCTGTGGTCGCAGACATGGCATGTATGGTTGATTACAAACAAAGTGCAGAAACTGCCTCCTTGGAAGAAGAACAGTGCCGCTAAATCTCAGGCTAAACAGAGCCATTTCCTTTGCACAAGAAGTGATTTACACACAGGCGGGAGACAGCTGTATACCAGAGGCATGAGTCACTGCTGAGCAGAGCCTCAGACCCTCGTTCACTCCAGCAGCATCTGTACCCTGTGATCTCTACTTTCAATGTAAGAGCAGCCCTTCACCCAACCCAGTATCTGCCAGTAGAAATAGAGCCAACGGTTTCACTGACTATGACAGTCCTTCAAAGCTTCAGGCAACACATGGCTTGGCACTGTAACACTGTCACAGTGATCGATGCTGATGCTGAGCTCGATAACAGAGTAGAGACAGGGCAAAGCTTGCTGAGGCAAACCGTGACATAATGAGTAACATCTGAGCACCGTTCAACAACTCCAAACACTCAACATGCAATTTTCATAAACAAGAGCTCCTCTTTGGGATGCTGGAACTCAGATCTGACAAACTTAACTTCAAATGTTGTCTTTGATTCACAGACATGAGGCAACTTTCTTCCCAAATCTCAGCTGGAAGGTATTGTTTTGTTTTTTTTAAATCCTGAAACAGGCTTTGAATGGTTGGATCTACAGGTCTAAATGTTCCCCCATTTTTTCTATGCAATTCACAGATGGTAACAGTGAGCGGATTTTTCCAAAAGGTAGGCAACTACCCAAGATGTTTTTTTTTCTCCAAAATATTTCCTCAAAATTTTTTACATGTTATGGGCTTTGGCAATTACTGTGATGTAAGATACTCCCATACTGAAGTGTTCAAATTCTAACCATTTTTAATTGATAACTGCTCCATCCCACTCCGCTGAGTACAGTACTGTAAGAAAGCCCAAACTGATTATTACAAGCAGATTGCCTGATTCTGACAAGCTACGTTTTTAAACCGCATTAGTGATCCTAGCCCAATGTTTTGCATCACCGCAAGCAGTGCATTCTTACTGCAGTACTTCTTATAAGTGTAGTGCACATATGGTGCATATCTTGAATGTCAATCAATTTTCTTCCACTTCCAAGTATTTGTTCTTCTGTCACTTGCTCACCCCTGATTACAGTCTGAAGAATTCCATCTTTCTCCTTTCCTTGAAATTCATTACCATCTTGTTGGTTTACTTTGCATTTATTGAGTGAAAATTTTGGTATCAGCTTTTGCCAAAACTCGAAATTCATGTGTGGAACTGACACGAGGACTGGCTCCATTTCACCATTTATAGAATCATCAGCACATCGTATATTGTAATGAACTGCAACTTTAATGCTTCTTTGGGGATTGTGGGAAAACCAAATAACTGTGCGTTTCTCACTAAAGGGCACCAATTCCAGATGTACCTTTACTAGGGTTCTTTTGTTTATTCCCCAACAGAAAGAGATAGGCTAGACTATTTGTCACAGCAAATCCACACACCTGTGCTAAATGAGTCATACTAGCTAGGAATGCCACACCCTTGATATAGGTTGCATACTGTTACAGCTGAACACAAAGAGCCTTGGGGATGAAAGGGGACACAGGAGAAACCCGTGGTTTGTGTCATTTGCGCTAGATCAGACTACAATAAAGACTATCAAACAGTTAATAGTTAATGCATGGACTTATTTCACAAGCTCATCAACTTGCAGTGACATTACACATCCTCATGTATCTCTGGATACATTCATTGATGTAGTGTACAATTAGTTCAACAAGCATGTGTTTCTTGGACAAGCAGGCAGCTGTTAGGCGCACCATAAAATAATCATATACTTATACGGTCAGTATACGGTCAGGCAAAGACCTAAAAAATGAAACTGCAATAAAGCAATCCCAACGGAAAAGCATATTAAAGAAGCTTGTGGTTTAGAACTGCAAAGAGATCTATTCACAGAAATACACACTGCTTTTAAAGCAAAAACTTACACTGTATTTTGAAGTCAACCATAAGACACATTAAAGCAAGAACCAATAGTTTTCGATAAATTTCCTTGATTTTGACCAAATATAACATACTAACTTGCCCAAAAGTGTGGGTCAGTACACCTATCATATCAAGACTGTAAGCTTTGCTCTGTTATTTGGTCAGTTGAGCCATTATGGGTGGTAGAGTACACGTAAACCAAGTCTTGCACAACCAGGCAATTTAGTGTGAGATTTTCTATTTTTCACACCATATTGCACTACCTGCCCTGCCCCTGCTTGTTGGGGACA
The DNA here is from genome assembly GCA_019176425.1 of Megalops atlanticus. NCBI lineage: Eukaryota > Metazoa > Chordata > Actinopteri > Elopiformes > Megalopidae > Megalops > Megalops atlanticus. The sequence continues at coordinate 33,755,370 of CM032880.1, read as the reverse complement.
TGATGTTACATTGAGTGTGCAACTGAGTGTAGTTTGTGGCTGATCATGGCTGGCTAATGATCCAAATTTCAGTGCATTTTTTTTCAACCCTGCATTAAACTGTTATTCCTACCTCAGTGTTTACACAAGCGTAATGTCCAACCAAACACGGCTGAGGACTCGCAATCTAAACAATCCAAACAGACAACGAAAAACACACAAGATGTTGAGAGTTCCTGTGGGTGCAGACAAAGAAATATGTTTGGGTGGACAATGGCCCAGCTATTTTGGCAATGTACTGCATTGTGTGCAGGCAGCTCACAAATAAAGTGGAAAAAACGGGTCCTGCTTCCATGGCAACAACAGCTGCCAGGAGCAGAATTTTGCTACGACAAATCAGTGCCTCGTGTAATTTGCATTTTGCTGAAAATAACCTACCTTTTGAGTTTGAATTAATTTCTGATGCCTCCTGGGGGGTGGGGCTCAGGTTAGCTTGCTAGCTACCAAAATCCAACTGATTCAATGGGCAATTTTTTTGCCAAGCACAAATGTAACTTACAGTAGCAGGAGAACGTTCACTACATAGCTAGCTCAGTCAATAACCACGGGTTAACTAGCAAAAAATTTCAAGCTACAGTAATTAAAACTGCAGTTTTTCCCTAATTTGTCATCTCCTCCATTTCCCTACCCCCTACACACATAACTCATGTTGACAGCCTTTTATTTGACAGGGGCAGGACACAGCCATTAGATGCTTCAGGGATGTGAAAACTCACAAGGTCTCACAGGCTGCCTCAAGGCTAGCAGATCCAAGGGAAGGGCCATGAAATGAGTTCTCTATGTCTGCATATGTGTTCAATCCAATGAGAAGGACCAAAACATGCGTACAAGGCTGTTGTTACCACAGAAGCCCTGTTATTCTCAAGATTTTGACTCTGCCAGGGGGTAGCTCTCCTCTGTGGACAAGGCACGAGGAATGCCACTGCACCACAAAATTGACTCTTCATGTGAGTTCACTAACATCATGGAGGTAGAAGTGGTGCTGGGGTTAATTTCCAACAGACACATTTACTTGCACTCACTCACTCGGCGTCATGTAACACAGTAAAGTTAATTTTTTTTTCCACAATAAACTCATTGTATTTCCACTGGCTTATGGCACTGCCAAAAAACCCATTGTGTTTTCACAATCAACAGGCAACACTTTACTTAAATTGTAGTTAAGACATAAATGTATGCCAACAGGGCAAGTTAGGAAAAAAAAGGTTATTGTCGATCCCTGAAGGTGTCTTTCCTTTAGCTGTCAGCAAGTTGTGCTTATCGAAGCACTCCCCATAAAATAAACAAACACTGACTTCACTGCATAGAGCCTCGAGAAAAAAGAAAATAACCATATGTAAGCGAGGGATGGCAAATTAAAGCTTGCCTTCCCCAGCTGTACGACATGCCCACATTCCATCTTCAAAGCAGACGTCCTCTCCAAATTCCAGAGTTTATTTCTACGAGGGAGCTTTGGTAGAGAAACTACTCTGGAAACCACAAAGCAGCACTGTATGTATACATGTCAGTTCTTTAACACATGTCAAGGACCTATCTTAAGATAAAGTTCAAAACATTACCTTTAAAGGTAAACCATGCACAGAACAACTTCTTCCAGTATATACTTAAGTGAGTATTTCTTCAATCCACATACTCTGTATTATAGCATTTGGTACAATCCAGTGGGTGAACTAATACTAGAGTTTTGCAACCTCTAAGCCACAAAAAAATAATGCTGAGTGCCAGCTGACTGAATTGGTTCCCTGAAGGACTGAGACGTGCTCAAATTGCAGGAGGCTTCTGCAAACTGCATCTGATAGCCTTGTGGAAATGTCTGGTTCTACTGAACACTGCAATGTGAACAGACCTGCTCATTTTTACATAGTAATGGATTATGTGAATTGATATTTAATCTTGGTAACTGGTCTTTCGACTCTGTTTCTGTTTACTTCTGGATTGATCACAGAAAATCATCTTTAAATCTGGCAGTAACAGAACTGGTTTTTCCCATAATTGCGCAGCATCTGCAGTGCCTGAGGGTGGTCCAGGACACACTGATTAATTCAGTCTCTTCTACCTAGTAGGGTAAAAATTGTCAGACAATGGAAAAAGAAATCAAACTGTGCTGAGCAATGGAATTTACTGGGAGAAAGTCATGTGACAACTACATGTGATTGCTTTGGAATGTTGTTTTTTAAAAAAGAAACGGCAACAGTTGTTCATTTATTCAACCCTGTTACTCTTTTGTAGAAGATGGCAACTTGCGAGTCATTGACGTTTACTGGCCATCTGTAGTCATGTGTAATCATAACTGAAGTAGCTGAGGTTCCTCATAGGATGCTGACTTTAAGATGAGACATTAAACCGAGGTCCTGAGTTTCAGTGTTCATTAAAGATCTTCTCGCAAAGAATAGGGGGTTCCCCTGGCTAAATTCCCAAGGCTCTTTCAAACTGCCCATTCAGTAATCCCCCAGTTTTACTGGCTAAGTAACTGCTTTCCTCTCCACCTCAGCTGAGGTGTGCTAAGCTTTCTAATGCAAAATGGCTGCTGTGCACCAGCCAGGTGAGTGGTGCACATTAGTGGTGGTTGAGGTGAGTCCTCTCTTCATTGCAAAGTCCGTTGATGACCTTGAAACATAACAGATTTCCCAAAAAACATAATATTTACATTCCTGCTAAGTTATTCAACATATCTTTGAAAACAACTTTATAAGGGTGATTTATTTTGTCCATACATATTATGACATGACATGTCACAGTGGTCACATTCTTCAAAGACCCGCCCTCCCCAACATCCTTTATCACTTTCTGAAGGGTACAGTTGGAAAAATTCTGACTCCTTCCATCTCAAATAATCTAAGGAGAAGAGGTCTCAAAACTAGCTGTCTCAGAACTTGCTGCCATTGTTTCAGAAAGTGATGAAAGATGTAGGTGTCCCCTGCATATAAATGAAAATTACATGTCATATTTAAGTTAACCACCCTGTTAATCAAATAAATAAAATACACAAAATAGAAGTACACATAATTTTCTTTTAAATCATTTTTGCTCTCTGAAACTTGGCTGCAATACAAGCTGTGGCATTTTATGATCAGGGCCGCTGACCCTTAGAAGAGGGGTAAGATGCATAGCCATTGTGCATGTTGTTTATCTTTAAAATCACATCTTACAGGTGAGTTGGACACTTCTATTGAGTAAGCATAGTATAAACTACCTATTTATTTACAATGTGAAAATCACTTAAAGATAAAGCAAGCAGTCAATTACAAGTTACATGTGAGCTAGCGGACAATAGATTTAGCTTGCAACAGTATTAAATTAAACAATGTACGTTCATAGTGAAGTATGTAACTTACAAAAAGTTACAGGTAGGCCTGTACGAAGCTATCATTAATTTATTTTAAGCAGACAGCTAATCGCTGAGGATGACTCAAGTAAAACTTAGCCAGCTTCAATTAATGTACAGCCACCATGCCTGGAGAAATAACTATGTAGCGAGCAAACTTAAAGTGCATCACTACCCACATGTCAGTAAATTACTTTGGCTCTAGCTAGCTACCTAATGCTGTATACTTGACCATCTTATGTCTGCTATAAGATAAGCAGATGAAGTAACATATGCAAGGGAAAAAAAAAAAAACAGCCAAGCTTTTCATGAAACAAAATCTGTATTTCACCTTTTGCAAAGTGTTGCTTTTAGGACCAACTTCACACTGTTTGTCAAAAAAAAGCTTCTACTTGTGAGGTCTGGCCAAAGATATATTCTCCTGACAAGATAAAGAAATGATGCCATTGCCAATGAGTTGATAACATAAGTCACACTCAAAGAGGGGCAGCAGATACATGCACAGTAAGCATTTACACAGACATTACAATTTTTCTACTTGCAATTAAGGTTATTAACATACAATATAGTTAGCAGTACATAAATGTCTTGTTTTGTTCTGTATCTGTATTGCTGTTTTTTCGCTAGCTAGTTATCTAGCTAGATTTTCAGTGAAACCATTAACTGCACATGTCAAAGACAGCACTAGCTTGCTGGGTTTTTTTAGTTTACATAATGTCAGGTTTGTGTTTTTAACTTCTTACTGACTACTTAAGGTTTACTAACCAATAGGGTTGCAGAAAATATTCCACAGAAATTTTCCACAGGAACTTTGTCTCAGCAGCTTTAGGAATTTATCTTCCTAATCTTTAGGCTAAGCTTTAACTCTGAAACAACAACCAAGTCACTAAATCATAGATTGTTTTTAGTTGCAGTTACACAAACAAACATTTCCTGAGTTCTGACATCTTGGATGAAAGATTATGCGCCCTTTAACAGCCACGGAATATCAATGTCGGAATCATGCTTTCATCACATGCACACTGAAAAAACAAAACCTTCCAACAACAGGCTCCAAAATTACCTTTTTGTTCCACCAAGCAGGGTGGCTGGTAGATTTAAAAAAAATCACCAGCTAGCTGGATTTTTCACAAGCCAAAATAATTTGTTGCATTTTAAAAAAGCACAACAATTTGTACAAACTGCTGTGCAATACCACAACTGTTATGCGTTTCAGTTTATCTTACATTAATATTCAAAGGCTAGACACATTTAACTCAAAAAGAGCGCATCTATTTGAACTTGTCAGTAAACAGTAAGTTTAAACAGTAAGAAAATCAGAGATATATGAAAAAGTTTGAGTATTATTTTGGATCAACTCTACATGAGATTCTCAGATTACAAGCGGCATTTCTCTTCCACAATGTACAACACTTTTTATTGCTGTAAAAGCTCCTCGGTGACATGCCTTGCTTTTCATCCAAACTACAGTCATTCAGTTATTGTTATTAATTACCAGTTTTTGGTTCAAACTTGCAGATAATTCACATTAATGTAGGGCCAGCTATCAAAATATGTAAAGTTCCAGATGATAAAGGGTAGCCAACTACCTCTCAGACTTAAACTAGCAAGTTATTTGTCAAGTCAAAGAAAGTCTTCCCATGGCAGAAGAATTTGCTTTGCGCTGTCACAGTTAGCTTGTGATTATACAACATGAGACTGTGTTGAGACAAACAACATGAAATTTCACAACTGAAAAGCAACAGATGGGTCCTGCCATTGACTTAGCCTACAGTTTAAAAGAAGGAAACAAACAAAATGTATGTTTGGCCTAGTGCAAGCCCCTCATCTGGGCTACACAGGCATGCAAAAAAGTACTGTTAACAGGGTTCAAATGATGGTCCCTCAGTTCAGCACAGCACTGAATTCACCACATTGATTTCCATTCAGAAGTATTGTGTTTTAGAAGCCAGTTAGCTAGTAAGCTCATTTATTGTCAGCTGGCAACCTCTTTAGTTAACTAGCTTGCTAGATAACCATGTACAATACTGAGAATTAACCAAACTCTATGGCTAATGTTAGATGTATCCTTGCCAATTACACTCAAACTGACTTAGTTTGCTAGCCACCTTGCTTACTGCTAACATACAAGGTTGACAATGGATGTTTAACTGCTACTTTAATTTCTATCAAGGTAGTTAGCTAGCTAGCTTGTTAGACAGTCACTAAATACACTACCTAACTGTTGAGCATGAATTTGCTAATAGGTTTGAAAATTGATCTTGAAATAAAGTGTTAAAGCAGTCACTTACAACCCATCTTATTTTCAGCCAGATAGCTACATTGTTAACTAGATAGTTTAATAGTCAATATTGTTAAAAATGTACTCCTTTACAAAGACTGAACACGACTTTGAAGGCATCATGACAACATTTTGACAGTGATTCTACCATTCTCCACCCCACATCAACTTAAATGCACGGTGTCATTCTAACCCATACATTACCAAATAAACTATAAGTACAAAAACACTTTCACCATATAAGAATAACAAGTTAGTCATACATGGTTGCTACTTAAGCCGTGTAAGTCAGTAGAAACACGATAACAATGTGGGCCACATCACACACTTTAGAAAGACTAGCCTACTCGAAAGCAAACCTACATAATGCAGCTACTGTCCTGAACTGTTTTGTGCGACCTGCGTTTTCCATCTTAAAATATTAAGAAAATACGCTCTTTGCGTGCCGTATCAAAAGCTTAAGCAGACAGGATCAAAATCACTGCACTTCTGTTATGAAGGAAACTATTTGCAAGTATAATTTTACAAACCGCATAAAGATATTTACTACGCTGCGGCAAAAAATAACATCTTCTGCACTGATATATAGATTACAGTATAACTACACTAGTTAGATAAATACCGTGCAACTGCATTTGGTGTAATGCGTTTGATGCTTTTGATCTTTATTACTGGCAAACAGACCTGTGAATCGCTGCTCATTTCAGTAGAACTGCCAATTTAATAACATCAGGCATTTGTTTGACGTGTTATCCAACGAGTTTTAGTCCCAATCTGGAGTTAGCCGCCGAACTTTTTACTTTGTAAAAAGGTAGCAACTAGCAACCTAATGTTACATTAGAAGCAGTAAAACATAACTAGCTTGCTAGCTACCTAATTGACTAGATCATGTTAGCTGCATGAAGAACGCACTCGACAGCTAGCAAGTTAAAAAATCTAAACGCACTATCAGTTTCTAAAGGAAATAACGACGGCAAGCTAAGCGGTTCACCAAATCATCCACTAAATTCCCCAGCCACATAGTGATCTGACAAATGGCTAGCTGACTGGCGATAACAAACTAACAGCATAATTTAGTTAGCTAACGTTACCTAGTTAGCAAGATAGCCAATCCGCTCAGTAAAACCCTTCGCCTTTCGTTAGGCTAACGTTAGCTAGTTAGCAGGAAACTTTTCCACGGCTGGGGCTGAGCCATCCCCGTGCCTGCGGTCTCGGCGGTTCAGGGAAAAAACAACTCCAACTTTTAGGCAGAAGTGATCCAGTTTTAGCCACCAATAATTCTTACCTTACTAGATCTAGGAGGAATTTTCTCCGGTTAAACAAGTTTTTTCATCGTATCTCTGTCCATGGCATCCTGTTGCCCAAGTTTTGATCAAGCTGAGCTGAAGCTTACTAGCCGCTTGCTTACGCCACGGCACTGTGGATACTCAGGGAGATCCTCAAGGATTGGAGCAGCATGCTGTCACTTACGGACTGGAATCGGAGCAGGGTTCCTGTTTCAGGGGTTGGGGGGTCTTTACCGTCAAAGTCAGTAAGTGACACAGTTTCTCAGGGACCTTTTATGTAGTGATCTTTTACCACATGTGATTTTATTTTTATTGTGTTCAACACATCATTTAAGACTCCGTTTCTTTAAATATGGTTGAAATTTTATGGCCTGCATCCTAAATCCCGCTAATTTCTTTTACTGTCCATAAATCCGGATTATCTGGCCAACTCAATGATTATTTGACCGTACCCCAAAAACCGCTACGATTCTAGGGGCAGAATACACTACATATTTGGGGATTTGAGCTAATGGTTTATGGTAATGGAACCACTACTGGTTTTCAATACAAAATCCCTTAGAATGTAATGGTTTATGATCATGACCTGAAAAACCAACAGAATGGAAATGTGACCTTAAAGACTGTAGGACTGTATAAGGTGGATGACTTCTTTGGTCCACATATGCCCAAATACAGGAAACAAATTCTTTCTAGAATGTGAACTGTGTCTTAAAGAAGGAATTAAATGCCAGACACCAGAAAATTAAACATATTGACTATCAATCAATTAAATTAATTTATTTAATTATTTTTTATTGTTACTTGAAAAGTGGTGTGTGTGTGTGTGTGTGTGTATGTGTGTGTGTGTGTACATGTGTGATGCCAATCAGGCATTTTGTAATGACGAAAAGAGACACATTGTGTTTAAATTTGTTTAGAAAAACACTTGTTAACCTGGTATAAACAGGGACTATGAAAACGGATATATATTTTTTTAATTATACCAATGTAGGAGGGAGACAAATCCATGTTAAGTAAAGCATAGCAGTTGGCACCTGTGAGGTTATTGTATATTTAATTTCACAGATATGGTACATTGTAAGCACTCTATTTCCCTGTTTAAAACCTGCTAACCGTAACACATTATATTGAAGGTAGCATTTATTTAGAATGGTTTTGCTACCAGTGGTCAGTTACAACTGTTTCTCCACACATGAACTATTCTCATTTGCATTCTAATAGAAGTTAACAGACGTTTTTGTGATTTGGTCTGGGCAGGACTCCCTATAATGGTTGTCGCTGCCTTTAGTGTCCACATTACATCCATACCCATTACACTACCTTTGGTATGCATACCTTTAGTATGCATATTACATCTATACATTATGTGAACGTAAACATAATAGTATTCAATCAAAGAATTAACCAGAAACTGAAAACTGCCCAGTCAAAAAATAAACCCAGTTAACAATTAAGCACTCTAAATGAATTTTTGAAAGTGTAATAGTTTTTTAGCCCTGTGTCTCATAAACACACACCATTAAACTGAACCCTTTTTATGAATGTCATATACACTTCACACTCTAATAGGACAAGTAAAACAGTTGAAAGACTGTACACTTTCTATACAGACCATAAGGGTGCTTGCCAACTAACTGGAGACCCACCCAGAACCTGTAGTGCCTCAGCCTTAACCTAGTGATCAAGACCTCTGCCCATCTCCCCCATCCTGCACCTCAGCCCTGCCCAAGGGGAAGGAAACTCCTCCCCGTGCTGACCCTGAGGATGCCCCTCCCCCCTTTGGCTTTCACTTTGTCAGCTTTTAACCATTGCATTGAACACACTGAGCGGTTTGTGGCATGATTCGGGAAAAAAAAATAGAGTTTAAAAATAGAATCCTCTGTCCAGGGCATGGATTTTCAGTCCAAGACGGTCACATTTATGAAGGTAATCAGGATATTTGTGGCCACACGCTACTATTTCAAATCTTACATATGCATACATGTTAAATGATGAAGCTTGGTTACGTTGTAATGTCATTAGCTATGGCGGCTACTGCAGTCTTAGAGGGTTGGCTGGTGGAGCTTGGAGCTGCTCATCTCTGGACACTAGAGTTAGTATTGTTTATATGTCTCTGCTTAGGCTGTTAAGCCAATGTCTAATATAGACCAGGAACGTTAGCTAGCTATACAAAGTAGTGATAAAAATATACTAGGACAGGTGTGTCCTGGAATAAAATGGAAACCTTATGAACGGCAAGTTATTATGCCTGTGTTACTGTGTAGATTCAAAAGCCAGACCACAAATGCTTTTGTCTATATCCTGGGACACTGGTGGGGGATGTCTTAATTAGTGCTGACGATTATGCTGAGAGAACTAACAAAGGAATGGTAAAAGACATGAAGTTGGCGCTACTAAAGATGAAATGTCAGGGGTATTAAATGTCCTTCACCTCTCAGTTTCAGTCAATATTGTCAGTCTCACATTTTCCCAGAGTAATGCATCTTTCTCCTCCTTTTCACGACTCAGCCTCTCCTTCTCCTTCAGCCAGCTTGGGTTGGACTGCCACTGGTCTCTGCTGAATTTTGCCCTGGTCACTGTAACTCCAATGAACACATCACTGGTATTCATCATGGTTTTAATTTATTTCTAACTACTCTTTTAAGAAAAACTGTGCCCAGACATAAATGATCCCATCCTCATTAACAAATTACACACCAATCATGAGTATAATGCAAAACTGTGAGACTTTATTATTTCTATGACAGACAGACAGACAGACACTAGGCACAGCAGTAAATTACTAGTTTTTGATATAGAACAGTGTTTCTCAACCCCACTCCTGGCAGCACCCTGTCCTGCATATCTTCTATCTATCCTTGCTGCTTGATTAAATCAGGTGTGCTCAGCTAATAACATGTGCCACTGATGAGTTCAGTCAGGTAGGTAAAGCAAGGATAGATAGAAGATATGCAGGACAGGGTGCTGCCAGGAGTGGGGTTGAGAAACACTGATATAGAATTAGGAATCGCCATTGGGAGGCACTGTTGCCATTTCAATAGGTGAGATACCCTTCAAGAGATATAAGACTCAATAATAACATAAATTAAACCTCTGACAAGATCTCTAAAACAAAACACATACTTTTATCAGACTTTAGCCCAGAAACATATAATTACATAAAATAAAATAAACATCTGTTTGCTGAAACACTCAAATTAAAAATGCAAATACTAAAATAAGAATATCACCATTTAAAATACCTGAGGCTTTTTTTTTGATTGCTTACAATCCTGTGGTGCACAGAATAGCCAAACCACCTTTAAATCCAACAGAAAGCCAGTCCAACGCAACAACCATTTTAGGCATGGGACAAAACACAATTGTTTGGCTACCTTGCAATTTGTCCCACATTTCCTTACTCCTAAGACTGCCAATTTCCCATCATCTCTCCCTCAGCCTTAGATTCCCACAAAACATAGACTGGCTCATTAACAAAAATATACATATTGTACGCAAAATTCAAAATACTGGTTTTCGGAAGCTTTATTATTACAATTCCAGAGCTTTTCCTGCTAGCCAGTCTTGGAAGTGCTAACTAGGGCATGGTAATCTCAGTTCACCTCTGACCTAAATACTCATTGGAACACCTGGCCCTTCCTCTTGCGCATTACCACACGCAAAGAAAATGCCATTTCTGCTGGTGAGATAAACACAAAATCCCATTAGTAAAGAACTGAAGAGAAAATTGAAAGTGGCCAAACAGAACTACAGTTAAGAAGCTATAGGAAAAATTTAGAACTGAATGCTGAAGAGGTTTCGAGAACCTTAATATTATTATTGTTATAGGTAGATCGGGGAAAACACAAGCACCTTTTAATCATATTATTATGGTGCTTATGGTGCATTTTTGAAAAAAAAAAATCATTTGAGCAAAAGGCTATGTAATGAAATGTACATGTATGATCACATTTTTTTATTGTAATTGAATGCCTTAAATCAGGGGTGGGCAACTCCAGTCCTGGAGGGCCATGGTCCTGCTGTTTTTCTTGTTGACCAACTAAATACAATCTCTGATTGGCTGAAGAGCAAGCACACCTGTTTTCAAGGTGAAAATCAACAGGTAACTAAGAGATGAAAACAAAAACCAGCAGGACACTGGCCCTCCAGGACCGGAATTGCCCACCCCTGCCTTAAATAAAGGCATTCTGTGGTGTTTAATGTCAGTTTACATGTTGTCAGGTTACAGTTATGTTCCTGGTCCCAATGCTATTACTAACCAGTACAAAATGTAAGATAATTCTGGAAAATACATTCCAAGAACAAATGTCAGCTGATTTGCCTGAGGTAATTTTTTAGAATCTTAAGAAATAAAACTGCAGAAGTACATAGTGTTAGGGAGAAAAAAGTTTATGGGAAGATGGTTTGTCAAAATAATTATAAACGCCACATCCACACCAAATTAGTGGATCTCAATACTAGCCATCCACAATACTGCAACTGTTGTGTCAGTCTGTGTATTTGATGACCCTCTGGCGTTCAGCCAACCAACAGGGTAGGGTCAGAGTGGGCAGAGCATGAGCAGGGTAGCACACCTGCTGCACTAGCCGTTACCTGTCACCAAAGCCCAGCCTGGTTTAAGGCCCCAGCCCACTGCACACTGAGACCCATCCACCAACAGAAAGAAGGTCGGGTTGAACATAGCAATCTCTGACTCATGTGGAAAAGTCACATCGGCATGGATTCTTGGCAGTCATGTTTTTATTACTGTATGTCTGGGAGATCACTTTTATAGCCACAGTTTTGTTTAGTTGAAAAGTATGTGAAATGCAGTGTATGTTTATATTGTATGTACATACAAAGTGACTGAGCTCCAGCAGACATTTTTTACGCATTGCTTTACGCAAGTTTGTTGATTCCAGAAGGGCTGTGTCAGATGTAACATTTTCATGAACTCACAATTTACAAGTAAAGGTAGCTAGCTATTTAAAACTAAAAGTGCAAGCGCAAGGTTGAATACTACGGCCCAGTTTCGTTCCGAGCTATGGCATCAGCCGATGATCGCTGGAAGTCCCTGGTGACAGAACGAACTGGCTTTGCTCTGCCAAGAGACATAGGAGAGGGTGGGCTGGCCGGGAGTTTAGTCTGCTCCGTTGCACATTAGCGACCCCTGCTGGTCGATTGAGGCACCTTCTCCCTGCATAAAGCAATGTGTGATTTAATTTTGACTAGTCAAGTGACAACTAGTGACAATTATAATCACTAAACTCAAGGGATTATATGTTAAAGTGGCCTGCCTTACCACGCTGACCTTTTCTAAATTTGTCTATTTTACTTTAAAATGCCTGTTTTACCCTTGAATGTTTTAACAATGCCAGCCAATGTTAATACATTTTTTAATACATTGCCAGCCAATGTTAATACACAAGGTAGCTAGCATTGTAGCAGGTTAACCTAATTGGAATTAATAGCTGTGAGGCACAGTATGTGTACTAGTTTTTCTCTGTTTTTTCAGAAGCATTACTAGAAACAATAGTGCTGTTTCAGAAATGGTGACACAAACAAAACAATGTTTCAGTTACAGAAATTTTGAAAATTTTATTGTGTTCTCAAAACTCGACATAACATCAACAGTCATACAATGGTAAACATAAAAAAAGCATAGTTACGTCATAAAATTTAAAAGACAGCTATCTATAGTGCATGGATATTTACTATCCCATATCTTGACTGTCATTTGCATCAGGCCTTAGATTTTCCTCCACGTCACACCTAATATTGCCCCTGGCCAAACACCTTGGAAAATAACACTTTGTGTGATAAATGGAACCTTGGCATGCTTCTGTGGTGATGTCGTCACAGGCTAAGTCAATACCCTCAGTGAGTGTGACCTGAACACAAGAGCTACTGTTAGTAACATTTCCATCACCATGGCAAAAAAACCTCAATTGCAGAAATGATGACTATGGTGGGATATACACCATTCATATCCTTAGGTGGGTTTGGAATCACTCTTGAATCACTGCACTAGAAACTCACATTGTCCTATATGCTGACACAGCTGGGCTTAACTTCTCCCACCATCAACCACTCTGCAAACCCCTAAAGGAACACTAGAACTCACACTGCATCATAGGCCCCAATCACTGCATGGTGGTTGTTCCTATTTGGTTGACCCCCATTTTGGCCTATGGCTGCACACATTGTGATGTTCCTACCATGCTGTCATTGAACTTGCCTTGTAGCTTTCAGCTGTAGTTCTCATTTGACAGCCTTGACCAACTCTCTCACATTCGCACACTCCTATAGCTACCTCTCACAGCTGGCTCTCATACTCACTCTGCTTCCAGTTTCTGTGACATACAGTAGGTGTGTCCCTTTATGTGCAACTTCAGACTGATTATCTAATCAAAAACTTTGTATTTTTGTATTTTGAATGAGCCAGCACATCTGCAACAGCAATTTCTTTCAACTGGAAAAAAGCCTGAAATAATTGAGAAAAAATGTGGTGATATTTATACTCTCAGACTGCATTTGTGTCAAATGTTTGCATTATGTGTGTTCAGTGAGACTATGTGAAGAGTAAGCAAAATTGTGTGAGGAGACCCATAAATCATTAGTTCACTGAATGCATTTGAGGTTGAAATTATGGATCACTGCAATTTGCAGTCTTAGACCACAGTTACTGACAATGCATCCAAACATCTAAGAAAAACTGTAGTGTAACAAGTGCATATTTGTAGTTGATTATGTGCATTTCCTAGTATGTGTGCATGTGGTGTTTTACGTGGATTTATGTGGCTGTATGCATGTTTATGTGGCTTTATGGGTGTGTGTGTGTGTGTGTGTGTGTGTGTGTGTGTGTGTGAGAGAGAGAGAGAGAGAGAGAGAGAGAGGGAGGGATATAGGACACTACTGTAGCTGGCACAGGGAGACAGAGGAGTTAGGCCACAGTCCAAACCCAGGATAGAGGGGTTGTATGAAGGTGCTGTGGAATCTCTGAAGAAGGCTCTGGGTGTCAGAGGAGACACTGTAGAAGGACAGAGTGCCAGCTGGCCAATCCAGATACACTCCTACTCTGTGGGAGGGAGATGTGGGGGCAGGTATGACTGTGACCTTCTTATTGTGACAGGCAGAGTAATGGCCATCAGAGCATTCCAGAATCCAGGAATTCTTATTCAATCCAAACTCACAGTCATCACTCTGTCCTTTCCTGCTGATTCCTTTATATGTCACTGCAATACGAAGCCACCCTCTTCCACTCCACTCTGCCTCCCAGTAACATCGAGTCCCAGACAGACCCTCTTTGCACAGCACCTGGGGCCAGAAGTCAAATCTCTCTGGGTGATCAGGATATGGCCGCTTCCTTGTTCCCCATATCACTTTCCTCTCTCCCTCTGACAGAGACAACTTTCTACACAACGTGTTGGGGTCCAGTGTGAGCTGACAGGCATCTGAAGACAACAGGGAGATTGATTAGATAATAATAATAATAATAATAATAATAATAATAATAATAATAATAATAATAATAATAATGAAAATAAAGAGATGTATGAGAGTATGTATACATGTGTGATTTTCTCTGTGTGTCTCTTTCTGTGTGCCTGTGTTTATGAATGTGGGTATAAAAGAGAGAGTAAAGATGTGGAATAAACAGGAAAAGTAAACAAAACATGATGAGGAAAAGAGTCAGAGGAAGGGAAACTGAGGGACCTTTTCTCCCCTCTTTCCTCCATCCCTCTCTCCTCTCTCCATCTCTGAGATGTTTACCAACTGTTAGAGTGAAGCTTGTTCAGTGCAGACACACTTACATTTCCTCAGTCCTGGTTTGTTCCTGCTCTCTCCTCCATGGTCCACACTATAGCAACAGCAGAAGAACAGACAGTGATTGAGTGACACACAGCCTGTCTATGGGTGCAGTGTGGAAACTCTGAGCCCTGTGACAATGTGAAAACTCCACGCACTGTCACACCTGTGCTGTTGTCTGTACTTACAGCAGGGTCTCCAGTTTACAGCTGGGATCCTCCAGTCTAGCAGAGAGGACGCTCACTCCTGAGTCCCCTGGGTGATTGTAGCTCAGATCCAGCTCTCTCAGGTGTGAGGGGTTTGAATACAGAGCTGAAGCCAGAGAAGCACAGCCTCTCTCTGTGACTCGACAGCCTGACAGCCTGCAAAGAGAAGGAGACAAGAGCTCTTCACTCTCCCAGTTCTGGGCACACTGCAAGAATCACACATGTGACATCCTGTTACAGACTGTATAATAGCTAAATACAAAATAACAAGTGTGCTATGGAATGAGCCACTATCAAATACAATCATTATTTTGAGAATATTTAATCAGTATGCCACAAACACGACACAGAATTCTCTTTTTGTAAAACAGTTTGTTTGTAAAGATGATGGTTTTCACATGAATAAACCTGAAACATGCACAGTTGTGGCACCAATAGGACAGAGATGTGCAGAAAGATCAATGTTTTTGGAGAGTTTGGAGAGAAAGCAGAAATATGTTGATGTTTCTAATGTGTGTAAGGTACTGATGTGTGGGCTCTGAGAATATTAGGGATCTGAATATTGTTTTATAGGACCCCCCTCTTTGGTCTTCACACTGTGGAGTGGATTAACAGCATATGTTTCAGTGTAATGTGAAGGAGGAAGAACAGCACAGAAAAGAAATGTTTTAAGACATTAGTAACAATATAAAAACAGTGAAATATTTAGCTCCAATTAAACATTTCTGTCATTAGTACCCATGGTGAATGAGGGGATTTGTCTTGTTACTGTCCCACATCTTCCTCAGCATATTAAACTACATCAGCAGTAATGTGTTCCTCACCCCAGTCTCTGCAGCCTACACTGTGGGTCCTCCAGTCCAGCAGAGAGCGCTCTCACTCCTAAATCCTGCAGCTCATTGTCTCTGAGCTCCAGATCTCTCAACTCCGAGTGGGGTGAATGCAGGACTGATGCCAGATCATCGCAGCACTCTTCTGTGAGATTACACTCCCTCAAACTGCAAAAAGAAGTTGAAGATGAGAAGTTGTTCTATTTCCTGCACATACAAAAAAAATTGCAAGTTCAACACATTTAACATTTGTCCTGGATTTCAACAGACTCAAAGTAGTTTTCCCAACAGGCTGAGGAAACATTTCAAATAAGCAAAATGAGCACACCCTTTCTTTTATTAGAGCACAGAAATGAGCACTACATTTATAATGTTTATTTTCAAATATCTTTACATAAGTAAGTAAACACACCTTTAAGGCGTGTTTCTTGAAAAAGAGCAATGAATACTCAAGGTATTTGGCTCTCTTAACCAACAAATTCAGACATTCAGACATTCCAACGCTGCATATCAACCATGAGGGACAAAAAATGAAGCTACCCACATATTTAATTTTATAGCTCAGTCCTATGGCTTGGGTTTAATTCCAGCCATGTCATCAGCTAACAGTAATTGGTTGCCCATGGTGCTGGAACGAATTGGCTTCTTTTCATCAGGGCACAGTTTGTCTGAAGTGTTTCCTCGTCTCTCTGCTCACAAGCACCCTGCAACTCATCAGGCACTTGTGAGTCACGTGGATGGCTATCAGTGGAGTTGCACCTACCCTCCAGTCTGCACTTACTTCACAGTGGTGCACTGTGGGACTTGTGGCATGAAGGATGGCTATTGGCTAGAGTGTTTTGGAGGACAGAATTCATCTTACGTCAGTGTGAGTGTGGAGGTTGTTGCGATGAGACAAGCCTAACATGTTATTGGTGATTCAAAAAAGGAACGCATAAAATCAAAAAGAATAAAAAGGAAGGCTGAGAGGCACAGTAGCAACTAATATCTTTACACAAACACTGTACTTACATCAGGGTCTCCAGTTTACAGCAGCAGTCCTGCAGTCCAGCACAGAGTGCTCGGACTCCTGAGTCCCCTAGTTGATTGTAGCTCAGATCCAGCTCTCTCAGGTGCGAGGGGTTTGAACGCAGAGCTGAAGCCAAAGGAACACAGCCTCTATCTGTGACTTGACAGCCTGACAGCCTGCAGAGAAAAGGATGTGAGAGCTCTTCACTCTCCCAGCTCAAGACAAACCACAAGGAGAGAACACATGACATTCAGTTATAGACCTTATGGTAGCTAAATATAAAATAAGAAATAGCCCATGGATGTAGTGATTATCATTATCAAATACAGGCATCATCCTGGGTATCTTCAATAAAAATGTCACAAACATGACACAGTATTTACTAAAACTGTTCTCCAAATTCTCCAGAAATATAAATATTTTGGCATAGTTATGACAGCTGTGCATAGAGGTATATATTTTTGGAGTTTGTACAAAATATGGGAATATTTGTGAATGCATCTATACCCCTGTATAGAGTCATAGTCAGTAAACAGTATTTTTTAAAACTATTTTGTATTTTAAAAATATTTTGTAAAACTCAATTTGAATAATTAAGTGGCAAGTAATCCCAAAGCTTCCTCTTAATCGTTTCACATTATAGCTTTCTTGTCTTACAAAATTCAAATTACAAAACGGAACCAAATTTACTTAAATCGATTTAAATTACTGAGAATAAACTTTTAGGTTAGGTTGAGTGCAATGAACAATAACGTTAAGAACACAGACCTCACAAAAGCTGTGATGTGTCATGAGCATTTAATGTAATTTAAATTGATAAATGCCATCCTTGTTAATTAAACAACCTCACGTTGTAGCTTTCACAAGCACACAAACTACAGATAATCTGCGCTGTTTCGTGAGTATAATCATTTACTCTTTTTTACGTGATTGGTGTCGATTATTCTATGAATTATTTGTTTTATTGTTAATCAAGGAGGATAAAGGGGAACAGGTTGAAAGTAATGATAGATTTAAAGGTAGTGTTCGGGCTTCCCCTGTTTCCAGCTCACCAGCCGCCACTGAGCACTACTCACTCCAGTCTCTGTAGTTTACAGTTTGGATTCTTCAGTCCAGCACAGAGCAGATGCACTCCTGAATCTCTCAGATTATTGTAGCTGAGGTCAAGCTGTATCAGGTGAGAGGGGACTGACTGGAGAGCAGAGGCCACAGTATCCAATGACTCCTCTGTGAGAAAGCAGCTGTCCAGTCTGCAGACAGGAATTCAGACACATTTAATATAAAACATGCACTATTTGAAAGCTCATTGAAAGTCAGACAATTATAGAGCTGTAGTTCTGACACAATATTGTCTTTAACACCCTAAAATCAAATCAGATCTATGCAGCACCATCTACTGTCAGTCTGAATGTTCTATAAAGGCCATGGCTGCCGTGCAAGTTCACTTCCAGAATGAATCGGAGTTCATGGTTGAATATTGCACCAAACTCCATGTCACACACACCACTCAGCTTTGTTTTCATTCAATATTACTGGGGCAAAGGGATTTCCTCAGTTTGTTTTCTTGCATGCATTTCAACCCTCCAGCACCAAAAGGTCAATACGGCCTCATTTTCAACCCACTATCAACTATCATCCTATTACAGTATTTCAATTAATCTTTTAATTACCAGAAATAAAGGAGTTAAGCATGAAAATTGACAGCAATGTTTATGTCAGTTGATACCTTGGCATCATCCCCACCACCCACAGCACTGCACTATTGGATCAATATATAGTCAAGTACTTCTTATTTTTATTTGTTTGTAATACCTTAATAAATAGAATGTGAAATACAATACTGTCAGAGATTCGGGTGCTGCTTCCTGAGATGACCACCAGATGGCTTTATAACTTTCTGTGTTCTATGTCTAATTTAGTTAATGTCCTCCACCTGTGTTCTTTGTTATTTAAGCCCTGCCCTTTGTCCACCGATTTGCTCATGCTTGCCATGCTTGCGCGTGCGTGCGTGCGAGCGACCAAGCATGCTTTGTTTTCTCTCCAGTCTTCAGTAAAGGAAATTTTATTTTCTTTGAACCAAACCTCTTGTGTCCTCAATCATCTCTGCATTTGGGTTCACCCTGCTCCTTGTTACAAATACATGACATTCCTGAGGACACAGAGACTCCTAGATGTGTGCAGCGCCTGCTCTGATGTGATGCTCATGAGCAAACAGCTGTTTTTTCCATTGCAGCCTTTTCTGTTCCCGCCAGTGATGTCATCACCCACCAACAGCCCTTAATATATGACTGTTTTGTCTGAAAGACCATGTAAGTGAATGGGAAAGTGGTGTTATGAAGGAAGCTTTTGATGCCTTTTTCCACTTTTTTATTACTTTTTGTGTGATTTTTTGTGTATGTGCCAACAGCTCCACCCCACAATTTCAGTCTCACAGCTGGAATATAGCTAAACCCCAAGCTCCATATTGGTAACACTGTGCTCCTTTGGAAGTTGCGGATTCACAACAGTATCCTAGTCTGATAGGATGTTGGAGAAGGAGACACCTTGAAATCATCAATCTTTGGTTCTTCATCATCCACTCCCCAAAACCTAGGCAGTCTCAATATTTTTGGTAAGGAACTTGAAGTTTTATACTTCTCCAGAACACAGAAAGGAAAGCCTCTACCTTAAATCAGGCAGGGAGTCCAATCTAAACCTATCATTCACATTGCAACACTATTTTATGAAACTCCAAACGAATGTCCAGTGAACACAGGAAAAGAATCATTCAGTTTAAGATTTTAAATGGACTTCATCAGACCCCATCAGCAGACAGGGTTCATACAACCCTTCTTTTCTATGAAAGCCTATCATTCAGACTAATTATCATTAGTGGTTTGGCAAATTGGCAAAATATCAAAGACACATCAGACATTCTTGAGGTGTGGTTTAGCCATCTGGTGCTGTTCTTTCATTCTTTTCTTGTAATACATGTCTTGCTTTTTATTCTTTATTTCATGTTATTGAATTATCTGTCCTGTCAAAAAACTCTTTCTCTTACTTGTAACCTACTTGTCTTTGTTGTACAAAAATGAAAAATGTTAAACGTTAAAAATAAATGACATACAGGAACAACAGACTTCCAGACCTATCCAGTGGATAATTAAAATGCAATGTTGATACACGATTTCCATTAGGGTATTTTGGAAATCCTGTTTATGATATCTATGTGTTTTATGAGGGATGTCTGAGTTTTGCGCATAGCACTTTACTCTCACCTAGAAAACTCAAATGTTGATAGATATAAATGAGTAATGTCAGTCATCTGAATTATTAAAATGTTAACAATACTTACACAGCCTTCCTGCAGTTCTTGACTACTGGCACCAGTCTCTGATGACCTGCTGCTGCTGTGTTGTACATCCTGAGGTCAAACACATCCAGGACCTCTTCTGACATCAGTAACACAAAGGCCAGAGCTGAACATTGGTGGGGTTCCAGCTTTTTATCAGAAAGTGTTCCTGTTTTCAGGGAAGTCTTGATTTCCTCCACTAGAGAGTTGTCGTTCAGTTCACTCAGACAGAAGAATAGATTGAATGTCCTCTCTGCTGAAGACGTCTCTCTGATCTTCTCCTTAATGTACTCTACTGTTTCCTTCATTCTCTGTGACTTGCTTCCTGTCTGTGGGTCAGGTGCATGTGACCTGCTTCTTGTTTGTATCAGAAGGCCTTGCAGAAGGCTCTGATTGGAGTCCAGGGAGAGGCCGAGAAGGAACCGCAGGAAAAGGTCCAGGTGTCCATTCTTGCTCTGTAAGGCCTGATCCAATGCACTCCTGTGTAACTCAGACAGTTGCATTCTTTCACCTTGAGGTTTTGCTTCATCTGGTTTAAGTACATTTCTGTTTTCATTTACAAATGAATGAAGCACAAACAAGGCAGCCAGATACTCCTGAATGCTCAGATGCACAAAGCAGTAAACATTCTCCTGAAACAACCCGGTGTCCTGCTTAAAGACTTCTGTGCACAGCCCAGAGTACACTGAAGCCTCCCTGACATCAGTGCCACATTCTCTCAAGTCCTCTTCATAGAATATCAGATTGCCCTGTTTCAGCTGTTGAAAAGCCAGCTTCCCCAGTTTCAGGATGATTTCTCTATCTGAAACTTTCAATTTCTTTGGGTTTGTGTCATTAGCACATTGATACTTCTTGTTCTTCACAATAATCTGAATGAGCAGAAACTGTGTGTACATTTCTGTCAGAGTTTTGGGGATGTTTCCACATCCAGCTCCACCCATCAGTTGCTCCAGAACAGTAGCAGAAATCCAACAGAAGACTGGAATGTGACACATGATGTAGAGACTCCCGGTTGACCTTATGTGTGAGATAATTCTGCTGGCCAGGTTCTGATCACTGATTCTCTTCCTGAAGTACTCCTCCTTCTGCGGATCTTTGAACCCTCGTACCTCTGTCACCCGGTGGACACACTCAGGAGGGATCTGATTGGCTGCTGCTGGTCGGGAGGTGATCCAGAGGAGAGCAGAGGGAAGCAGATTCCCCATAATGAGGTTTGTCAGCAGCACATCCACTGATGTTGACTTTGTTACATCACACAAGATCTCACTGTTCTGGAAATCTAGAGGCAGTTGGCATTCATCGAGACCATCAAAGATGAACAAAAGTTTGAACACATTCTTCAACTGCTGACATCCTAACACACTTTTAATTTCTTCCAGGTCTGGAAAGTAGTCCTGGAGAAGTTCCATCAGACTAAATTTTCTCCCTTTCTTCAAATTGAGATCTCGAAAAGGAAGTGTGACGATAAAACTAACTTCCTGATTGGCTTCTCCTTCAGCCCAGTCAAGAATGAACTTTTGCACAGAGACAGTTTTTCCAATTCCAGCGATCCCCTTCATCAGTACAGTTCTGATACACTCTGACTGACCAGGTAAAGGTTTAAAGATGTCATTGCAGACAATTGCAGTCTCCTGTGTGGTTTGTCTCTTGAATGCACTCTCAATCTGTCTCACCTCATGTTCATTACTGACCCACCCACTTCCCCCCTCTGTGATGTAGAGCTCTGTATAGATCTTACTGAGGCGAGTTCGTTTGCCCTGTTTTGGTAAACCCTCAAATATGCATTCTAACTTGTCCTTCAGATAGTTTTTCAGTGTTTGTTGGTCTCTTCTTATGGATTCATCTGAGGAGAGGAAATAAGAGAAATAAAGATGCTTACAATGACATTATACACATTATGATGGCAGTTTCAATGGCATGAAGAAACTGCTAATGATAACTGCATCCTCAAACTGTGAGTTACACATCTCATGCAGTATTACACAATGTGTTACACATCTCTCTCACAGTGTTACATGTGTCAAAGAGGCAATCACCAAATCTGTCATCTTCAGCTACAGAAACACACAATCAGGGCTAGGCATTACGCTGATAACATTAGCTAGTGCAGCTTCTTAAAATAAGAACCTAGGAGCTCCCTGAGTGGCTCTGTCAACAAGACTCTCATTCTCAGTGCAGGATTATCCTTAAGGTTCAAAGCCATGTCATTTGCCAACAATGACCAGGATTGTACTGTGTTACACAAATTGGCTTTGTTCCAGCAGGGATAGGGGTGGGTGGGTCAGCAAGTGTTTCCTCCTTTCACCACTCTCAGGCACCCTCAGACAGTGTCTACCCTCCAAGGAGTGAACACTCCACTGTAGCATGCAGTGTGATTTGTAAGGTAATGATAACTGGCTGCATGCAAGTGTATCGCAGAAGTGCATTCATATTTCCTCAGGGCTCCTGTGTAAGTGCAGAGGTCGCCATGGTGAAAAAAGCCAAAATATCAGTTCCAAAACAGGGCTGTATAAAGGGGGAACATGTTAAAAAAGGAAGAACATTCAAACAACCTCAAAATTCAGTTATTGTTTAAATAACACACACTGCCACAAATAATTCACTACTAAAGCATATGAGAGAATGCATTTTGTTATTGTAGAGTGTGCTGGGCACTAACCTCAGTTCATTAAGTTTGTGCTTATTGGTCATGTTTCCAAACAATAAAGCCAGTTGGTTTACATACTGTGCCTTAATGCGCAAGTCAAACCAAACATACCATCTTAAACATTTTAGGTGAAAGGATTGGTCTTGTTTTTTTTAGTGACAGCTATTGAAGCTCAGAGTCAGAACTCAGCAGCTGCTGAGCAGCTGACTACTAGCAACACATCACTGGTAAACTATATGTGCATATTAATAAAAAAATGGATGAATGTAAAACATACACATTACTTACACAGTGGAGAAAGCTGATCTGCAAGTGAAGACAAACAGTTATGTCAGCAGAAAGAGAATTATTTAAATATAACACTGTATAAGAAATACTGCAGCAGGTTTATGGAAATATTTAAAATGTTACTGAATGTAAAATTGTGTTTTTTCTGTGTTTCCACACACACATGCACATACAAATATACTACTTACCTTGGGTTTTGGAAACCTGGTCTGCAGATGAAAAACAGCAGAATTAATAGAAGAGAATGAACGAAACAAAATAATGAGAATCAGGCATGAAATTCTGCAGAACGTTTGTGACCCATTAAGACCCTCTACTCTACCACTGCTCTGATCCTGTCCATTGCAGACAGTCATTTGGGGGATGCTGTATTTAAATCACAATGCCAGCACTGGAAGCAAACTGGAAGCAGCTACATCCTCCAAATCTCACTGCACATCTATATATTCATTACTTCAGTGTAATGCTACAGTGTACATTAAGACACTCAGCTGTTTTTTATTTTATTTTATTCACAACTCAAAGCCAGAATATGATTTGAATATTATTACAAATGTGGGTATTGCCTGATTTTGTTTTCCTGTAGGTAGTCTACGTCACTACTTGCAGGAGAAAACCATAAGGAGCCGTGTGGTTTTGTGGAAACACACCATAATATTTAATTATAATGTTTATATGTATTTATGTTATATAACACATAACATGCAAAACAGGGGGCTTCAATCAAAACACCGAGCCAAGTAACTGGAAACATGTGCACTGCATGATTCATAAAATTGCCCTTCTGTGAAGCTTATGGAACCTTCCTTACCTCTGTTGTCTGAGCCAATATTTACATTGACAGTCAAATTTCCCACAACATTACATCTGTCAATCTGTGGTACCACATTATTGCCTCCAGTCTGAGCTGTGATGGAGGAAGGTCTGGACACTGATCCCAGATCAGTATTTGGCTCCTCAACATTGTCCTTTCCTATTGATAGAAAAAGGAGAAACAGCAGCACAAAATGAAATACTGCACGAGTTACTCACTCCATGGATTTAGAGTCTGGTGTGTGATTCACTCTTGTTCACCACATTACACATTAAAAACGTGTAAGTGGGACCTGAATCATGGTCTGAGTGACTCAAGCAGTAGATCTGAGATGGATCCTTCAAGGAAAATATTTGAATGAAAATGAAATTCCAGGCAACACCTTCTCTGGGGGAATGGTATCCTCTGTACATGAAAGTCTTTACAAATATTGTTACAAGTCAGTATATGGTCTTCTTGCTGCAGGACTTGTCAATGAAGTCCACTTTCTGTCCTTGGCAACTGATCTAAAACCAGGTTTCCCAGCCCAAATCCTGAAATCCATACCATTAAGACTAATTTTTTTAATTCTAATACAAAATCAGTAGGTAAGGGGAGAAACTAACTTCATTGGTCAATGACACTTAAAAGACAAACAACTACATTTACATTTTGTTACTCAGAAGACACTCTTATCCATTGCAACTCCCAAAGTCAAGAACAAAGTACATCCAATAAAATGACATGAAATGTTACACCAGAGTTGCAGAATGTCTGTTAACAGATAACTCTGCCCTTCAAATGTTAAGAATAAATATAAATGTTATGTTATAACATTATATAGCTTCAGCAGTTTACCAACAAAATAAAACCCAAGTGACTCTGCCCAAAAGCTGAAAGGGTTGCAATTTCTACTGCTGATTACCCCAGCCCTGCTTATGAAAGCACCAATGACTTTAACCCATATGCATGCTGCAGGCTGGACTAAATCAACACCCTCTTGGGTGGCAATCTGGCTAGCTGTTACAGACCTACACGTTCCATAATCTGAAACCACATGGGCGTTTTGTTCTTCATGAAATTTTTAGAGGCATATGTGACATTTCTTGTCGATATTCAACATAAATAATCAACAGTCTCTTATGCATCTTACTCTTTTTGTGGTCTTTCTCCATCTTTTCCTTCTCTCAGTCTCCTATGACTTGTAGAATCTCCGCAATCAGGTCAGCCATCACAGAGACCTACAAGATGGTATCAAGGTACTCAGTAACTCCATAGCAGACCA
Organism: Megalops atlanticus; assembly: GCA_019176425.1. NCBI lineage: Eukaryota > Metazoa > Chordata > Actinopteri > Elopiformes > Megalopidae > Megalops > Megalops atlanticus. Next base: position 33,730,259 of record CM032880.1, on the reverse strand, counting down.
TAGTGGACATACAGTATATCACCATATGGCATAACTACAATTATTATTGCCAGATATCAGTAATAAGTAATTGGAAGCCCTAATTTCACGCCGTCACACCTGAGCGCAACTGTAAAGCACAGACAAACTGTTAAATGCGTGCTGACAAACCGGCGCTGTGCAAGACATGCCTCACTTGCGTCAATTTGGTAATTCCCGTATTCGATGGTGTGTCATTCCATGAATGAAATATATACTCACATTTTAATGCTAGGCAGAGAACCAATGGACTGCAAATGATCATGTGTTTTGCATTCCATCTCCCAAAAAGGTAAGGAAATAAACAAAGTCATCAATCACATACTGTTTCATGTTTTTACTCATTGATTGCTTTGCAAACCCTTGCATCCTTTTACGTTTTCATATGGGTCAACATGGAATACTGCCTGCAAACTCGTAAACACGTAGACGCGGAAAGTAATACTTACAAACCCTCATCTAGCCTGCCAATATCGATTCGAGCATTCCCATTTTTCATTCCCGTAGTTTCGCGGCACTATCTTCAAGAAACACCTGAAGACACAGCTCTTCCGTGGTCACTTGAGCACCTGAAACACCGCCTAATGCGATTTCCTATGTCTTAAAGGTTGTTTTCCTTTATTTAAATAGATCTAATGGTTTAATGCACTCGTATCTCTAGCAGCTAGCTTGTACTTTGTCCGGCCAACTATTGAAACCTGGCCATGCAGCACTTCTAATATTGTCGACTCCTGTTGTACTGTTGTACTCTGCCTCACTTGTAAGTCGCTTTGGATAAAAGCGTCTGCCAAATGAATAAATGTAATGTAAAGTTTCGCCGCTCCACTCACTTCCTGTATGTTTCTCCATTTACTCCTTCTACCGGAGCCGCCTCTGGTCAGGTGCGTCATTATTCTTATCGTTATGGTCTTTATTTGCATATTGTGTTTATTGCATATTGTGTCTATTTTAGCCTATTTATGACCAGGTGGTGCGTTTCAAGTATGTATTCTACATTCCTACCTGAAGAGTTTGTCATTTTAGTATGGTAGGCCTATATTATTTGTTTGTATTTTGCACACACACACCAGCCGTAAGAAAACGGTATTTTTCGCAACTGCTGACTGGGAAACGCCACAATCCTGTGGAGTTCACCGTTCGTCTTCTATGTTGAGAAGATGCCTGATATATGCATTCGAAAACAGCAGTGATACACAAAACATTTCATAAATGTGAAATGTGAGTTATTTAGCCAGTTACATTAGGGGATTATTAGATGGCCATTACTGAAAGAGCCTGATTGGGAGTTTAGCCAAGGCACTGGGGAACCCCCTGTTCTTTGTGAGAAGTGGGAGCTTTAATGACAACAGCAGCATCTTGGTTTAACATTGCATCCAAAAGACAGTGTCTCCTTTAGCACAGTATCACTGTGCTGGGGCATTGTGGCATTGGCCTACTGTAACTTCCAGAGGGAAGACTGCCCCCTACTGTGTGCTAACACCACTTCCAACATTTCAGGTAACATTAATTCTTGATTTACCCCAAGGATAGTAGGCTAGAGTACTGGCAAATTCTACTAAAATTATTGATGTTCTCATATTATTTAAGCGGTTGTACAATTGCCACTGCACTCACCCCAGTGGGTCTACGTATACATTTTAGTGAGGCTCAGACTGTAAAGATCTGGCCCCAGATGTATAATCTATGTTAAAGGCACAGTTTGTTTGAGGGTCTTCCCTTGCAGCAAGCTTGCTTTAAAATACCATCTTAATGTGATTATACTCTTGGATCTCCCAGCCCAGCTACACACACCCCTCCACCTTTAAATTCTTTCCCTCTCCCTATCACTCTGTGCTGTACTTACAGAATTGTTTTATTCTTCCTTTTCTCCTTTCTCCTCTCTGTTCCGTCTGTCTCAAAAACATCAAAATAACTCCTTTTTCAGCACACTACAGAGGTCAAAGTACAGACCAGCTCAATCACCTACAATCACTCTCAGCTTGGAGGGGTAGTGACACTCTCATTCTCTTAAATGATCTTTGTCCCCATTGAAACAGGGCTACGTCTATTAGTGACTGTAAAGCAATTTATGGACTGACCCTTTTAAACTCATTCATCACCTTGATTCCTTAAGATGATGAATGAGTTTAACCCACACAGGAAGGGCTGAAGCAAGATGCATGCCATTCCCCTGATACCCTAATCCATATCCAATGGCTACATTACACACTACAAGTCCCGTAGTGCTCTAAAGGCGAAGAAATGCTGACTGGAGCAGTGCTCATTTCCCTAACACACTGGATGTGTGTCTTGCAAATGTGCTTTTAAGGAGGACACCGCAGAAGTTGTAGGAGCGCTATATTTCTAGTTTACTTATGGGGTATAGTTTTGCCTATTTTTGTGATATTAGATATGTAGTTTTTCTTCTCTTGCCAGGATGTATCCAACAGATGTATCCTGTCACGATTATTCTACTCCCACTTTTTTAATTAGAGGATCATATATATATATTCGACCTTGTCTTTGCTTTAGTTAGAGAACTGCAGTGCTCTACACTTCTCTCCATGATATCATGCAATAAAGCTTGATCCCGACCAAAGTCTTCAGTTGTCTGAGAATTATTCAGTAAGGCACAAAACCTGTCAGAAGTCTGTCAAAGCCCACTTCCTCCATTAACGCCTGAACACACTCCTCTACCAAAACCTCCTCAGCACCTTCCTCCAACACCACCTCCTCAACACAGTTATTCCTAGAATCCCAACCCTTGAAGATAATGTTAGTATTATGCAACCACTCGCACAGGTTACCCCTCAACATAAAAAGTTTGAAAAAATCTATGTGGTTTTGATTGGGCAGTTCATTGTTTCCCATGTAATGCCATAACTGAAAGAGAGGAACCCCAAAGGCCTCAATGCCTTTTTGTGGCATTTACCAAAGTATTATTTTCCATAATGCAGTTTTAACTTTCCCACTACAGTGGTTTCTCTTCATGACAACACATAATGCATGGTCAGTGTTACTAATATAAATACAAAAAGTACAATATAGTAGATACTAATAGATAGAGTCTCTACCTAATATCTAGACTAATAGATAGTCTCCCTCTGCTACTGTAGTGTCTTTCAGCTTTAGAATGACAGCCTTACCTTGGGTGCCTGGAGGACGTGTTCTCCAACACTGCAGTGGCTGAATCAAGGGTCCCACCACCTATTGTTCCTACCCTTTGGCCGTCATACATTCTGAAGCTCCTTTGATTTGAAAAAAATCTTGCTGTTGTTATCTGTGCATTTTTTTATTCTTTTGTAATTTTGTCACAATACTGTTTCACTTACCACTTTGTGGCCATATCGCGTAACTTAGATGATGAAGACGTTGAAGCAAGATTCCAGCTCCCGCTGAAAACAGGAATCAGTCAAGACACATAGGAGACATGCTTGCAGACACACATTATAGACAACAACAAACACAATGCACAAGGACAGACACACATCACACAAGCCTGACCTCTCTCATTTTAGCTGGACTCATTGTAGAACAAGGCTCTGTCTGTAAGTTACTGATATATAATTTATCCCACGAAGTCAGTGAGACACTCTCCAAATGTACTCGTGCAACTGCAGTCTCCTTTTTATTGCTGCCTGAAAATGCCTGAGAAATAGACATTTTCAAGTCAGGATTTCACTGTTTCCAGTCCAGGCTCTTTGAAAGCACTCAGGGTCATCACGTGAGGAAAATAAATTATAGGGAAAGTGTTTTCTTAGATCTACTATTAAATAATTGATTGATCCACCTAAAACCTAAGTTTGCTTAATATGTCTAACTAAAGATTTAATCTAGTTCATTTTACAGAAAAGACTTATTTTTCTGAAATATATTTAAAATTCAAGTTAAATGGAATTTTTGAACCATTTAACCTTTAAAAGAACAGCCTTAGATGCACTTTAAACTGAGGTGATGATGGAAAACAGAGGAAATACACACAGAGAATGGAGCATTTCCACACCTGAAAAGGCAGATGGGTGTGGCTCATATAACCAGATGTACATTTTACATTTACATTTATTTATTTGGCAGACACTTTTATCCAAAGTGAGGATAAAGTTATACAAGTGAGGTAGAGCACAAAAACCATAAGGAGTCAACAATATTAGAAGCGCTGCATGACCAGGTTTCAATGGTTGGCCAGACAATGTACAAGCTAGCTGGTAGAGATAACGAGTGTCAGGCAGACTGCTGTGCATTCAGAGCCTCATGACTCTTCTTTCTCCTTGTCCTCTAAGGAACAAAGATGAAAACATTTGTAGTGAAAGGGCTCAGACTCTGCTGAGCGAGTGTGGCAGGTCTGCTTAGGAATGAAATGTCAGCGAAACAGAGACCAGCTTTGTTCTTTCACTGGATATTACTTTTCCATCATATTCATGGCTGAAGATGAACAGAGAGCCATGTCATTGGCTGCATGTCAGATCTTCCAAACCCAACTGTCACATGTTAACTTGTGGCTTTCCTGCCCTCTAGTGGTTATTTTATATATGAACTATCCACTGCATATACCAGGTCCATTTTCTGTCACAGTCTAAAGGCTCCCATACACTAGAGGACTTTGACAAGACTCTGAAAAGACTTTTAAAAGGCTAAAGTCTGACACCATCTCACATCTAAAGACAATGTAGTCAGGCTATGATGGGTCACTACAGTTAGATAGTATAGCAGCACTTTATTGTCCCAGTGACTGTATTTCATTTATTTGATATATGTAATGATATATGTAACCTCAGATCAGATTAGTTCTGTCTCGCTACACTGACCGTGTGCTCAGCTTCAGCACTATCTACTTTGTATGACCTGTACACATCTTGTCCTTGTGTCTGTTTGCCCACTATATGCACTTTTGTACGTCGCTTTCGATAAAAGCGTCTGCTAAATGAATAAATGTAAATGTACAGTTGACCCTCCCACATCGCGGGGGTTAGGGGCTATATATACGTGTGTGTGTACATTTATGGTATTAAACGACAAAATACATTAATATTAGACATATATTTTATGCATTTATGACTTACTAAACGTTTTTACGTTTTCTTTACTTTTCGTCTGCTAAGCGCGTCGTCTGCAGCGCTACGCGGTTTCCCGCACAAGGCATCAAAGCTCCCAAAAAAATCACATTTTTAATTGTTTGTTGCCGACCCGCGAAAAATCGAAGCCTGCGATGTGGGAGGGTCAACTGTATTTGCAAGACTGCAACTAGATTCCTTTTGAGATTATTTCCTGTTTGGTGCTGAGAGAGCTCACCTTTTGGTTGTTGACAATGCCACGTCACTATTTGCGTCAGCCAAGACAAAAAAAAACTTACGATAATACTAAACACGGTTGATTTTATCGTAACGGCAAGACGAGAAAAAGACTGACTTAAAACAGCTCCGATTACCACCTTACACCAAACGATCGAGATCACGACAGCGCGCCGCGACTCTAGCAAAACTCTCACGATTTTATTCCGACTTTGGAAATTTGTCTGCGACAGTGAAATCGCTTGAAAGTCGTTTGGTGTAAGGCCGGCATAAGTTGTGTTTATGTCTTTTAAAGCCTCCCATACACTAGACGACTTTGACAAGACTCTGAAAAGACTTTAAAAAGACTGAAGTCTTACACCCTCTCATACCTACCATACACTAGACGACTTTGATAAGACTCTGAAAAGACTTTAAAAAGACAAGAAAGTCTGACACCCTCTCACATCTAAAGACTCACAGACGATTTTGCAAAGACTGGGGATCTTGCAGGGTGACAACAGTCATGCGCCGCTTAACGTCCATTCGGACAACGTCCGTTCGCATATAGGCTACGTCCGTAGTCCCATAAAAAGGTTATAATAAAGTTTAAAAATCCCGATCGCAGAACGGGAGGTAGCGGTAGTGAAGGCAACACTTCCCGCACGCAACACGTGTATCTTGTCTCATGGAAATAAAGCGATTGCGCTGCCAGCCGTATAATGGTACAGTGTATTAATGTGTATGTTTAGTATTGTACAGTATTAACCAACTTAACCCATATATTATAGTGTACTTTACCAGATACATTAGTTGAAATACAGTATGGTACTGTATGTTTACAGTATCTTAGCTACAGTAGCCTACTCCATATAGGTTTGCTAGTATATAGTATGGTGTTCGCACGTCCAAATCACATAACGTTCTATTTCACAGAACGTACCCTGCGGCGCATATTTGCAAGACTGCAACTAGATTCCTTTTTTATTTTTTTTTTATTGAAGTAGAAATTGTACAATACATGGAAAGTGATACAACATCAGTAGTAAACTATTTAGAAAACAGAGCACACAATGTAAACAGAATTATAAGCTGATAAAATACAAAAAGTACGTATATAATAAAATAGCTAATATAATAAAATCTCTTCTAATAATTTTAGGGCATCCATAACATTCAGTAGTTTTTCTGCTGCTTTCTTTTCCATATACTTCAATGATTTGCATTACAGTGCTAGTTCTCTCACAAAGACCACCAGTAAGGGTTGTGTCTTAATACATTTGTATTCATGGATAAAAAAATTTACCTAAAATAAATAAAGTATTCAACAGAAATTCAGTTTTAACTAGATTCCTTTTGAGATTATTTCCTGTTTGGTGCTGACAGAGCTCACCTATTGGTTGTTGACAATGCCACGTCACTATTTGCGTCAGCCAAGACTGAAAAACTTACGATAATATTAAACACGGTTGAATTTATCGTAACGGCAAGACGAGAGAAAGACTGACTTAAGACTGCTCCGATTGCCACCTTACACCAAACGATCGAGATCACGACAGCGCGCCGCGACTCTAGCAAAACTCTCAAGATTTTATTCCGACTTTGGAAATTTGTATGCGACTGTGAAATCGCTAGAAAGTCGTTAGGTGTAAGGCCGGCATAAGTGTTCTCCATCATCATTATAAATGAGTTATTAATAAACACATACCGGTGAAAGGAGGATGAGGTGAGCATAGGCGAAAAGGACGGTGTGCTCTCTCTGTTCCTATAAATCTCCTTCAACAACACAGATTTCATAGCTTAATGTAAAATCAACATAAATGTGAACATTTATGCCCACAGTTAGTACACATAAAATATTATCTTAATTTGCATGAAAAAAACTTGAAGTCTGTTTTGAAGCCTCAGCCAGCAGAGAAGATATGTGCATCCCCACCCTTAATTTGAAGAAGAACTGAATTTAAAGAATAAAAATTAAGCAATAACAGAAAATCGTGTAAAATCCATCATGTAAAATAAATAATGGCAATTTTAACAAGAAAAACAAGTATTTTGAAAAAACCACCTATTTCAGCTGGAAAAATATTACACAGAAACAAACAAAAATGTATTTAAATAAATATACTTCTATAGTTTTAAGGAGAAACTCTACGAGGAATGATGAACATATTTGTGGGGTGTAGGAAATGGGAAATAGGAGAAAGAGAAACATTTATGGATCACACACAATATAGGGTGTTTCCAGAAAACTACAAATGAAATGTTTTCAATTACACACACAGCTTGAACACTGACATCAGTATTTACAGTCAAATTAAGAAAAAAAATATAAATTACAGTTAAGCAAGCACTCACAACCTGTTATGAGCTATTATTGTGTGTGTTTGAGTGTTACAATGCATGAGGTTCAGTGGAGTGTGTGCTTATGTATCAGTGTGTGTGTCAGTGGAGCAGATTTATGGAAGCATGCATGTATATGTGTGCCAGAATGTGTGTGTTAACCTGCGTGTGTCTGCTTTGTGTGTGAGTGTGTGTTAAAGTGGAAGTAGAGTGTATGCATGTGTGTATATTGGTGAGCGTTATATCTGTATTTATGTGTGTATTTGTGGTCAAGCTGATAATTTAAGCATCTTGTTGAGAATTCCCCCAGTGAGAAAAACATGCATTCATCTTGTGGACCAGAATGGATATTTGGCAGCGCTCTGTCTTTCTGTCTGTTGAACCTGTGATAACCTGTTGACCCACAACATCAAAGGAAGCGGCACATCTCCGAGCAGCACCTGCCAATCCAACACTGATACTTAAGTTACTTTGAGACAGAGCTTGACTGACCAGATCATCAACACAATAATGCACTAAAAAGCATGCCTCAACATCATTATAACCCATAGCGGAGACATGGCACTCAAATCTGCTGAAAAAATACACAAGCATCTTCCTTGTTCACGCCAAACATTCCAATGTAACAAAGAAAGAGTTCTGCTTTCTTGGGGGAGACTTTTCCTGGCCGGGCCTGCTTACTACTATCTGCATCACCCAGGGGTCTGACAGGGACTACATTGCATTCACCATCATCACAGTCACTGTCATCATTATCACTGTGTCTATCATCATCATCACAGTCACTGTGTGTATGTGTAAGTGTGTGTATGTGCATGTTACATTGGATGAGGGGAGTGAGTGTGTATGTGTGTCTGACTGTACTCCTAGATCTGTGAGAGTGAGTGTGTGTGCATGCAAAACATGACTCTACTCCAGTTGGCACAGGGACACTGAGGTAAGAAGCCAAAGCCTAAACCCAGGATAGAGGGGTTGAGTGAAGGTAGTATGCACTTTGTGCAGGAGAGTCAGTGTGTCAGAGGAGACGTTGTAGAAGGACAGAGTGCCGGCTGGCCAGTCCAGATACACACCTACTCTGTGGCAGGGGGAGGGTGGGGAAGGTATGTCTGTTTGCTTATTATTATGCAGGACATAGTAATGGCCGCCGGAGTATTCCAGACTCCAGGAGTTTGCATTACATCCAAACTCACAGCTGTCACCCCCTCCTTTCCTGCTGATCCCTTTATATGTCACTGCAATAGAAACTCCATATCTTCCACTCCACTCTACCTCCCAGTAACAGCGAGACCCAGACAGACCCTCTCTGCACAGCACCTGGGGCTCAGAGTCAAATCTGTCTGGGTGATCAGGATATGGCTGCTGCTCTATCCCCCATTTTTGTGTCACCTTCCTGTCAGACAGGAAAAGCTTTCTGCTCACTGTATTAGGGTCCAGGGTGAGCTGACAGGCATCTGCAAACAAGAGGAGGGTAATGAGATGAATTATTAATATTCATGTAACTCTTTCTCTCTCTCTCTCTCTCTCTCTCTCTCTCTCTCTGTGCGTGTGAGAGTGAAGGAGAGAGAGAGAGAGAGAAAGCCATAGGAGTCTGTGTTTTAGTTGCTTGTTTGTCATTGTTTTCACGTCAGTGTACCGGTGTGATCATTTATTTATAAAGGAGGAGCAACAGAGGCAAGAAAACTGAGGAATATGTTTTCTCCTCTCACTCCTCTATCCCTCTATTCTCTCTCCATTTCTGACATGTCTTCCATCTTTCTGAGTGAAGCTTGTTTGTTGTGGACACACTTACACTTTCTCAGTCCTGGTTTGTTCCTGCTCTCTCCTCCATGGTCCACACTATAGCAACAGCAAAAGAACAGACAGTGATTGAGTGACACACAGCCTGTCTATGGGTGCAGTGTGGAAACTCTGAGCCCTGTGACAATGTGAAAACTCCACGCACTGTCACACCTCTGCTGTTGTCTGTACTTACAGCAGGGTCTCCAGTTTACAGCTGGGATCCTCCAGTCTAGCAGAGAGGACGCTCACTCCTGAGTCCCCTGGGTGATTGTAGCTCATATCCAGCTCTCTCAGGTGTGAGGGGTTTGAACACAGAGCTGAAGCCAGAGAAGCACAGCCTCTCTCTGTGACTCGACAGCCTGACAGCCTGCAAAGAGAAAGAGTCAAGAGCTCTTCACTATTCCAGCTCTTCACTCTTCCTGCTCTAGACAACCTTAAGGACTGGACACATATCATTCTGTTATAGACCTTATGGTAGCTGAGTATAAAATAAGAAATGGGCCATGGAATTAGTGATTATTATTACCAAATACAGGTAGCATCATCTGTATGTTCAGTATGTTGTGCCAAAAATATGAAACATAATTCCCTTTCTTCTTGGAAGAGTTTGTTTATACAGATGCTCTTCACAGTTTTAACTCAAATACACCTAGGAAGTGCACAACTGGGGCACCAACAGGACAGCGGTATACAGAAGGGTTTGGAGAGAAAGTAGGGACATAGTGGTGTCAACTTTTTCAAAGTGTCTATTATTATGTAGGTCCTGAGAATATTAGGAATTTGCATGTTGTTTAAAAGGACCCCTCTCTTTGGTCATTGTACTGTGTAGTGAACAGAAATATTTAAATAAAAGGAACAGGAGCATCTTGTTCAAGTGCACTGTGTAGTGTACAGATATCCACACATTAAAAGAAATATTACCATTAGTGAAATATTTAATTCCAGTTCCATGTTTCTGACATTAGATCCCTTATTGAATGAGATGGTTTATCTTCTCACATGGTCTTGTTTTTGCTATCATACCACACCACATATTCCTCCTTAGTATATTAAACTAATGTCAGCAGTGTTCCTCACCCCAGTCTCTGCAGTTTACAGTGTGAATCCTCCAGTCCAGCAGAGAGTGCTCTCACTCCTGAATCCTGCAGCTCATTGTCTCTGAGCTCCAGATCACTCAGCTCTGAGTGGGGTGAACGCAGGACTGAGGCCAGATCATCACAGAAGTCCTCCGTGAGGTTACCCTCCCCCAAACTGTGGAGAAGTGACAAGATCCCTGCTCATTATATTACAATGCATGCACTAATATACTCACACAGGTGTGTGAGTATGCAGTAGTCTGTGACACACTAGAAAAATGTTTGGAAAGAAGATGTATAGCAATGGATTATCTCCATAAGACAATGTACATGAAAGTAGTGAAGTTTTTTACCCAACCATGAACTATAATGATGCAATGATTTGTAAAATGAATAGAGCAGTGTTTATAAAATGTTGGGAAAAGTATTTGATTCTTTTTGGTTTATTTCTTTTATAAGTCTGCCTGTATAAAGCTGCAAGAGAAGTATCTTCCTCTGACTCATGTCTGAACAATCTTGTGGACAGTGGTGTGGACAGAAATGGCATGATGTATTTCAGAGGAAAGCACAGGGCGTGTGCTCTCCAGAATTGTTAGCAGGGGTTGTAGCGATGAGTGACATCTATGATACAACTGTGCATTCCAGATTGGGGGAAAAGGGGGGGAGAAATCATTGTATTTTACCTGTGTGTACCTCTTAGGGATAACACAGTCTTAGTAAATCTTCCAGTGAGGGGTAGATGTAAAATATTTTACTAAGCAAATAACTATGAGTAAAACAGGTGATCATTAGCTTTGACAGGATGCATTTTGTGGGCACATAGGACCACACTGTACCAGTTCCACTGAAACTGGACACATAACAACAATAAAAGTAATCTGAAAACAGTGTTAATCCTACGTTGCTGTGATAGGAGTAAGATTAAACTGATGAGACTAATATGAACAAAAGAAGGCTAAGGCATCTGAAAGGGGCTTTTGCAGATTTTACTGTACCTCTATATAGAGCCATATCACAAAACTGTATTAACAAAAAGTGATGCATTACACAGTGCTGCTCACCTCAATCTCTGCAGTTTACAGTTTGGACTCTTCAGTCCAGCACAGAGCCGCTGCACTCCTGAATCTCCCAGGTTATTGCAGCTGAGGTGCAGCTCTATCAGGTGAGAGGGGACTGATTGGAGAGCAGAGGCTATAGTGTCACATGACCTTTCTGTGACATAGCAGCTGTCCAGTCTGCAAAGTAGGGTTCATAGACATTTACTATAAAACAACTAGTATTTAAAATACAATATTGATGGTATTCAGGAATAAAGTGATACTGATTATTATCAAGTCTACAGTGCTCTGAGAAAGATGTGTGTTTTACACTCTGCAACTTCAGTGCTTTGGGCCTGAACACCTCTGGGCCTGAACTGAATTCAGTTTATTCCTTCCAAAATAATACTGCATACAGTAAACATGTCTCTGCAGCGCCACCCTTCGTCGATGTTATTGTTTTATAAAGCCCCTGTCTGCCTAATTTGTTTACATCAAGCACGAACCACAGTGGGGGTTTGTGTATTGCCCCTACCTCAGTGGCTACTACAAGGTTTCAGATTTGCTATACTCACTATTACTTTTCACATGTAGAATATAGCAGTTCTATTTTAAACTGTATTAATCACACAGAGGAACTACAGTACAGTACAATGTGATGGTGACTGTGGAAATAATGGGCACTGCAGCGTAACAGGCAGCTTTTTCCTGAGGTAACTCACCCTGTTCAACACCATTAACAAGAGATCTATTGACTTATCGATAAACAATCATTAAGAGAACTAGGCAGATTGTTGAGTTTACTTCAAAGAAATTATTTCGTATCAGTCTTCACAGCTTACATGCAGTGAACTCCCAGTAAATATCTTATTGGCGCAATGAACAGAATACATTCATCTTATGTTACGTGAATCACTAAGGACTATGAGAAATTCACTCTTTAAACACATCACAAATATGTGATATTTAGGCTTGTCAAGATTCAATTTATATCTGCATCAATTAAAGTCATTTGTCACTTCGATTAAGTGGCATGGTTGTAATCATGAAAAGAATGAAAAAATGGTCTGATGTTTTATTGGTTTGCGTCTGCAAAGAGAATAGAGCAAATTTCTGCACACAAAACAATGCTTGCACAAACAATATTGCGATGCAGCTAGAATTCATATCATTTCAGTTCCCAGGTAGTCACTGTCATGTCAGAAGAATGATTGCTACACATCTGGTAAATATCTCATTCGGAGGAAACACAGAGCTGACTTCTACTGTCCTGCATGATTGGGATGGGAGGTATTCCAAACAGGTGGGAAAGCAGAGTGTAAAAGAGGGAGGGGAAATAGTATTCTTTACATAGCAGATAGTGAAAAATGGAGACGAAATTGCAATATGGGACAATATGGGACCTTAACATTTTACTATAAACACTGGTACAACTACAGCAGAAGTTCAGTCATTCTGACCAGACACGTGGCACCAGATTAACACCTACAACGAGACACACCAGTACAAATTCCACTGAAACCAATATTACAACTGAGAACTGGTCACATGGCAACCCAGAGTCTCCTCTGAAAAGGTTGTTATCTTTCTTTGCTGTGACAGAAAAGCAAAAGGAGGGATGGGACTAATGTGAACAAAGAAAGCTATAGAGGAGTACACTGAGAGAGAAGGAGCTTTGGAACATTTCACCAAATCTCTATATAGAACCATAAACACTACATTGAATTTACTAAAAGTGATGCATTACACAGTGCTGCTCACCTCAGTCTCTGTAGTTTACAGTGTGGACTCTTCAGACCAGCACAGAGCTGCTCCAATCCTGAATCTCCCAGGTTATTGTAGCTGAGGTCCAGCTCTATCAGGTGTGAGGGGACTGACTGGAGAGCAGAGGCCACAGTATCAAATGACTCCTCTGTGAGATCAGAACTGTCCAGTCTGCAGAGAGGAGTTCAGAGACATTTATTATATTAACACATAACATCTGTAATGTGATACTGATGGTCCTCACTGATAAAGTGATGGTAATGAATATAAGGTCTTCATTACTTTGGGGAAGATGTCTGAGCTACACTCTTCAATGGCAGCACTCTGGGCCTGAACATCAGTTGTCCTGTTGTCAGTGCTGCGTTTCTGACCCAGTCTTTCCTAAATGTGTTCACTCAAGAAAAGCTTGCTGTTCCTAATAGACTGCCCTATTCTGGTGTCCAGAGTTTGTTCTTGCTTTCTTCCTTTCTCACTGTGCACCTATAATCAAATGCAGAACTCAGAGCTTACCACCCTTGCATCAGCTTAGGGAAACAAACTAAGGTACAGAAGTAAACATGCACACCGTAATTATAAAATATGGACAAGTTATTTACTCTACAAATTATTTATTTAGACACTGGAGTCTTTTAAAAATAATTAGGACTAATGATTTACCCATCTCCTAAACACCCCACTGGTCACACTATAAAATATACAGGTAAATGCCAAAATAAATGAAACACTTGAGTAAACGAAGAATACAAAATATATTGAAGGCATGTGCTTCCACACAGGTATGGTTCATGAGTTTTAATAACATCCCATCATGATGAGGGTCATGTATAAGGATGCTTACTTACTTACAAAATAAAAATCTCCACAAACACAGTTTTGATCCAGTGTCTCAGCCATGGAATATCAATGCTGTGGTGTAATATTTTATGGTACTGTATTAATTTTGAAAAACAAATATATGCAATGTACAACATTTTTGGAAGATATTGTGAAACTCCCATTTGTGATTGACAGATTTAATGTTTGGAAGCCTTTCTGGGAGTATGCTTTGTTCACAACAATTTATTCGCCTCAAAAAATGTCAGTCATCGGAATTATTAAAATTATGGCAATACTTACACAGCCTTCCTGCAGTTCTTGACTACTGGCACCAGTCTCTGATGACCTGCTGCTGCTGTGTTGTACATCTTGAGGTCAAACACATCCAGGACCTCCTCTGACATCAGTAACACAAAGGCCAGAGCTGAACATTGGTGGGGTTCCAGCTTTTTATCAGAAAGTGTTCCTGTTTTCAGGGAAGTCTTGATTTCCTCCACTAGAGAGTTGTCGTTCAGTTCACTCAGACAGTAGAATAGATTGAATGTCCTCTCTGCTGAAGACGTCTCTCTGATCTTCTCCTTAATGTACTCTACTGTTTCCTTCATTCTCTGTGACTTGCTTCCTGTCTGTGGGTCAGGTGCATGTGACCTGCTTCTTGTTTGTATCAGAAGGCCTTGCAGAAGGCTCTGATTGGAGTCCAGGGAGAGGCCGAGAAGGAACCGCAGGAAAAGGTCCAGGTGTCCATTCTTGCTCTGTAAGGCCTGATCCAATGCACTCCTGTGTAACTCAGACAGTTGCATTCTTTCACCTTGAGGTTTTGCTTCATCTGGTTTAAGTACATTTCTGTTTTCATTTACAAATGAATGAAGCACAAACAAGGCAGCCAGATACTCCTGAATGCTCAGATGCACAAAGCAGTAAACATTTTCCTGAAACAACCCAATGTCCTGCTTAAAGATTTCTGTGCACAGCCCAGAGTACACTGAAGCCTCCCTGACATCAGTGCCACATTCTCTCAAGTCCTCTTCATAGAATATCAGATTGCCCTTTTCAAGCTGTCGAAAAGCCAGCTGCCCAAGTTTCAGGATGGTGTCATCATGTGTCTCATTAGTGCACTGAAACTTCTTATTCTTCACAATAATCTGAATGAGCAGAAACTGTGTGTACATTTCTGTCAGAGTTTTGGGGATGTTTCCACATCCAGCTCCACCCATCAGTTGCTCCAGAACAGTAGCAGAAATCCAACAGAAGACTGGAATGTGACACATGATGTAGAGACTCCTGGTTGACCTTATGTGTGAGATAATTCTGCTGGCCAGGTTCTGATCACTGATTCTCTTCCTGAAGTACTCCTCCTTCTGCAGATCTTTGAACCCTCGTACCTCTGTCACCCGGTGGACACACTCAGGAGGGATCTGATTGGCTGCTGCTGGTCGGGAGGTGATCCAGAGGAGAGCAGAGGGAAGCAGATTCCCCATAATGAGGTTTGTCAGCAGCACATCCACTGATGTTGACTTTGTTACATCACACAAGATCTCACTGTTCTGGAAATCTAGAGGAAGACGACATTCATCCAGACCATCAAAGATAAACAAAACTTTAACTTCATCCCATCCCACATTAGTAATCTCTTTCAGTTCTGGAAAGTATAGAAGGAGGAGTTCAGTCAGACTGATTTCTCCCTTGTTCTTCAAATTCAGATCTCGAAAAGTGAGAGGGAAAATGAAATTAACATCTTGATTGGCTTTTCCTTCTGCCCAGTCAAGAATGAACTTCTGCACAGAGACCGTTTTTCCAATTCCAGCTATCCCCATTGTTAGCACAGTTCTGATGGGCTTGCTTTCACCAGGTAAAGGTTTAAAGATGTCATTGCAGACGATTGCAGTCTCCTGTGTGGTTTGTCTCTTGGATGCAGCCTCAATCTGTCTCACCTCATGTTCATTACTGACTGCCCCACTTTCCCCTTCTATAAGGTAGAGCTCAATATAGATCTCATTGAGGAGGGTTGGGTGGCCCTGCTTTGCTAAACCTTCAAATATGCATCCAAACTTCCTATTCAGCTCAGTTTTCAGTTCCTGTTGGGCTTTTATAATGGATTCATCTGAGAACAGAAAAAAATGAAAAAAAAGACATTGAAAGTAAAATTATAAACTTTGTCTCAGAGGTCTTAGTCCCAAGATGTAATTTTGGAAGGAAAATAAAACCCATCAGTGATTTGCACAGACAAACTAATACAGTATGGCACTGCAACTTATGAAGAGAACTTAACTATGTATTTCCGGTAAATAATAACTTCAGTGGCAAACAGTCTATGCTTTGGAAAGTTTGAATACTTTTAAAACACTAACCTTTTGATGTTTGTGCAGTCAGATGACTCTTAAACTGTTTTGACTCATCCTTCAGCTTCTCCAGAGTGTGCTGCAGTGACTGAAATGAATGCATAAAGAGGTGCGTTTATCAGTGAAGGGACTGAAATAAACGCACAAAGACGTGTTTTGAAACTTAAATGTTGTGAAGTGGCAACAGACAGCATTTATTCGTATGCACAGCTATAGCATTGCAGACTATGCATATACACATGCAACCAGGGGTTAAAGTGGGCCGGAACGATCCGGAACGGCATTCCGGCACCTTCGATTAATAAGTAAATAAATCTGATTGGTAGTTTCATACATAATAATGTCAAGCGAGTTCATTTTTCGTGTGCTGCAGCCTGGCGTTCCTTCCAGCTGATGCCATCGAGATACTCACTCAACAAATCACAATGTCGCCCCACGGCCCTGCCCCCACAATCAACACATCCTTTTTCCGTTCTCATCCCTTCCCTTCACAGTGGGTTCATGCGTGCAGGTGTCGACAAACTCTCGGTCACGGTACTTATCGTCAGCATCTAGCTAGCTACAGAAGGGGAGCGAGCGTAAATGGAGTTGCTTTTTTCTGAAGTGGTTGGTCATTTCAAACGCAACGTTTCAAACAGAGCTCAACAAATATCACCGAACACACAAGCTGTTTTATGTGCAGCTTGGCTATCTGTCTTGCTAGCTACCGGTACGGTAGCTGACACTTCGGCTAGCTTAGCTTGAGTCCGCTACACCAGATCTTAGGGTTCCCCCACCTGCCAAATCTCACTTTAACCCCTGTATGTAACTGTTAGACAATATGTGTTTAGCCAGATCATTCCTAGTCTGTGGACTTGTGTAGCATACACTTACATTTGCCATGCATAAAGTGAAAGTAGTTCTTTTCATTTCAAAGCAACATTCAAGCAAGCATGATGCAGATGAACCCCTATTTGAACGTAGTTCTTCAACAACAGCATATTCCATTTCAAAGAATAGGTTTTAATTCTATGACCACTGTTAGCATTGGCCTCTTATCTTAGTGCACTGAACATTGCAGAAAGCACATTAGGTTCAGATGCTAAAGTGGGATTTCATGGGATTTTTTATGTCCAAGATTTTTAAAATTTAATTTGAACCTATACTGGCTGGGTGAGTTTCTCTTATTTCCTTATTAATCTAGCTATGGAGCAAGCAACATACATATATATGGAGCATACCCTGCATAACATCTTCTTCGAATAAATTATTACACATGAAAGCCTTATAATTATCAGTTAGTATTGAATATAAATAGATATCACACCTTTTTTGTGAGGGTTAATTCCATGCGGTGGTCTCTCTTCTCTAAGCAGCTGGACTCAGCTGGCTGATGGACCCTGTGGAGAGATCATGGAGACAGAGCTTCCAGTGAACTTCATTGTCTTACTCCAGCTCCGACTTACAAATTTGACCCTGAAGGAGAGGCCATGAGCAATACAGCAAAATGCCAACACAGTGAAAACAGCAACTACGGTAAACTACTGAGGCTAGACATGAAATCACTCTAGTCACGTCTAACTACCCTAATTGACTTAAGCACAAGACAGTAATGAACAGGTCACAAGCATTACAAACATAATATACCCATAATATACCCATATATACCCATATTTAATTTCCATTAATTAGTACATATCCATTCAGACAAATACAGAATTTAATAACTGAGTAATAAATAAAAATACATTGTATTTATAGATTTATAGACTGGGCACAGAGCAATTAGGAGTTTTAGGCATCCTGTGAATGAGAGCCTTTACCTGTCACAAAAATGTTTGTGTTTAACTGTTTAAATGTGTAAGGATCCTTGTCATTCAGTTCCATTTTATCCATAACTGGATTCATTTCATTCAGTTAATTTCATTCATTTGTATCACAACAGGTTAATTGTTGGTTGTCCATTTGTAACTGCCTTTGTGTGAGCCAGCCATTGGTTAACGAGCCACACCTGTCTGATTAGCAGGCCATTAAATACAGGTAAGTAGGTCCTGAGTGGATGCTTTGTGTTTGAGCAGTTTGGCTTATAACAAACAGACAGCGCTCAGGGCTAGTTTGGTTTTGTATGTTTTTAAATTGTGATCCTTTTGAAAATTTTGCTCCTGTGATTTTTGATAAACATTAGCCAGCTTCACCACAACCCCCTCATCAATATAAAGTAAACTAGCCTGATATACTTGGTCTGAGGGTTTCATGCATTCAGTCTCCAACTTTGGTATAAAATATGAAAATACAGTTTCAGAAACAAAGGGCTGACTCCTTCAGTTAAACTGTGCTGGAGGTGAGGCTTGTAGTCTAGCTTGTTAATTGATTTGATTTGATCATAACCATGGCTGTGCCATTGCTGACCAATACAATAACCATACTTCAGTAGGTATTATTCAGTAGGTATTATATCTTGACCCCTGATGTTTTTGATCAACTTCTCTCATGTTAAACAGATACAGAGATGCAGTTTCCAACAAATATTACCCACATATTATATATGCTTAATCTATATTATTGCCCACTATACACACACACACACACACACACACACACACACACACACACACACACATAATCAGTACCAGTTAAAAATTTGTACATACATTATAAAAGACACAAACATGTTCCATAAAAACACAAAGATACAAAATTCAGATATTAAAAAAAAGCTTAATGTGTTTCATTTTAGTAAAATGAGGCTCATGGTTGATTTGACTGAAGTAGTAATTTTAACGGGGAATCAGTTAAGTGATGAATTTCACAACGACTATGAAAAATCAGGTTTCAAAGACCTATAAATGCACTGAATACTTGGAAAGATTTCAAAGTAGAGGTAGAGACTCAGATCATTCAAGACCTAATACGGTCAGAGATTAACCCTGTGTCACTATATAATTGATTATGTCCTACAGTGTCCTAAATGTCCTGTCTTTACCAGTATACTTTCCTCATGATTTTTTCTTTAGTCTATTGTAAATTCATCAACCCCATCAATATCACTGATGTGCATTTCAGACCAGAGTAGCAGTGGTCACCCTATTAACTATTTAGTAAGAGTTTGCTGGGACACAAACCAACATCCTGTCCATTTAAGGGCAGGCACTCCAAACACAAGACAAATGAACCTGTATCATAGTCTGGCTGTACAGAATCTATAAATCTTGGTACTTTTTCTTGGACAACCTGTGGTCCAAGGTAACGTACTAGATTTATGGACCACCTGTTCAGTGGTATCAATCACTAGTCTGTCTGTATTGAGAGAACTCTACATGTAGCTAAATTTTCCATGAGGTGCAGCATGTACTTTATAATTCCTTGTTATATATCCTTGTATTATATCTTTGGATCTGTAAATTGTCTTATCTTGTACAACACCTTGAGTTTATCAAATGAAATGCTGGTGCATAATCTTGGAGCACCTGTGAGCTCTTATCTGAAGTTTTTATTATTGTCAAATAATAAAAATAATATTATTGTTTTTGTTATTGTCAAAAAGCTCTCACTGAATCTTTGAATTCATACATTGCCATTGTATTTTCTCGTAATACGCAATGCCCAGAGACTAACAAATAAAACTTGAAAGATCTCTGCACCTGCAAAATAGTGAGCATCTATACAGCTGGTAAATTACCTTGGATCACCTGTGACCTCTCCTTTGAATTTTATTGGTATCTCCATTGAACTGTCACGACTCACAGCTGGGCACAGGTGACACCGCTCGCGTCTGCTGGACCCTGTGAACAGAAGATGTACAGAAAGCTTCCAGTAACTCTCAGACTCACAACCTCTCAGACAGTGCAACTTGTCTGACAGCAGATGGAAACAGAGATATCAGTTAAACTCATCCTCTAACTGCAGTTCTAACTGACAGAGCATGGAGACAAAGTCTCCATTTAACCTCATCCTCTTAGTGCTAACTGTAGGCAACTATTGACCTAATGCAGTTGGAGCACCTGTGAGCTCTTATCTGAAGCTCACTGGTTGTATCATTGACCAGCTATTATTGTCAGAAAGCTGAATATGGCTGAATTTTTTATTCTATGCAATATTTACTTTGCAATGCCTTGTTTCATTTCCTCTGATTGAATCTTTGAATTCCTACACTGTCATTGTACTTTATCTTGTAGTGTACAATGTGCAGATATTAGCAAATAAAATGCAAAACTATTATAAATATGGCTCTGTCAGACATAAGACAACATCCTGTCCATGTAAAGGTGGGCATGTTACTTAAATGATCACTGAACCTGCACAATAGTCTGACTGATACATTACCTTGGATTACCTGTGAACTCTCCTTTGAATTTTATTGGTATCTCCATTGAACTGTCACGCTTCATAGACTCACAGCTGGGCACAGGTGACACTGCTCGCGTCTGCTGGACCCTGTGAACAGAAGATGTACAGAAAGCTTCCAGTAACTCTCAGACTCACAACCTCTCAGACAGTGCAGCTTGTCTGACAGCACATGGAGACAGAGATATCAGTTAAACTCATCCTCTAACTGCAGTTCTGACTGACAGAGCATGGAGACAAAGTTTCCATTTAACCTCATCCTCCTAGTGCTAACTGTAGGCAACCATTGACCTAATGCAGTTGGAGCACCTGTGAGCTCTTATCTGAAGTTGACTGGTTGTATCATTGACCAGCTATTATTGTCAGAAAGCGACATATGGCTGAATTTTTTTATTCTGTGCAATATTTACTTTGCAATGCCATTTCCTCTGATTGAATCTTTGAATACAGTGTCATTGTACTTTATCTTGTAGTGTACAATGTGCAGATATTAGCAAATAAAATGCGAAACTATTATAAGACAACATCCTGTCCATGTAAAGGTGGGCATGTTACTTAAAAGATCTCTGCACCTCCAAAATACTGAGCATCTATATACCTGGTACATTACCTTGGATTAGCTGTGACCTCTCCTTTAAATTTTATTGGTATCTCCATTGAACTGTCACTCTTCATGGACACACAGCTGGGCACAGGTGAGCCTGCTCTGGTCTGCTGTACCCTGTGAACAGAACTTGTATAATCAAGCAGTAAACCTCAGAACCTATCAGACATTGCAGCTTGTCTGACAGCACATGGATATAGAGCTACCACATAACCTCATCCTCTAACTACAGCTGTAACTGATAACACACAGAGACAGAGCTTCTGGTTAACCTCTTCATCTTAGTGCAGCCTTGACTTGTAGTGAATAGAGACAGGGCTTAATGCTAATAAACTAAAGCACAAGTCACTAATGCATATGATGCCTGGATTTTTATATTATTACAACTGCAGTATTTATTTTGGATGCTGTTCAGTGATATACATTGATTTCATTGATTTTTTGTGTACTTTGTCACAAATACATAAATTAATGACCTGTTTTGATGTACAAATTTAACCATAAACAGGGGATTCATGGGTTTGTTTTTTATGCCATTATATTATCATACCTCTCGCTGTTGGAACTGAGGGTCTGGTCTTCCAGCTCTGGTCTCAGGCTCTCCAGAGAGACTCATTTCAGAGACAGTGCCCCCTATCTCAGGAGTCTGGAAAACATCAGGTCAGAGGAGTCCAGGATGGGCGTCTGACCCAGATCACCAGACCTGTAAACACACATGCAGACACTGATTTATGCACTCACTGATACACACAGACACAACACAGTGATACACAGATACACACACACATGGACTGACCAACAGGCTGGCACACAACTGTGTGTAATTAAATTAACCTATAGAATGTGAATGAGTCTGGGTGAACCCAATAATATTTGATTCACACACAATAACACTTCATTGAACTACCCCTTTATGTCACATTGAAATCCAATCATTGATCAAGGGGGTATGGAGTGTGGCGTGGCCAGCCGGTGCCAGGATGGGGCAAATCCCATATAGGGAACCTGGCTGCGTGGCCTTGTGCACAGGACATAGGGACAGATACGGAGCAATGAGGAAAGGCGTGCAAAGAACCTGGCGAGGCAGCAGCAGAGACAGCGGGACAGGCACAGGGCAGCACATGGAGAGGGGGCACGCAGGGCAATGGGGGCCATGATGGGGGGACGCTCTAGGATGGAACAGGGGACACTTGGGTCCACAATATCCCAAACAGACAGCTGAGTGCTCTGATGAAAATACATGATACACGTGTGCAATGTTATTTAATAAGAGTCTATGAAGCACCATGATATCTCTGCAAAAGAAAATCCAAAGGGCATTTTCAGTAGTTTACAAATACATATGCTGACTGTATATGTATAGAGACTGTGCATATTAACTTCAATAGAGGACATTCAGCATAATGTTGTCATGAGTACATTTGTTATTTTTATATACAGCTTATATGTAAAGTTGTATTCCAGCTATATTGTAGATATACTGGACAACACTGATGTTATTGTTAATGGTTGAGTAGCTCAGAAATTATTCATATTACTTTATTACTTTATTCTCACAGCGTGTGAGAACTAGGGGTTTAGGAGAGAGCTGTAACTGCTGTAAGGAGTGAAACCAGAAAACATCCTAGGTATGTGGAATTTTCCATTTAGCAAGTTTTGTTTTGAGTTTGTTTAGAGCTTAGTCTCTGCCAGAGAGATGTTTTCTTAATTTTGTAAATATCACCAAGTTTGTCCTCACTATAAATACCATCCCTCACTCCCTCTGTGTGTAAATAAATGTCATCCTTACTGGTAGCCACTGCCTCTGGTGCCTTCCCTGACCTCCTGATGACCTTTACTCATGATCTGTCTTGTGAGTCTGCCGGTTGGCATTAGACCAGTTCCTCTGTGGTTTCCAGCATTTGACGTGGCATTACTTTATGGAGGTCTCGCTTCAGCTGCTGCACCATGTCTAGTTACTTGTCATTGATTTCCGCTCCAGTGTTGTCACGTACACCTGGTGTACGTGAGTAGAAGGTGGATTAGAGCCTGGAACATGATTGGGTCTTTCAGAGAAAAACAGGTATTTTCACATTCCAACAAACTACACCGAAAACACTTGAACAGCCTATTACAAACCATCAAAGATTTGCCTGGGTTCCAAAGTTTTCAAGAACACTTCTTTAGTTTAATTTCTGTCAAAAGTTATGAAACTAACAGTGACTCCTCATATCATTAGTTTCTAGAATTTTAAAACTACTTCATGAATTTTCTCTTCGTTTATCTAAAATGGTTTCTGGGTTTTGTTGAACACCATAGAGCTGCTCACCTCCCATTTGCCTCTCCACAATCAAATCATTAAGACTGTGTTTACCTGCTCACAGGTATGTACTGCCCTGACTTCATATCATACAAACTGTACTCAGCTATGCACAGGTACCCACTGTTCTTTCTTCATATTATACAGATTTTACTCACCTGTACACAGGTAACAATCCAGCCAATTTCTTCAGACCATCCAGACTCTGCCTGGAGTTGATATTGATTCTAACAGTAGCTTAGCAGATGACAAAACATCATACTTTCAGTGTGATTTTGATAAGGAGCACAAAATGCTGTCAGGCTAGTCATTTTGCTTCACTACATGCATGTCAGCAGCTGTGGAACAGGAAAAGCAAGGGTTGCATGCAAGTGGGTGGGGCTGGTTAGGCACTCACCTTGCTGTGTAGCACCTGTAGAATTAGACAGCAGGGCAGGAGCTGGGGAGATCCCTTTATTTAAGAAGACCTGAAATGGAGGGAAATGCACAAGCAGGGCAGTGAGCTGTGGCTGGCTTGCTGCAGCGGCAGGGTGGTTTCTGCATTTATTTCAAATTGTACATGCAGCAGATCAGACCAGACCAGAGCAGTGTTTGTTGTGTGAGTCTTTGTGTTGGTGCAATGATGCATTACATTACATTACAGTATTCACATATAAAAGAAGCTCTTATCCAGAGAAACTGGATAATTTTCATGTTATCCATTTATACAGCTGGAAATTTACTGAACGTTAAGAAACCTTGCCCAAGGGTACAGCAGCAGTGCCCCTGCAGGGAATCGAAACAGTGACCTTTTAGTTACAATTCCTGCTCCTTACCACTATGCTACACTCTGTGTGTGTGTGTGTGTGTGTGTGTGTGTGTGTGTGTGTGTGTGTGTGTGTGTGTGTGTGTGTGCGTGCATGCGTTGCAACTTGCTGTAATGTGTGAACGAAACACTGGCTGCTGTGTGTTGTGTTGCAATGGTGGGAAATAGCCATAGCCTGACACTTAAATGTCTGTGGACATGTGATGTGGAAGTCTACTCACCTGTAGACGCTGGGTCCTGTGGGAGGAGGGGTTGCTGAATTATATTATGTTATTGGTATTTAGCAGACGCTTTTATGTAGAGCGACTTACATAGGTTACAGTTTTTTTACAATGTTATTCATTTACACAGCTGGATATTTACTAGGGCAATTGTGGGTTAAATACCTTGCCCAAGGGTACAGCAGCACTGCCCCAGTGGGGAATGAAACCAGCAACCTTTTGGTTACAAGTCCTGCTCCTTAACCACTATGCTACACTGTCGCGGTAAGCTCCAGTAAAGCGTCCTGTTATAGGCAATCTGTGAATTTGAACAACAATACAGATTGTTGTTTTGCTACTCATGTTGAGGTCTATGATTGGTCAGGCTGCTTCCTGTGGGGGAGGTGGGATGTACCACCCCTCCTGACATGTGCATGTGCAGAATGTGAACAAGAGCCTAGAACATGATTAGTTGTGGCCCCATCAGACGAATCTTCACATTCTGGCACACTGTGACCACTACCCAGCAGTCATAGACAACTTGTCACAATCCATCACAGTTTAGACTTATTCAAAAACACACCTTCATGTTTTATTTGTGTACAACACTGAGAGAGGGCACAAGGTATGAAACCTATGGTGACCCCAAATTGCTGTTCAAAGTCCACATTCACCCTAGCCTAATACTTTAAAGCCACTTCAAATCAGATTATCTTTACATTTACATAAGAAAATATATTATTTGATGCATTATTCTTATCTTCAGATGAAGTGCATCTATGACTGGAAACCCATCTTTTGTATGGAGATTAAAGGAAGGAAAGAAAGGTGTGAGTAGAGAATGGTCATACAAGGAGAAGTTTCTCAAATGTAAAGAATTTGCTTTTAAGGCAAGACTCCTTTATATCTGTGTTATGGGTCAGTAGCATTTTCTCCAATCTCACAAAACCTGCTAACAAAAGCCAGTTTGATAAATTTGTTTCACACTACATCTGAATTTGATTGGGGAGGGGCAGTTATGTGTGATGAAGAATACTTAGATTCACTCCTGGCTTCATGGTGAACATATCTATTGGAAGCTGTCAGTAAACTACAGCTTTGTTTTAGTAAGGTTACCATTAATATGTGATTAATAATATGTAGATTCATGTGGGATTCTCTTATTAACCTGTTTTAACCAGGCTGAAATTGGATTCAGCTGTTCACTCCCACTTATCCAGTTTGTATCAGAAGCATGCCAGTGAACAACTTACTCTATGCAGTTACATCAACATCTAAAAAACACTTACATTAAACCACACTTAATTAAATTCTGCCCTATTTCCAGGAAGAGTTAGGACCCCAAGCAGGAGAATGGAGAGGGCTGTTAGATATGGTGAGAAACCATGGCCCATAAATCATTGCAAATAATGAGATGAAACCAATCTCTTAATTTACAGCACTGGACTACTGGAGCAGGAATCTCCAGT
The DNA here is from genome assembly GCA_019176425.1 of Megalops atlanticus. NCBI lineage: Eukaryota > Metazoa > Chordata > Actinopteri > Elopiformes > Megalopidae > Megalops > Megalops atlanticus. Next base: position 33,704,144 of record CM032880.1, on the reverse strand, counting down.
GTGATAATGTATTTTAACCACTGGGTGACAGTAGTGGATAAGCAGCTCTAAGTGAAACATTGGCACATTTACATTTAAAGAAAAAGAACACTTGACTGACACTTGTCTCTTATTAGTTTATAATGGTATAGAGTCCTGCCAGGAGTTGGTATGAGTGTTTTATATGGACTTGAATAAATTGTTACTTGATAGGTACTCATATTACCTTCTGTTTATTTTACATTTAATATCGTAATGTGTTTTGGATACTGTGTGTCAGGACTGCGGCATCTTAGCCAGTTGGTTTGTTTTCCCCGTCCATGTGCTCTTGTTTTTTCCTGTGTTTCAGCCCTGCCCTGCTCTCTGCCCTGTTACCGCCCACCTGATTACCTGATCATATTCACCTGCCTGCCCGCGCACCCGCATCCCATCTCCTTATCAGCATTGCCCTATATATTCCCCGCTTGTTTCTTGTCTCGTTGCCAGTTCATCACAGTCTTCTGTTTTGCTACTCGCTGTCTGTTTTTCGTGTCTCCCTGCCGGTTCTGTTGCCTGTTTTTTCCCGACTTCGCTTCTCGATCTGCCCTTTTGGTTTTGGGTGCCGTGTCTTCTGGTTTTGGTCTCTGCCTGTTTTTTGACAATGATTTTGGATTGCCCTCTGGACTGAATAAATTCCCTGTGCACCAGTCTCCCTGTCTGTGCCTGAGTCCCTGCTTGAGTTCTGACACTGTGATCTAGTGACTGTGATGTTGGTAGTGTGTGTACTTGGCTTCCCTTATTTTCTAGTCAGTCTAGTCAGGTAGCATAAGTTAACTTGTGGTAGGGCTTGAATAGTGTTATGCTCACACTTACTGGCCTGGGAGTGTTGTTAGCCTGGTCTGACACTGTTGCTCATTCAGCTTGAATGGATACACTTTTGTTCTTTTGTGCTGGAAGTCGTGCTGGATAAGAGTGTCTGCTAAATGAATGTAATGTAACATAATGTAGGAGATCTGGGCTCTGTATCAACCCCTGTTATTGAGAGGAGAGTCCATAGCAACTGGAGAGCCTGCACACACCCATGCACACCCACACAGACACACCAAAGGAAGAATAAGGGGTGGTGTAGGATCAGCCTGCACCACTCTGTGGGGCCTATTTTCATCCCCCATAAAAAGAAAACTGTAGCAAAACTCTAGCATGCTGGTCTGCTGCCCTGGTCCTGCTGTCCTGTTTCTCCACTCTTTGCAGCTAGCGTATTCTCTTCAGCATTGTCAGAAACCGCTCACCAGCAGGGAGAAGGGAAGGGGCCGGTGCACAGGGCACAACACTCGCACGTGATTAAGCCTATCAGCACAGCACATTCCTGACTGTACGGGAAACTTCTAATCCCCGCTGTCGGGCTCCACTCCAGGCGCCACGCTGCCAGCCAGTCCAACCGCTGTCTAACCTGCTTTGTGTAACCCCCCTGCTAATGTGACAGGGTAGGGGTGAACATTCACCCCATATGCAGGGGTACTCGCCCTCCTCCCACAAACATGACAAACTTGGTATGAGGAAACTGGCCAATGCTTCTCACAAAAGGGAAGAGAAGGAACAAAAAACAAAAACAAATTATTTTAAAATACAAAGCAAAGAAACTCAACCTTGGACACTACAGGCTGCTCACAAGAGTCTCCTAGCAGTACCCACACAGCTGTAGTTAATGCATCTCTGATTGGGCAGGTGTGATCCATTAACCAATGGCTGTGTCAGGTACGGACAAGGACTCAGCCGCAGACCACGGAGCTTTGATCCTGAACGGGGTTTATTATCGAAAGGCAAGATCGTAACCAGAAACAGGCAGGAAGACAGTCCGTAGGGGCAAAACCAGGGTCAAGAACAGGTGCAGGCAGGGTCGAAAAACAGACGGGCAGATCTCGGGCAAACAGGACAAAGCGGCAGGCAAGAATCAGATCGGGGCACAAGCGAAAGTCAGAAAAACACGGGAAAAACAAGCGAGCAGAAAACAAGACGCGGGAACGAGACAGGAAAAACACACTGTAACGAACTAGCAATGAGACAGGAACAGGCAGGGCATTATAAAGGGCAGAGTAGATGAGGCGATGGGGAACAGGTGAGCTAGCAGGCAGGTGGCGGCGATGCAGTAACGAGGCAGGCGGGGACCGGGCGGGGAACGGGGCAGGGCTAGAACACAAGGAAAACAAAAGCACATGGACAGGGGAAGAACACAAAACACACAGCTAGGGGGGCGGAGTACTGACTGGCTTTACACACAGACAGGGAGTTACAATTTTAAACAGTTATACAATTAACAAGGAACAGATTTGGATGCAATTGATAAAATGATCTCCTACTGGTATGCTTGAATTGGATAGATGACAGACATTTTAACGATTAACACAAACTAGCAAGTAGCAAGCATTCAGACTCTAAGGGACAGGAATGCTTCCTTCACACCAACCACAGCACCTCTGCCTCAGGTGGCAACTCCAGCTCTTCCCAGTCACACGCTCCATGCCGCCTCATCCACCAGGGAGTGGGTGTCTACATGTGACCAAGGCCTTCTCCCATGCCTTGTGGCAGAAGATAGGATACCCCTGGCTGTGCTCTGTAAACATCTGTGACCAGCAGTGCTCGATCACATTCATGCAAAGGACCCCATACTCAGAACCTAGGCAGCTGTCCCAGACAATGAGTACCCCCTGCATCACACCCCCCACCTGAAAGTCCATCATCACGTAACCCATGAAAGGTAAGGCTAGGCCGCTGGCTGCCCTGAAAGTGAGCCAGCCAAGGCTTGCTGTATCCCACACCACCAGGTGTTGAAGGTGTCTCAGAAAAAAATCCCACTGAACAGGGTAACCTGTGAGCCCATATCCAGCATGCATGACATTAACTTAGCTACCTAGGTAGCTAACTTTCACCTTACTTATCATCAAGCCAGGTTGCTAACTTAATTAATAGTGGCCAGGTATCAATATTGGATGATGAATATTACTGTTAACATTAACTGATGTTAACTATTTGTTAATTAGCTATTACTACCTTCAAAGTCGGTTCACTTTCTGTTGTTACGAACAAACAATTTAGCTGATCTGAGATACCTTACTGCTCTGAGTTGTTTTAGTGTTTAAATTTCTGTCACAACTATCTTCTGACTCTTCTGTCCAGTCTGCTGAGAGGAGTTCAGACATTTAATATAAAAAGATGTAATATTTAAATCACAGTATTGATGGTGTTCAATAATAAACTGATAGTGATAATTATGAGGTCTACATTGCTGCTGTAGTGCATTCTTAATCGGGGTGACGGAGTGCTGTCACTACGGTTGAGTATGCCTGGCTCATTGGTATGGCAGTCAGAGCGCATACTCAACCACAGTGACGGCACCTCGTCACACTGCCCTCCCCTTCAGGAAGCGCACCTGGCTTTTTGGTGTTGCAGTCAAGTTGCAGGTTTGGTACCCTGTAGACCTGAGTTCGAGGCCGGGTGGGGTGTCTGCTCTCACCCTTTGCTACAATCAGTAGCACTTTGGGTGTGAAAATCAGACATCCTGTTGGTGTAAAATCTGATAGTTGTAAACCTGTGGCTGTAACCCAGATTTTACTGCTTTACCATTAATTCTAACTGCATCCTGCAAACACATCTCAGCAGTATGGGGCGCCAAATGTAACAGACCTTTTTTGTGGACAGAATGCCTTCTGTGCTACGAAACGGTTGCTTCTCTGCTACGAAACGCATAAATTCATTACGAAACCATATAAAACCGTAACGCCATATAACACCATAAGGTGGAATGCACTTCGCACTATGTGAATAAAAGAAATTCATTTTGTAGACAAAAGTAATTCTGTCCACGTAATAGATGTCCTAGGCCAGCATTTATGCTTTTGTGGCACGAAATGCAAAATGCGCTATACTATCATCATTCCGTGCCATTGAATGTTCATTTTGTCCACTTAACTGTTTTGCTATATTACTAAAAGTATGATATGCACGAAAGGGATTCAGCACAATATATTCTGTGACTCCACAGTTACAGAAGGCATTCCGTTCACGAAAGCAAAGGCTGCTTGAACTTCGTAGACATCAATATTTCGTGGACACAGTGCTAACACGTTTGTGTTTTTCGTGGACAAAATGCATTACAGTGTTACATGTTTCGTAATGAATGTATGCGTTTCGTAGCACAGAAGGCATTCTGTCTACGAAAGCAAAACATTGATGTCTCTGAAAGTTCAAGCAGCCTTTGCTTTCGTGGACGGAATGCCTTCTGTAACTGACGGAAGGCATTCCGTCCACGAAAGCAAAACACTGATGTGTATGAAAGTTCAAGCAGCCTTTGCTTTTGTGACTACCGCCCTGTTGCACTGACGCCCATCGTAATGAAGTGCTTCGAACGGTTAGTCATGTAGTACATCAAATCCATCCTCCCTCTCTCCCTGGACCCATTCCAGTTTTCATATCGAGCCAACCGGTCCACAGATGACGCAATCTCCACTGCAATCCACTCAACCCTTACCCATCTGGAAAAGAAGGACTCATATGTGAGAATGCTGTTCATAGACTTCAGCTCAGCATTCAACACAATCATCCCCATGCAGTTAATTCAGAAACTGGATCACCTGGGCCTTAGCACTTCACTATGCAACTGGTTACTGGACTTCCTCACTGGAAGACCACAAGCAGTTCGGGTCAGCAACCACACATCCAGCAACATCATACTGAACACTGGGGCCCCTCAGGGATGCATGCTTAGCCCCCTTCTCTTTACACTGCTGACCCATGACTGCACACCAAAGTACAGCTCCAACCTCTTCATCAAGTTTGCGGATGACACAACTGTGGTGGGTCTCATCACCAACAAAGATGAGGCTAACTACAGGACAGAGGTGAGCCAACTTGCCAAGTGGTGTGGCGACAACAATCTCTCTCTGAATGTAGAGAAAACAAAGGACATGGTCATCGACTTCAGGAGAGAGCACACCCAGCATCATCCTCTGACCATCAATGGTGCAGCTGTGGAGAGGGTGAGCAGCACCAAGTTTCTGGGTGTGCGCATAACAGAGGACCTCTCCTGGTCAAACAACACCACATCACTGGCCAAGAAAGCTCAGCAACGCCTCTACTTCCTCCGCAAACTGAGGAGAGCCAGAGCTCCAGTTCCCATCATGTGCTCCTTCTACCGTGGCGCCATTGAGATCATCCTTACCAGCTGCATCACTGTGTGGTTTGGAAGCTGCACCACCGCCAACAGGAGAACCCTGCAACACATAGTGGATGCAACAGAAAAGATCTCTGGTGCTTCACTCCCCTCCCTCCTGGACGTCTACAACACACGCCTAGCCCGTAAGGCACTGAGCATTGCTGGTGACCCCACTCACCCATCGCACACGCTCTTCAGTCCCCTCCCATCTGGGAGGAGATTCAGAAGCCTCCAGGCCCGTACCTCAAGGTTGAGGGACAGCTTCATCCACCAGGCTGTTAGAAAGTTGAACTCTCTTCCCTCCCTCAGCCTTCTGCTCCAACACAGAGCTGAACTTTGCCACCCCCCACACTCAAGTCTGGACTATTCTCCACCCATTCCTACTCCCAACATTAATCACGCACAAACTCACACAGATCTGCACAGTCACTTTACTTACATAACAGTCTACATCAGCCGCTACAAACTGTTGCACTATGAACCACTCTGCACTTTCTTACACCATCCTGTGGAATTTATATTTATATTTTTGTATTTTTACAACCTACTATGTTCCTTGATGCCCTTGTTGTAAATATTTGTAGCTTGTTTTTGTCACAAATGTCACACATTTTTATTTATGTCTGTGTTATTGAGCCATTTGTGTTTATTGTATTTCTGTGGAAATTCTTGTTCTTGTCTCTCAGTGTCACTGTGTTACGTCTAACTGTTGTATTGTTACCGTGGGCCTGAGAGAAACGCAATTTCAATCCTCTGTATGACCTGTGCATATTGGAGAATTGACAATAAAGTTGACTTTGACTTTGACTATATTGTGCTGAATCCCTTTCGTGCACATCATACTTTCAGTAATATAGCAAAACAGTTAAGTGGACAAAATGAACATTCGATGGCACGGAACGATGATAGTATAGCGCATTTTGCATTTCGTGCCACAAAAGCATAAATGCTGGCCTAGGACATCTGTTACGTGGACAGAATTACTTTTGTCTACAAAATGAGTTTCTTTTGTCCACATAGTGCGAAGTGCATTCCGCCTTTTGTCCACAAAATGAAAAGCACAACGGTCAATTCAGTGCACTAAAGGAATTATTCGTTTTGTTTTCTGTGCACGAAAGTATGTGCTCTCTTCAATATTTCATGGACACAATGCTAACGCGTTTGTGTTTTTTGTGGACAAAAGGCGTTATGGTCTTATACGGTTTCGTAATGAATTTATGCGTTTCGTAGCACAGAAGGCATTCTGTCCATGAAAAAAGGTCTGTTACATTTGGCGCCCCATACAGCAGTGCCACCCCTGGTCACTTTCAATTTTTTATAGAGGCCACGCCTGACTTGGTGGTTCTTGTCCAAAGTGAGTCACAGTCTGGGTTTGTATCTTGCCAGTACCTCTGTCTGCCACAACGATTTCAGCATGTAAAACTTGAAATACAACAACGATGCTTTTCAGTGATAAACTGAGAGTAATGACAATAATGTCTGAAATACACTTTCTTTGTCCAGGATTTGGTTCACAAAACTCCAGCTACCAATGGACATTAATAACTGTTCAAAGTGAAACACCAGGCTGAGACTGTTACTGTACGTCCCACTGTTCTGTACCAGATTCCTGGCTGCTGAACATTTGGTGGCAGTTTCACATAAGGACTGTACACATTTGGCACCCTGAAAACATTATACTGTAGAATTCACACATTCTCATTCAGTTAAACAGTCTTTGCTGGTGTAAGTTATTGGCTGTATTTTCTATGGAAATTATGAGGGAGGAGAGAGCTGGAAATCTCATTTTTCATTCTAGGCTGTGTTTAAATCTCCTCCCTACACTCTTGCGGTAGGAGGCAGAGTCTGATGATGTGTTTAGTTCATAGAATTGCGTAACTTCTGCAGGGTGTGCAGCTACCAAATACATTATTTTTGTACACACTAAATGATCAGTGTTTTGCTCTGAACTGCTTGCTCAAAGGCATCTGTTCATAGTTTTGATTGAGCATAAATTGCAGTACAAAAAACTGTTTGCACAAACTGTACTGGGATGTATGAGGTGACTTGGGTTTGTTTGGGTTGAGCACTTTTAGTAAATAAAAATGAAATCTGCAAATATTTGTCTCAAGGCCCTGCCAGTGTTTGAATAAAGCTTTACATCACATCCTACCCAGTGTCTCTCATATGAAGGAATAAACAATATGATACAAGTGAAAGCCCTTGCTAAAACAATAAAAAAATGATGCCAATGGCACTTCCTTGGTGAGTAAATAGAAATATTCCCTAAAACAAAATCGTAAACTCACCCCTGTAGCACCAACAGTAAACGTGTTCATTGAATGATTGAAACTGTAAACATGTAATTAAAATTTATCTTATTGTGGAGGAAATACAACGTTTGGTCTGAGAACCTACAGAAAATGTCTTGCATTTGCAACTTTATGGTGTTTTACCATTGGTGGAGATGACACCTCTGTGTGGTGTGGTGAATCTCAGGATATTTTGAAAGAACTCTGCTCCCATGGTTAGAGAAGTAGCCAATCACCTCCCTTTCAGGGTATTGTGGGAGTGGTTATTGTGTTGTGCTCACTGACTTGTGCTGTGCTCTGCAATAACTGGAGAGGGCGTGTCTAACATCTATGTGCTGTGTGGTGTGTGTGGTAAGTTGATCTGATATCCTGGTGGCCTTCATGTTGGTGGTGTGCTGGTGTGCATGCAGCGCGTTCAGGACTGGATATCCTGCTCCTCCCCCTCCCATACCTACTGGGTCAGTATGCTGCATTTCCCTGTTTGTAAAACCTGTTAATCTTGCGGTTTTAGGCAGGTCACATTGTATCCTCACACTCACATTGTAACAGAGTTACAGTGCATCTTTGATGTGTATTAATAAATCTATACAGTGAAGTCTACTAGTTGTGCATCAGAAGTTACTGGGCATCTAGCCAGTGGTTATCCCACCTTGCTATTGTGGTTGTTTCTTAGTTTGTTTCATGCAGACTTCACTGGGATAACAAAGCTGGTGGCATTGCTGCTATTGGATGCCACCAGTATTCCATTAGATAAAGCAACAGGAGGATTATATGCTTTGAGGAATTCTATATTGGGCGCATTCTGTCATGACATGACTCATTCTGTGACTGTTGACTTTTTGATGCAGAACACCACAGGGAAACTCCCTTTTTGTGGAAAGGAGATTTCTGAAGCATTACAGTTATTGCAGAACACACTGTCCCCACCTTTCAGTGCCAGGAAGGGTGTGGACCTCACAGGCTGGTAAAACATTCCAGGGCTGAAATACAGGCCCCCTTCATTCAGTCTCCCATCCCCTCACACAGACTGCAGGCTGGTTACACCATGGCTCTCCACAGCTTTCTACTTCTCTCTCTCATTTCACTGCTTCATTTTTCAAATGGGGATCAGCCAGTGGAAGAAGAACTAATCACAGCACGTAAGTTCACTTTGTACTTTAACTGGGAAATGCTGCTAGACCAGTTTGCACTGAGTCTGTAATGTTACCATGTTTGAGAATGACTTGGAAGATATAAAACATTGAGCACTGTTGTTTTAGAAAAGTTTGAAACAACTTATTTGCAGCTGTGTTAAACTGGTGTCAGCCATAAACTGTCAGCCATAAATTCTAAAATGTAGTGGAACACATTGTGTTTAGTTGCATTCAGAATTAAATCTCAATCCACACTGCTCTTAGTTTAAACAGACAGACCCCGTTTCACAGTGATCTTGTTTATGATAATTCAGGTTTACCTTTCACTGTTTTACAACATAAATCCCAAATATGCAACAAGAGACAGACTGGGGAGTAACAAAATATATCAATAAAAAGTAAAAAAAGTAAAAAAAAAGACTTCCCATCAGGAGTCTTTATTTGAGTTAGTTATTTTCAGTCAGTGAAGGACAGCTGAAGAGGATTCATTTATTTTATCATTTGAGTGTGCTTCATCTAAGAAAAAAACCCTGAATGCAACAATTCATACTACTTTATTACCTTATGTGTATTTAACGTATTATGGATTAATTACAGTGCCATCCATATTTATTCATAACTCAGATTAAACAGGAACAAAAGCATGTTAAAAATGACAAGGACAACACTAATGTACAAAGTGGGTAATTTTTTTCTGTTGAAACATTTTTTATATGTTCCACTTTATTTTAATAACATTAGAGCAAAGTCCTAAATCTTGACATGAATTATTGGTCATTGACATGAAATACACAGACAACATGCCACCATGCTGCCTATAATGTGTTTCATGGTTTTTCCCCTTTATGCAACCCTATTTTAGAATTGGCAAATGTACATTAAGCTTGCCTTACCACAAAACCCCCTGCACCCATACAAGAGCTCTGAAGCAAGATAAATTCAGTCCTTTGATACATTCACATATAGCCAATGGTAATTTTTTCCACAAGGCACCGCAGTGAAGTGTGCACTCATTAGAGGATGAGGCTACTCCACTTGCAGTGTGTCAGAAGGCAGTGAGACGAGGAAGACCTAACCGACCGACCCACCCCTATTCCTGGCACAATGAAGCCAAGTTGTTTCGTCACTATGGGAATCTGGTCAAATGACAGTGGAACCCAGGCTGTGGTGCTCAGTGTGAAAGAGAACTCTGTGAACAAATGTGACCCTCCTCTTTTCCAGCATATTCATTTTTTTCTGTCATATTATCATGGTCTTTGTTCCTCTTTAATCAGGGTCGTGCATAAATATGGAGGGCTATGTATATTTAAATACACCAATATTTAAATAATATTAATATCTGATGTTTTATTTAATCTCATACTTACCTATCCATTTGTGTGAAACATTTGATTTCTAGCTTGTGTTTAGGAATATAAGTTAACATTCACACTTAACCATACACAGCACTGGGTGCATGGGTGTAATTCTAATGATCCAGTTTATATCAAGCTTTCCAAGAATATTGAGTGTCATAAAAGCAGGGACCACTTGTAGCCTTTTGAAAATAGGTCAGGGTTCAATATTGTTTCAAAACTTTGCTAGCTAGATAAAATGTAGCTGGTATAGTAGCTAGTGGGTCATACAGTAGAGTGAGTATAAGTTTAACGGCAGACTCAATTTCAATTTCTAGTTTTCAGTGTTGTCTCCCTTTCTGGCAAATGGTGAAGTAGGCCGTGGCAGGTAGCCCTACTGATGCTAAAAGTTTGCTCGCTTTCAGAAAAAATACCCAGCGAGCTAGACTGGCTGCCTAATAATAAACCAGGGGGCTAACTAGCTAGTAACTACCAAGCTGACGTGATCTGCCGACGTGAGCATGAACTTACTGAGACATACAGCAGTGAATGTGTGAGGGGAGAGGCTGACCAAGTTTGAATTACCAATCCCTGAATTGCCTCTCTGTGAAACTGGTTCCTTGCTTTTCATTGTGCATATGTGTCAACATGTGTTAGTGTTAATATGCTTTAATATGCATATTGAATTCTAGATTTTTGGTGGTTACCCTGTAACCGTCATGCACAATCATCTCAGCACTGCAACTTGGCTTTGATTTGATGTCATAGTCATGCTATTGTCACCTCAATTCTGGTTTTGCTGACCTGTTCTATATCATTGATGTGAACTGAAATTTACATGCCACCAAAGTAAATCAGTGTAAATCAAAATATAAATATGTATTTTTATGTAGAAAGGCACATTCTAATCAAACCTGAACTTATTTTCTTATGATCAAGAAATGTGAATATGTCATTTTCAGAGCATGTACAACCTCCTGGTGCCCCATTCCAACTAAATCCCCAAAACCCTGATGTCCAAGAGGCGGCAAAACAGGCTGTGGAGCAATTCAACTCCAAATCCACTTTGAGGAGGTACTTCAGACTGATCAATGTTACATCCGCTGAGACACAGGTATGATTTGACACAAAGCATTTGTTACCTCAGATCAACTTACGTCAACTTGACACAATCATTTGCATTTGACCTACTATTTCGTATCACTGCTAATAGCCAGATTTCCAAAAAGGAAACTAGATAATGTATTTTATGTGGCATTGCAGGAAGTTCATGGTTTATAGTTTAATTCATGTTTTTGTAATTGTCAAAGCAGCTGCTAGCAAAGACAATGAAATGTCGGCCAGATGGCTTAATTGTCAGTTGGTAGACACCTTTATTATGCCAATCAAAGCTATTTTGCAAACCAAACCCCCTAATAGGTCATTATGTTTGGTAGTTCACTTGCAAGCACATTTTGGATGAAATGGAAAGTTGTGGCAATCTATTAAATAATCAATATTAAGAGCAGGCTAATTATATCATTAAGATTGAGATGGGTGTTGTGCCATCCAATAAGTTACAGGCTGGACACCTGTACAGGTTTTGGGGTGTTGCACAGAAATAAATACAACCCTGAAGTCTGATTCCTTGTAAGTATTTACTCATGTAACCTCATTTGAAAACAGAACTTAAGTACATCTTCATAACCTCACAAATCAATGTATTTATTTTTTTTTCACAAGCTGCCTATATTTAAAAAAAAGTTTAAAGTTTAAAACAACCTGAAAGGCTATTTTTCTAATAAGGTGGGAATTACAGTGACAACATTCTCCCTTACATAGGTACGCAGGGATAGACCATATCACAGTGCACACAGCTTTCTCCCACCACTGTCGGAGGTCTGCAATTAGTGATACAGCTGTTGTAACTTTATTTTACACTTGAAATAATAAAAAAAACATTGTCCAACATGTCCATTTTATGCCTTTGTCCCCCCTTTATGCAACCAAAACTTGAAGTATGACTGGGTTAAACTGAAGTAATATTAAAAATGATTGTAGATGGGTAAAAACAACAACATCAAAAGTGATTAAGAGCTTAGTCCGTTAGCTACCTATCTTTCACGTATGGCCGTATTCTGCTAAGAGCAGAAAGTGGCTTGCAACATGGTCCAATGAACAGTTTATGATTATTGGCTGAATATGAAGAGAGACTAATGGTAGGAAGTAGAGGGTACTGGAACATTTGTGATGATGTAACACAGCAGGAGAATTAAGGGGGGTAGATGGAATTGTTAGTAAGGAGTGAGAGAGTTATTTCTGTAACTTACCTGGTCAGTAATTTCTGTGTCAGTCCACCAGATACTAACCTTTCATACAAAAAGAGTTATAGGTCAAGCATAAGAAGATGGAGAGTAGTAACAGTATTGTATTTTACAGTAGTCTGTATTATTTATAGTAGTGTATGTACTGACTGATTTCTGCATATCACTTGGCCTGAATACATTTTATATACAATCTCTACACTAGTTCTACCTCTGTAACATTATTATATTTTCTGCCAACTGACATATTACCTCAATGTCTTTGTGTTTTACAATTAAAGGTTACTAATGTGATTACATACAAGATAGATGCTATTATCGGAAAGACAAAATGTCTTAAGTCAGAAGAAGATGCAGACCTGGAATCCTGTGTTTTGGGAAAAAAGGTAATTTATTTCAAATGCAACACAGATCAATGATTTATAATGCTGTATTATATTATTATATTAAATGTGGATTTTAAAGTTGCCACCAATCTTCCACCAAACTTGCATATAATTGTTAATTGTAATTGTTTCTTCTCTTTGCAGCGGCTGATGTGTAAATTTGAGGTCTCTTTCAATCCTCGGAATGACAAACATGAGTTACTTGATTACTCCTGCAAGAAACCCAAAATTTTACGGGAGCAACATTAAGGATAGGTTTTGAAATGCATGTATGTTATTAATTTGGCTTTCAAGATGTATTGTATTGTAAGGTTATTGGTTTGGTACTATTTCTGATTGCCCTTTTCTTTCATATGTAACTCTTGAATGCATTGAAAAATTTTGTTCATATGTAGCACACTAATTGATCATTGTCAGACAAATAAAAAATTGTTACCCAAGTTCCCGGGCAATGCCTACTGTAATCATCAAACACCTTTGCACCTCAGTTACTACACACATCATTCCAAACAGGAGCCGTTTATACGCACACACTCCTTGTCATGATCTCTCGTCACATCCAGCCATTCTCAGTGTGGTCAGAAACAATGCCCATTATAACTACCAGACATGTGAGTAACTTTTTGAGTGCATTAACTTATTAATCTCATATCTGGCACACTTGTCAGGCATGGGCAAGACTGACTGATTGTCATCGCACCAGTTCCCTGGCCTTACCCAATACCACAGACTACTGTTGTGCATAGATAGGAATCACTTAAATTAATGAAATGTGTACTTTTCAAAAACATTCTCTCTGTCTCATGTGTCTGAAACATACAACACTTGTCAGTGTACTGTACTGTCATAAGTACTGTCACTGGATGCATAGGCGTCATTTACGCTGGGGATGCTGGGGACATGTCCCCACCACTTTTTGTCGTGGTGCATTTTGCCCCCACCACTTTTTGTCGAACCCGTCGTTGTCCCCAGCACTTTTCAAAACAGACTGACGCCCATGTCTGGATGTACACAAAGGCACCAGCCATTCAACTTGAAAGTGTTATGATTGTTCACTCTTGTTTTTCATAATTCCACAAAAGTTTGTTATATTCAATGAATTGTTCAAATAGAAAAAATGGTCAAAAAATCAATGCATTGAAGTTATTTTATCTCTGAGAGTAGGTATTAATTTGCATGCTGGTAACAGATGTAGGGCACCAGGGCATCAGGTAGTTTCTAGGTCGCCATCTGGTGGAGCCTTCGTGTCCTCATAGTGCACGAAGGATGCAGATACTTATACAGATGTTTCAGCTTTATATTAATGCTTTCTTGAGGGCTGTGTTCTACATTACTCTCCAGGGTTGCACCTGTAGCAATCTGTAGGTGTCATGTCACATTTCTTTGGGAGATTTGTAAAATCTAAAAGTAAAATCTAGACAGACAACTTAATCAACAATCAATGCTTTCCTCTGGACTGCACTACAGTGATTGCTTGTATATATATAATATAATATATAATGTATAATATAATAATAATAATAATAATAATAATAATAATAATAATAATAATATATATATATATATATATATATATATATATATATATATATATATATATATATATATATATAAAATGCATGCATTTTCAATAAAGTATGTCTATATATAGTATATGGTATATATATATACGCCCAATGTACCATCAAAAAAACTAACAAGGAATCTTTATTATTATGTATAGGAACCTTATGTCGTACATTACAAAAATTGAAAAAAAAATTACAATCATCAGCAAATGTTCGTCATCACAAGTTGATATTGACTATTTGCATTTACGTGTTTATATGAGGAATAATTTATGCAAAATAATAAAGTACATAATAAACATCTTTCTTCTGCTCTCCACCTCTACACAGTGGTCTCTGTCTTTGGTTTCAGCTTTGATCCCAGGCACTGCGAGAGGAGTCTCCTCTGTTGCTTGTACCTGTCAAACACAGACAATTCCAACAGGTTCTCAAAAGATATAACACTCAGAAAGTCATAATCCATCTTTACTATCTGCACTACTGTCAGTATTCTGGTTATTTAAACGCTTACACTGACTTACACAGGATGGAGTGGATTGACTGAAAAAACAAACATTATTTGCAAAGAAATAGACAATATGACTAGAGTGAAACACAATACATTCAGTCATTGAAGGCCAATATTAAATATCTCAAACTTCGACTGATGTCCAGCTGGCCCAGAACATTGTGTAGCCTCTAGGCTTTGTGAGAAACTGTGGGGCTGAACTGATTCACTATAATGGAGAAGTGAACTGAAGTGAAAAAATCATGATGCATTTGTTGCAAAGCTAGGCTCTGATAAGGTTTCTGGTACACTGCTTCATAAAATCAGGTATCTTCAAGACAGTAATTCTGGAAACATGTACTCCTTTTTTTTCCCAATAAATTTAGTTGTGAAAAACTGCCAATTACTGCATATAATAATAATAAACTTTATTTATATAGCGCCTTTCATACAAGAATTGCAGCTCAAAGTGCTTAATTGTGAGCCATTTTTACATTTAAAAAATTGAGTTCCATAGTAATATATAGTAAACAATATAGTACAGTTAACAAGCTTGTCTGAGAATAAAATCCCATTATTTTTTTCTCTAATTAATGTAGCTAAATTAGGTATATGGCTATGTGCTAAATTAGACAGAATTTCTTGAGCAAAACAATCATTGTTTATTCCCTAAATCCTAGATGATATACCACAGTTTATACAGGATACATGTATACTGACCTTAATATACAATCCAGAATGATAAATTGTAATTTCAGTTTGTTGAGGTCTAATACAGTTTGTATTCCCGTCACAATGTCTGACCTCTTGTTGATATCAGAAGTATAATGTAACTTCTGAAATGCATTCAGTAGCACAGTGCAAATATTCTAAATGTACAATAGTGTATGTACTTATGTACTAATGTAGTCTGCTGCATGCACTTTAAGCCTGATCTGAAAAAAAAGAAAACCCTGCAACTTAAATGTGACATAAGTACAGTATGTCAAAGCTTTATACTTAGTTATATTCAGTATCATATTGAATATGAAGGCAAAAAGAACACAATACAACTAACATAGAAATATATAAATATATAAAGATAAATATATAAATGTACTAATGATATGGTGTGAAATGCCATTTAAAGTACATTAAATGACTGGTTTATATTGTATAGTAAAAAATTTGAAATGAATACAATATACTGAAAAACAGGTCATTTAAGCATGTACGATTTCAATGTGTTTCTCAAGATGTTATTTTCTTTGTCAAGATTTTTACTCTCTATAAAAACTGAGAGACTGAAGTCAGAATCAGACTTCGTATTGCTGTCTTTTATACCAACTTCACAACAGGTGTTATGCCTTAACAATATGTTGTACTTCTTCAAGATGCAAAATAAAAGCAATCATCTACACCACAAAGTAAGAACTATAATATACAGTAAGTATATCCATATGTAAGTTTATTAAAATTTACTTACTTTGTGATGATTCTCTCTATCTCTCTGTTTTCTTCTTCTTTCAACCTCTGCAGTACTCCCTCCAGAAGAGGCAGTTCCAAATTCAGATATTGTGCCACCTTAACAGAAAGGTTGATTTAACTTTAGCAATAATCAATACCACTTGCAACAATCAATTGTCATGTCAGACCATCAGTATAATCAACACAGAGAAACATATTAGTATATTACATTTTGAAAAACTATAAAAAGTGCAAATACATACTGATATATTATATGTTCAAAAGGGCATTGCTACAATATTGCACACATACTCAGAACATAAAGCTACATACATCGTTGCTGACTTCCAGTTCATCGCTGTCCATCAGAAACATCTTCATAATGCTCTCAGAGGGCCCATTAAGAACTCTCTCCCACAAAGGCAGGTCTGAATCACTAAGCTTTCTCCTCTCTGGTGTAAATATAAGCAGAGGATAATTAATGCCAACTGTATTGTAACTGTAGCAAACATTACTTGTAATTAGCAGATGCTCTTATGCAGAGGAACTTCCAGCACATAAGTGTATCCATTCAGGTTAAATCAGCAACAGTGCCAGACCAGGTTAACAACACTGTCAGACCCGTGAGTGTGAGCATAACACCATTCCCTACCACAAGTTAACATTAAATATCTGAAAGTAAAATAATGTGCTAGTAACTTACCACCACTTTGGTGAATACAATACAAGGCAAATTCCTGTGGGTCATTCTCAATCTGCATTCAGCAAAGAAAAAGACTGATCAGAACACATGTAAACTGTAACTAAAACCTGATGTGTTTAGTTGTGATTAAAGTTCCAGTGTTCAACATCCATCAGTCACAAACATCTCAAATAACTTTCTCTTTAGTTGAGGCTATATACTGTGCTACACAGGGAGAGAGTGAACCAAAGATCTCACCTGGGCTACAGTCATCTCATCATCATGCACTGTGACTACTTTTTGAATGTCTGTCATACAAGCTCATCATGGCAGTCCATGTTCATATTATCTTACTTACCTGCTACTTTATCTACTTAAATTCTTCATAATTTCACACCATGTCATTTTTTGGTATTTTTCATGACTTTCAATACCCCCAGTTTAGCTTGTGACTAACAGGGAATAAATTTCAGTGTCATTCTGAAACTACTTTGTCCTTATCGGTTAGCAAGCCGCACTTAAAATTGACTGCAATGCTACATTTGTGTTCAGAACTGGGATCAGCCCATGCTGGGGATTAGCAGCTAGGTGGCGACACTAAGGCCGCAAAGGACAAATTTATTACCCTGTCACTGACAAACACATGAGGAAAGAGCAAGACGCAGATGCCGATGATTTGTACTTGTGACGCTTGTGTGGGAGGAGGAGGAGTGAGTGTGATATCAGCAGACTGTGAAAGGTCACTCACGATGGAAGAGGAAGTGACAGGGAGGTGGACGTAAACAGAGGGGTAGATGTAAACAATGAGGTGGCTGGAGAATGTGCAAAAGAAACCAGCTTGCTAGTGGAGATGATGTAAGCTGTCACCTGGGAAGCAACCCCCCAGTGCCCTCACCCCTCCCCCATCTCTCTCTATGTTCCTGTGGCTCTACTCACCCTCTGAAGTTTTAACCATGTACTCATGTATTCAGTCTATATTCACAGAATGATAGTTTATTTTGCTAAGTACAATACAGCTCTAGTACTGTATAGTAATCATACTATCATAGCATTATCATAGTCAAAAACTAAATTTTTTTTCTACATACCTAGCTGACACAGTGTGGGTTGCTTTTCTGCAATTTTTTAAGACAAGAGCTCACTCATTTTGCCCCTTAGTCACTTAGCCTTTCCCTTTGGCAGTGTTTGGTTAAGATGCCTAAGATTGTGTGAGGATTTCATGCTATCATCATGCATAGTGGTTTGACACAGCACACTTAGCAGTTGGCCGGACATTCACCCTCAGAAAAAATTTAAACCATATTCAATATATGATACGTGACTTACTCTTGTGACAGGTCACTGTTTTTGCTTTCCAAAGCACTGAAGGCTATTATGGTGAACACTCAAAATGTACATGAAGAGGTTGTTTTTTGGAAAAGGACGTAATATTAGCTAGTTGGCTGGCTATCTAACTAGCTGTCACATACCATGCTTTATGATCTGACTGAACTTTGTCTCCCCTACTACATGAACTAAGCAGCCTATGAGACATGGCATTGCCATGACACACATGACACACAGTATACCATTTTCTGTGAGGCTGTTTATCAAACATACACCAAAGTCACTTTTGTATACATTAGCCACTAAAATTACCATACAGAAAGCTAACATTAGCTTCCTTGCTAGCTCAGTGTATGCTTGGAAAGGGGCACTGAAGGAATGGTGAGCATCATTCCACAAATGGGTATGAGTTTGACTGGGTATGGGTACGAGGCAGACTGTTCAACAAGGTTTGTTCGGGATAATCTCATTACCATGTATAAAGGATTAGCAGAGTTCATATTTTATGGTACATGTAAATACACAAAACTTGTACATGTGCATATTTACATTATGACAGTAACCAGGGTAACTATATGCAGTACCACATTCATTTAAAAGTGGTCACTTTGCTCTGCCCAGACTTCTCTCACGAGCACCTTCATTTCCTTTGCTGTGAATTTAACACCAGCTGTGCCTTGTATATGCGTAAAGCTGCAATCTGCCAATTAGTAATGAGTTCTCTCCTTTCTCTGAAAGGGGAGAATACATCAGGGACAATTGGTGATGTCTGACCCTCACCACACCCACAGGTAATAATCTCCTGTGACAAAACTCATTTACTAATAGCTTTGTGCTGGTTTATGTTAGGTTAAAGTATAACACCAGCACTGTCAACTTACCAAATTTTCCATTCCACCATTGTTTTAGTGGAATGGAACTGTTATGCATGTGTTTGGGATCTTATGCCTGAATCATCTGAGGATTAAATATACCAGGGTCAGGACACTGTATCCACAAGGATACGTCTGAATTCATAACTGAAACATCCACATTACATTTCATTTAATCTGAGAGTTGTAAAAATGCCTCACCTTGAATTTTTGAAGTAGCTGTTGTATAACTTCACGAGTTGTCATACTGCTGTTGATCCGTACGTTGGTGGGAGTTCCAAAGGATGGAGTGAATATAGAGGTCTAAAGATAATTAAAAAGCACTGCCATATTCACTTCTCCAGAGTTTGAACTACAAACAACCTAACAAAATGCCCACCATAATTATACATTATCGCCTGGAACTGAATCAATAACATGGTCAAAACAATTTCAGTGAGTATCTGTTTTGAAGATATCCTTTTTTTTTTTTCAGTATCCTGCAGAACCCCACCTCCAGTAATGAAATCAATTGTACATAATACCTGCAAGACGTCAAATATTTTCTCAGACTAGAGTGATTCAGGTTATATACCTCACTGAACAACTAATCTCAAATGAATTCATAAATAATATAGTTTTTAATCCATCTTCACTAATCCGCACTTTGAAACCACTCCAATAAACTGACCTTGTAGTTGTAGAAGTGGCCGTTGATGGAGAAGCGGTGCTGTTTTGCCTGTTGCCTCTCCGCCGCTGTCCTGGTTTTCACCCTTTTCTTCACCAGAGAGGCATCACTCATAGTGCGGAAAAGGTTTGAAGATTCCTCTACAGTGGATTTCATCTGAGGAGCTTTCATTGTGCTGCTTGCATATTCCTGACGCTCTTCATAAGAGAGACAAATATTTTATATCTTATACGCTTATAAGGTGTTCAGTATTTATAGTATATCAAGCAAATGCAAGCATCAGATGTCTTCTTTCGGGGAATTCACTGGTGGCACTGTGATTTGTATTATTTATCTCATACACATTTATTTGTTGATAAAATGAAATCAGAACATTACAGGATGTATGAAAAGACACTTCTTAGAGGATAGAGCCATTTTAATCTGCTCCTTGAAGGAGAGGTGCAATACATTATCTGTATCAAGGGCTGAACTTATTCCTCATTCCACAAGACATTAATATTATTTAAAGGATGACAGACCCAGCCCTTTACTCACTCTCAGACTGGAGGAAAATGAAAGAAATGCGGCTGTTTTTCTGGCTGTTCAAGGCTGTTAAGGACCCTGACCACTGGAATCCTGAGTCCATTAATATAATTTTTAAAGACTTTTATGGTATGTTGTGTAAGTCTGAGGGTGACTTTGATGCATCGCACTGAAAGGAGTTCCTTGACACTCGATCTACTTATTTTATCCCTGAAAGACTCAACTGCTTGAGCCACCTCTTACATGAAGAGACCTTAAGGACGCTGTCTGATCAGTACAAAAGTGAAAATCACCTGGACTGGATGGTTCACCACCTGAGGTGTACTTTGAAATATGGGATATAATGGGACCACTTATTAACGACTACATTAATCATGTCATTCGCTTCAGTGGTTTCCATAGAGGTCAGAAAATTATGGGGTGCCAAATGTAACAGACCTTTTTTCGTGGACAGAATGCCTTCTGTGCTATGAAACGGATGCTTCTGTGCTACAAAACGCATAAATTCATTACAAAACCATATAACACCGTAACACCTTTTGTCCACGAAAAACACAAACTTGTTAGCATTGTGTCCACGAAATATTGAAGAGAGCACATACTTGCACAGAAAACAAAACGGATAATTCCTTTTGTGCACTGAATTGACCGTTGTGCTTTTCATTTTGTGGACAAAAGGCAGAATGTACTTCGCACTATGTGGATAAAAGTAATTCATTTTGTAGACAAAAGTAATTCTGTCCACGTAATAGATGTCCTAAGCCAGCATTTATGCTTTTGTGGCACGAAATACAAAATGCGCTATACTATCATCGTTCCGTGCCATCGAATGTCCATTTTGTCAGCTTAACTGTTTTGCTATATTAGACATCAATATTTCATGAACACAGTGCTAACACGTTTGTGTTTTTCGTGGACAAAATGCATTACAGTGTTACATGTTTCGTAATGAATTTATGCGTTTCGTAGCACAGAAGGCATTCTGTCGACGAAACAAAACATTGATGTCTACGAAAGTTCAAGCAGCATTTGCTTTCGTGGACAGAATGCCTTCTGCAACTGCGGAGTCACGAAATATATTGTGCTGAATCCCTTTCGTGCACATCATACTTTTAGTAATATAGCAAAACAGTTAAGTGGACAAAATGAACATTCGATGGTACGGAATGATGATAGTATAGTGCATTCTGCATTTCGTGCCACAAAAGCATTAATGCTGGCCTAGGACATCTGTTACGTGGACAGAATTACTTTTGTCTACAAAATGAGTTTCTTTTGTCCACATAGTGTGAAGTTCATTCCGCCTTTTGCCCACTAAATGAAAAGCACAATGGTCAATTCAGTGCACAAAAGGAATTATTCATTTTGTTTTCTGTGCACGAAAGTATGTGCTCTCTTAAATATTTCATGGACACAATGCCAACGCGTTTGTGTTTTTCGTGGACAAAAGGCATTACAGTGTTATATGGTTTCGTAATGAATTTATGCGTTTCGTAGCACAGAAGGCATTCTGTCCACGAAAAAAGGTCTGTTACATTTGGCGCCCCATAGAAAATTGCCCTTCTCTCTGTGTTGACATCCACTCAGTTACCTTAATGTACAAGAGCAGGCAAATGCCCCAGAATTTGTCTTACTACTCTTCTGAACACCAAACTATCAGATGGTTTAGCTGTCCAAAATTTCAAGCTGTACTATTTGGAATTTGAGATCAGGGCACTCTGTACATGGTTGGACATGGATTCAAAAGTACCATGGAGATCAATTGAAATGGCTTTGGTCAAACCACATAGACTACAGGACATCCCATACAGAAATCCAGGATGTAGACACTTTACTCACAGATTTGATCATATTGTAGTAAAATCCCCTAAGTTATGGGAATCTGTTAGAAGGGTTATGGTAGGTCCATTTAAAATAAACAAATCTACTATATGGAGCATCTTTTGAGTATTGACAAGTGGTGGTGTGTTTAGTAACATTACATAGTCTTCAAAGGGAGTAGGCTACCCTTTGAAGATGCATTTGAATGCATTTGAGGATGTTTTTGGCAAACATGGCTCAGGGGCATTCCAGTAATTGAGGGCTAAATTTTCCCTCTCAGCATCACTCTACATTGTATAGCTACAGCTTTGTTCAGTGATGCAGGCCTATGGTGTGCCCTGGGACTGTCCTCTCCCAGTACATTTGATGATTTCTCTTGTGGTTTGGTGTCTAAGGTTTATATGGAACAAACTGACAAACCCCTAGCTGTTTCTTGTGGGACTGAGAGGAAGCAGCACAAGATCTTCCTCCAGACTGGGAGACTGTGATCTAAATACCACATACAAACATTTAACTTAATTTTATATTAATTGAGTTAAATTATTATTGAGTTTTTGTGCACCGTTCTTTGAATTCTGGTATCGCAGCATTAGAAATAGGGTAGGGTGGTAGCATTACATCATTTCAGTCCTCATATCTAAAAAACGCATGGTGAAGAAAAAGTCCAAACATAAAAATCCTTTTATAGTCCATAGCCACATTTCATCCACAGGCAAACTTTAGCAAGGGTTATTGACTTCTGATAGTGATGAAAAAAATAGTATGGTGAGCATATTTTCATTATTTTTATCTGCCTCATGTCATGGCTCAGACTTGCTTAAGGTAGAAACAATAGAGTGCAGAACATGTACCTGTACTGTAGTTAGTTGGTTCAGCTAGACCTTGTTGAGTTTCATCCATTTCATCAATATGAAGGAGATCATCCCATTCTCCCCAGCGGACCATCCCTCTGGAAATGATTTAATAAATTATTCACCTACCCATGAAACATGTATGAGTTTTTAAGCATGAGAGAGAAATAACACCCATGGACAGGTCTCAGGAGGAGATGCAAACCACAGGATGGTTGTTAGTTACAAACTTTACTTAATGCATATTAGTGGGAGGCAGCTGATATATTATCTTCTTCAATTCAATTTACCAGTTACTAAGAAGTAATGGATGCACATGCTTATTTTGAATCAGATTTTATTTTACACTATGAGAATAAATACTATCTATCCTGATAGTTGCAACTCAGCCATGTTCTTTATTTTTCATTCAAAGCTTAGGTTTGTTTGTTAAAAGAATTGTCAATGTGTCATAATTTTTCCACAGAAATATTCAAGTAACCAATCGAGGAATTAAGTTAACATCTGTAATTAGCAGGTATGACAAATGCAGTTTGCACAGTGCTAAAAAAACTAGAATACCCAAAGATTTTATTGAATTTATGAACTGCATTTTTATGACAGTCCAGTTTATAGGCAAACCTAATGATGCATTCAGACACCCACTGCCATTTTCTGCTTAGTAGGAATATATATTTACAAAATTTTAGATGGCTTCAGCAACCAAGTCTTTTTTAAAACAGAAAGTAATATGATAAAACATTCTGAATCACAACAGTCTGGCAATATTTTATATTTACCTACTATGGCAAAATTCTTTAAAGAAACAATAAATGCATGTATGATAAAGACTGAACCTCTTTCCTCCAAGTGGACTGACAGGGCCCGGCGACCTTTGAATTTGCAGAACTTGTTTCTCATCTTGAATTTTCAAGCGAATAGGTTTCCGTACCCCCCAGGAGATGACCAGGAAACCTTCCACTATCACCTCACCTCCTTTCTGTCAGAGCAAGGGAATAATGTACAAGAACAGTATTCCTTACTCTTGGGAAATAGAACAAGTACATGGTACAGAAACTGACTGTAATTATATTTTCCTAGGAGCAGAAGTAAAAAACTTCACTTAATATCCTATGTTCTTGAAGAAAAATGTTATTTAAACCTTTGCTTACCAGTCAATGATGCTATCTGTTTAAATTTTATTTCAGTTCTAAGCACAGCTACAGAGTGAATAGAGAATTCCTTCCACCAGCACTATTATTTCAACAAAAGACAAACAAACAAATAAAAACACCAATTCAACTGCACTGAACGAGCAAGGCACCACCCTCTCTCTGCCCTAAAGCCCTTCACGGCTCTACCAAATTACTAAGAGGAGCACACTCCCTTCCAGCTAACAGAAACTGGACTGCACCAGTTTATAATTATGGAATGACATTACTAGTATTTAGCATTTATTTTATGTTTTAGGATAGCTACCTTTTTAGGTATTGGTCATTATTAGTCTATGCAGTCAGTAAATTGAAGCAATTTTCTTAACTGTATAAATTTGAATTTTAATTGGTGCAATTGGAATGTTTTTTTAACAGATCTCATTTTTCTAGATATGTTATCAGTGACAGATAGCAAGCTCATTTCTACTGCCTTCCATTAGTTTTTGTTTGAACTCAT
The DNA here is from genome assembly GCA_019176425.1 of Megalops atlanticus. Taxonomy (NCBI): domain Eukaryota; kingdom Metazoa; phylum Chordata; class Actinopteri; order Elopiformes; family Megalopidae; genus Megalops; species Megalops atlanticus. The sequence goes on along the minus strand of CM032880.1, from coordinate 33,679,635 downwards.
TAATAGATCATTAAAGCACTTTCAAAATCAAAGAAGTTAGAACAGCATTTATACGTAAGAGCCAGCAAAAGACAAGAGGAACATAGAAGTTTTCTTTGCTTGCTTAAAATGCAAGAGAAAAAAATCCATAGCTGAGAAGGGCAACCATTGCAGCAGACAGCGGACATTTATAGGCTGTGGTTGAGCAAACAAGTATTTCCACCTGCTTTTGATAATGTACAGTAGATGGCAGAGGACAAGGCTGGCCCTGCCCGTATCTCTTAGTTAAAGAGATAATATATTTCAAATGACATTGCACTGCAATACACCTGCCTACCTCTTGAACGTTTAAGTGCAGGTTTGTCTTATCTTTTAAAAAACAGTTGTACGTGTTCAGCAAAGATAAGACTTCTGCCCTGAAAGAGGAGAAACACAGTTTACAAGGTGGAACAATTAGTATATTACAGCACATGCACACACACACACACACACACACACACACACACACACACACACACACACACACACACACACGTATGAGGTATTAATTAGTCATGAATTCTATATTATTCTGCAGTCTTAAGGGGCTATACATGCACATTTTCCACAAGGTGGATGAAAGCTAAAAGTGTTGAACAACTATACCTGAATCTCCTATAGCCTGTCAACAGATCATAGTTTGTATATCATATTTCTTAATGCAATGAAGATTGGAAAAATGAAAATGAGTTGAGCATTCAATAAGAAAAATTAATAATTATCTTTTTTGGATGAAAAAAGTTTAGCTTTCAGTAGCGACTCGTGCCATTCTTGGGCACTTTTTCCTAAACACATACTTTAGATAATTCTAATCGTACCTACAATCATATCAACAGTGCATTGCCCTCAGAATTAATTCATACCCCTGATTAAACAGGAACAAAAGCATGATATAGCAGAGTAAATGTATGTATTGGATCACCTTTTCTTTTTTCAGTGTTATTCTTTAATTCTTTAATATGAATTTTAGCACATTCATATTATTCACAAATAATAAATCAATTTCAGAAAATGTCAGGGTCACATTACACAGACTTTTAATATAAATGCATATATTCAGACTTTCTTTCAAAATATGCATATTATATACAATATGGTTATGATGTCAGATAAAGTTAATTCAGTGATCAACCTTATGTTCACAGTGCAATATATACCTTGAAAGTGATCTCCTTCCTCCAATTTGGATTTCAGATGACAACTGCCTTGAATTCATTGTAGATATTTTCACTCACCAAGATCTGTAATACAAGGTTATGTTAAACACAATCAGTACATAAAGATAATGGCCTATGAGTATGAATGGTGCTCTTGCTTCTGTGTTCAAGATCCTGGGGTTGATCTGGCTATCTGTGCAGATTTTATACATCCTCCTTTTGCCTTTTCTCTGAGTGCTTTGGTTTCCCCTCAGCATACTGTCCATATCAACTGCTGTCTCTAAATGTGACGCTGGAAAACCCTGTCAAGTGGGTTTATGTGTGTTCATGTGTTTACCTGTGTTTGTCTGTCTGTTTCGTGTGCATGCGTGCATGCATGCGTGTGTGCATACTTGTCTGCCCTGTGATGGACTGGTGTTCTGTCTAGGTATGGTGTCATCTTGTGCTATGGTTCAAGCCCAGATTATTCTACCCTATACAAGATATGGTTACTAAAAATTTGAGACTAGATGTGTATATATGTATTACTATAATTTCATTAAACCGTCATTGTTAATAAAGGAATTCCCTGATATTTGTCACGTTCCACCAGGAATGCATGTATATTGTCTGAAATTGCTTAAACATAACTGTTTTAAAAATATTATTTATTTCTTCTATCATCTTTGAATGGTTTCATATTTCAACATGAATTTAGGATTTAAGTAAAAGTCATTTGCAATATTCCTCAAGCAATATACTTGTAACATTCTTCAATTTTGTGCCTTTTGCATGCATATATTTAGATGTGTTTTCAGCTGATGGCAAGGGATTGAATGGAGTACAGAGTGACCAATTACAATAAAATGCATTTCAGTTTTGAGTGGCATAATTCGGGATACTTCTGCATGAGACACTTTAAAGAGAAATGCAAAAAAAAAAAAAAAAAAAAAATCAATTTTAAGCAGAATGCCCGAAATGTACATTATATTTACACATGCACAAACAGTAACAGAAGTTATATCTACTTTTTATCATTAAGGACTGATCCTAACATAGATATTCAGATTGTATAATTAAGATTAGCTGTGTCTATTGCAATTGTCATGTGAAGGAAACACGCCAAAGTTAACAGAAACATTTCTTATGATAAACAGTGCCATGAGCTTGATTTACTTTGAGTAAGTTACTCTGAGTTTAATATTGTTCTTTTATACTGAAGAATTATAGGTATTTTAAAAGGAGCACCACATGTACTTGTAATTATATAATTTATTGTATTTTATTGTATTATTGCAATTTATTGAGTTTAACAACTGAAAGATGTTTTAGGAAAATGATGTCTGAGATAGTAAGAAATGGGGAACTCCATAGTGATGTTGAGTGATTGGGCATAAAGAAAAACATAATTCCTCATTGTTTACATATACACTAAGTGTTTCACTTTTATCATGAAATTGGACTATCTTTAGTTTCAGAATATTTTGTTGGAACTGGACTGCTGGCACACTTAATCACTACATCTTTTAACTTGGTCCCTCCAGCTGTTTCAAAGATTGGCTTACTCAGTCAAGCTCAGACATGTTTTATAATCACCAGTATATTCACAGGAGGAAAGAATGAAAAGAAAGTATGAAACAAGCAGAAAATGTAGAGGAACAAGGTGTGGATTGCCTGTTCATGTATCAAGACACCATGTAAATAAAACATTGTGTTGCACAAGGCTGTTTTGAGATCTGTATTTTGTATCAACCCCAAAGGATTTACCAGATGTTTGCAAAAATAAGTTGAAAACATCACACACCCTTACAGCACACCTTTCTAGTTCATTCATGCAATCCAACTGCTGAATTATGCAGCCAGAAGGAAGATCCCTTTAAATTCTTGCACCACTCCCATTTCAAACAACCCTTAGCAGAATACGTACAGCACCTTTGTAGATTTTTCATTTCCAGTGACACATATTGTATGGCACATATTGTAATATAGGCTGTCCTTAGTAAACATTTTTTGTTCAAAATAAAAAGCATGAACTTGAATATTTGCTGTGATTTCTCTGAATGTGCTAAAGAACTCTTTTAAAATAGAATTTTAATTGTAGTTTTAACTGAGTTTATTTGTGAGCTTGAAACCACTTTCGTGATTTAATATTTAACATTTCCTCATACAAGGTCAGATAAGTAAAAGTGAAAGCTTCATGCTTTTACATTGCAATCCTGTTGTTCCATGATCCTTCGGAACATGACTGTCATCACAACTAGCAAACATTTTCTTCACTTCACTGGTAATAATTATTTAGAACAACTTACCTAAAAGGAGCTTAATGTGTACAGTGTACCAGGAAATCCAAATGTGCTGGTATCAGTCACATTATTCCCCCAGGTATGGATGAGGCCAATTAGATATTCATTTGCAGAGTGAAGGAGAAAAGAAACAAAGAAGCTAATGTTTGGTGACAGCATATGCAGTGCTTTGAAGAAGGTGCCTGCAAGTTCCTGTGATCCACCTTGCCATAGTTTGTACTGGGAGTGTTTGCCTCCAGCACGAATGAGGGCAGAGTGGATACCACATAAACACACCCATAGTTACACATCACGCTCACTGGCGGTTAGTATTACCTCTAAATTAACCCCTTCTGTGCTAATGGGCTGAACAGTGACAGACAGGTATAAACTAAATACAGCAGCAGTATTAAACCATTTATGTAATTGTGTACGTGGTTATCAACTGAGGCTTTTGCAACAGAGCTGTTTAAATAGATCAGCTTGGTATTACAGTTAATATATGTACATGTAGATTGAATACTTATATTACTCAACTTCTGAAACAAATTATTTCAGTTGTACTAATTATAATAACAATATTTATAATTGCTCTTATTAACTGTAAACCTCTGCATTAGGCCCTGGGGAGAAGCTGGGCAACACTTCTCACAAAAATGAGAACAGAAGAGCAAATATTCAACAAAAAAACATTTTATTTAAAAAACCCAACAAATAACCAAAGCAACCAGCCTGAGCAGCCAAAAGAAACAAAACAAGCCCCCTGCCCCCCATCAGCACACCTGTATTTAATGGGCCTTTAATTAGGCAGGTGTGGCTCATTAACCAGTGGGTTGGTTCACCAACAAAGACAATTACAATTACAAACAGACAAATACCAATTAACAGATTTGGATGCAGCTGATGAAATTTGATCTACTATTGGTCATCTACTATTGGTCTACAGGGCCCTTAAACATTTAACATTTTAAACAATTAACACAAACAAACAATAAACACCTCCAGCCAGACTTTACACAACATCTGACCTGGTAATATGATTAAGATGACCTGCACGCTCCCTGTTTCCAAACTTTTAATTTCATTATGGTAATTTGAAATAACAGCTGCACTGAAATATTCTTGTCCAATCACAGCCCCCAGCCTGGATGATTTATGCATAAAAAATTTTCCAGGGTATCATCTTAATCTATTAGGTTATTAATCTCTTATCCTTTATGTGAACACCCTTTTCTGTCAGTCTCTATCTGTGAACAGGGTGCCTAAAAAAGTAAAGGACAGATTTGGATGAAAATCGATGTTTAGATTATACTCTTATTTGTGATAATTTATGATATTTTGGTCACAATTTTAGCACAATATTAAATAAACCACATTATTATTTTCATATTATATGATAAAAACATTCACAATAATTTAATTAGCTTTTTATGCATTTTCTCCTCCTTTCTGCAACCCTGTTATGAAACTACCAGTTGTACATTAGGCTTATCTCAACATACCAGTCTCTGCATTCATGCAGTAATGTTGGAACAGAACAAATGCAATCATCCAATACACTTGCATGAAGTCAACAGCTATTTTTTGAAGCTGGAACAAAGCCATTTTTTTCTGCTGTGGGCTCTTGGTCATTGTTGCCATGCAACACAGCTGATTCTGAGGTCTGACAGTATGGCTCAGCCTGTAGTCAGAGTGAGCACCATCATTTAAAAAAAAAACAATAGTTTCAATTTAACCTTTGCTTTTCAGGGAATATCATCAAAAAAAGCATCATATTGTCTGAACATTAGTGAACAATGCATCAGCATTTTCCACTCCTTCATCCTCAGTTGTATAAACACAATCTCAGCTGTTCTATAGGCTTGCGTATAAATATAAATATAAATATAAATATAGATGAACGTAAACATAGCTTCAGAATGAGTACTATACTTTTTTGAAGCAAATGACAAGGCAAAAATATGTCCTTTGGCCTCTCATAAAGAGTAGTGCCTTCTGAACGTGGCCACTGCTTGGCACAACTATACGAAAGCTTAACAACATTGGACTTTTGCCCCCCCAGGGGTGTTCAACACATTCCTGTCTTTACCCTCTCCCTCTCTCTCTCTCTCTCTCTCTCTCTCTCTCGCTGAATGTGAGTCAGGTTGCAACATGTTGGTAATATTTGGCAAGAAAAAATGAATGTGAAAACAACACATAAATTAATTTCGTGACCTGAAAGTTAAACTTTGACTTCAGATGTTGCCTACAAATGAAAGGACATTTCATAGCTTTTATGAAGAATGACAGGGAGCTTTGGTGAAAGATCCATCAGGAAGACTTTGGATCATCTCAGTAACCAATAAGCACTCATGAAACTGTGTAATGCGTTAATCATGTTCTGCCTGTTGCAGTGATTCATTCCCTTTTTGTCTGCTGTTTTTGCATGTCTTCGCCTGCTCCTGGTGCTGCCTCTCCTATGCGGCTGGCTGACTCAGCGCTGCCTTTTTCCCAGTGACTCTGGGCGTTAACTAGGGACACTGCTACTGCCATCTCATTAATGACAGTTTTGTCCTTACTAATGATCATCATATTCTTACAAGTAATCATTTTGTTTGAATTAGTGACATTTATTTTACTAGGGATGATGTTTTTTTCCTTGCTAGCGAAATTTCACCTTTTTTCTAGCCACTTGCACCACCTCCCAGCCCAAAGAAGTACAAATAAAAAAGCTCAGAACATAAATGGAGCAACTGCAATAACAAAAGAAGGTAGGCCTGTCAGCGTATTTTGTATGTTTAGTAATGCATACTCATGACCTTTTTTCTGTTTTTCTCTTCCTAGCAACAAGAGAGGCAAAAAATTGACTTTTTTCATATAAAGAATTGTGCCGCAATAGAGTGTCTTATGGCCCTGCCAGTGTTACGCCCCTGAAAAGGGGGAAAATATAAATTCAAGAGCAAAGACAGGACACACTGCTCTCAATTCAATGTTGTAATGAATGAGAAGCAGGTGATACGCTCCCCCTATAGGCAGACCAGTATAATCAATCACTCATTTTAGTTAGACCAAAATAATAAATTATGTTATCGCTTAGAAACCAAACGAAAATAGGGTGATAGCGATATAACCAGATATTAATTGAATCATATTTTTTTCATGCCCCATTTTCTTGTGCCATTACACACTCCTCTTCAAAAATAGATGTCGTCCCAACATCGTGACCCAAACATTTTTCCAACAGTTCACACACTCAACATTTCAATAGTTCAACATTTCAACAGTTCTGTCCATCAGCACTACAACAGTCCATAAGCTGATGTCCATATGCGTGCATATGCATATACACGTCTCCATCAAGAGTTCTTGAGTATGAGTATTAGGCTATTGCCAACAGTCCATAAGTGTGTGTGCGTGCACTCTTTGCTTCTTCAAAAGTCCATAAGTGTGTAGGTGTATGTGTGCGCACTCTCGGCTCTCTCAAAAGTCCACGAGAGTGTGGTGTGTGCACACACTCTCAGCTCTCTCAAAAGTCCATGAGCGTATATTTGTGGGTGAATGTGAAACAGTCCATAGGCGCTCACCATTCAGTACCCATATAAGGACATGGGCTGATGGATGAAAGGCTGTACAGGATTCATCTATGGTGTCTCTATTTGTATTGCTCCATAAGGCACGGAATAGTACTGGTGCGTGGCATTACTTGGAAGTCTTGCGCTGTAACAAACTGGATTACCCAGCTCGTTGTAGGTAAAGACTTTTGTTGCTCGTCTTTCTCTCTGTGGCCGCCGATACACTTGTACTGCCTCAATGTCATTTCCACTACGAGCAGGTGACAAGGGCAGCGGTGCATTGTCCTCCAAGGGAACTCCTTTCTGGGCTGCCACTTCTACTTGGTCTGGTGCCTCCCCTTGATCCAACATACCTGTGCTGTTCTCAGTCTAATCCAGCCGGGGGGCCACGACCTGTTCAGTTGCTGACCTCTCACATGGCTGTCTGGGCCCAGGATCCACAAACTGACTCCCATATTCCAGGTCAGTATTACCTCTGTTCTCACATGTCTGCTTCTGTGTCATGGGTGAAGGCTGTGTTCCCAACATACAATAATACCAGTCATCATTGTCCTCACTGTCATCCTCTGTTTCATTTTCCTCTGTTCTTTCTCTGTTTGTCTGTGTTACGTTTTTCTTCCTCGGCTTAGTGCTCTTAAGTGGAATCTCTAAGGGCAAATAGTCACATGGCAACAACAGATTGCGATGTAGAATCCTGCTATTCCTTCCTTTCCCTTGCTCAGGCACGACTTCATAGATTGGGACATCCTCGCTCACCTGACGAATGACTTTGTGGACGCAATCTTCCCAATGACTGCGAAGCTTCCCGGTTCCACCTCTAGGTGTCAGATTTCTTACCAGGACACGGTCACCTGCCTGCAGCACAGAGCTTCTCGCTTTATTGTCATGGTTTCTCTTACCTCTCGCAGCAGACTTCTTTGCGTTCTCTCTTGCGATCTCATAGGCCTCTTGCATCCCATGCCATCCCATCCCATTTTCTCATGTACTCTTGGTAATCAGGAGTTGAAGTTTCTGGCATCAAACGGAAGAGCAGATCAATAGGCAGTCTCGGCGGCCTCCTAAACAAGAGTTAGAAAGGAGAAAAGCCTGTGACCTCACTTCTGGTGCAATTGTATGCATATACGAGCTTGTTCAAATCCTTCCAATTTGACTTATGTCTTTCTGTGAGTGATTTCAGCATTTGAAGGAGTGTTCTATTAAAGCGTTCAACTTGGCCATTACCTTTGGGGTGATAGGGTGTTGTCTGCGAACCGACCACTCCACAATTCTTAGCCAGCTGGGAGAATAGCTGGTTCTCAAATTCACCTCCTTGGTCGTGGTGTATCCGCATAGGAAATCCAAACTTCAACACGTAATCGTTGAAGATCTTGTTAGCTACTGTTTAACTTGATTTTGATGTGGTTGCATAGGCTTGTGCAAAACACGTAAAGTGGTCAACTATAACCAGTGTGTATTCATAACCTCCTGTGCATTTGTCTAGATGCAGGAGATCAATGGACACTACCTCGAATGGCTGAGTCGTAACAATACTGGTGAGTGGTGCCCTATTTTCTCTGCTAGGCTTCTTGTGTTTCAAACAGGAACAACTATGGGCAACATAATGTTCAATTTCCTTTTGCATGTAGGGCCAGAAGAACCTGTCTCTTACCAAAGAGGTAGCTCTGTCCACTCCTTGATGACCCATCTCATCATGCAGCTCTCTCAGAACTGTTTTTTATACTTCTCTGGAAGGACAAGTTGTGTTCTCACCGCTGTCTTTCGGCGCAGGATGCCATCATCATCGAAGGTAAGTCTCTCCCATTCACGGAGTAGCCGTTTACTCTGTGGACTGAAGGATTTCAGCTGCTGAGCTCCAGGCCTGTTGTATGGCTGCTTACACTGGAGAACTGGTCCAATGTGCTGATCTTCCCTCTGGGCCTGACCAATCTCTGCACGTGAAAAAGGCTGATGCACGGGGTCATTCATCACTGTACCCTGGCGGACAGAGCCATGGACCACACTGTGCCAAAGTCTTGCGTCTCAATGGACTGTGCTGTGGCTTGCACTGAGTGAGATGACAATTCCTCTGCACACTCTTTCATCATGGTCTCAATGTTCACTGGCATTCTGGAAAGGCATCAATGTTCTCTCTCCCTGGGCGGTGCTTGATGGTCAGGTGGAAATCTGCTAGTTCAGCTACCCACCGACAACCAGTAGCATTGAGATTTGCTGTCGACAACACATAGGTCAGCGGGTTGTTATCTGTGTATACAGTGCAGGACGAGCTAAAATTTTTCACACACAGCCCATTTAAGGGCCAGGAACTCTAGTTTCCCAGAGTGAAGGTGATAGTTCTTCTCAGACTCAGTAAGTGTGCGGGATGCATTACCTATTACACACAGCTTTCCTTCCTGTTCCTGATATAAAACAGCACTGAGACCCTGGTTGGAGGCATCTGTGTGAAGAATGAAGGGCTTGCTGAAGTCTGGGAACCCTAGGACAGGTGGCTCTATCAAACAGTCAATCAATTTTTCCAGTATCCGCTGATGTTTGTCAGTCCATGTTATGGGCTGGTGGGAGGGAACACCTCTGTTTTTCACTTTTGCCTGTCTTGTCCTCGCTCTATGACATTCACCTTCCTGTGCATCTGCGGAAGCTCTCATGAGGTTGTAGAGAGGGCCTGCAATGTGGGAAAAGTCTTTAATGTATTGTCTGTAATAACTCAGGAGACCCATGATGGCTCTAAGCTCTCCAACAGTGCGTGGTCTCCTCTCCTTCAAGGCTCTCACCGTGATGGTATCAGCAGGGTCCATTTTAGTGCTCTCTGCAGACACAATCCATCCCAGATAGCGGACCTCGCGCTTAAACATCTCACACTTGCTGGGCTTAAGCTTTAAACCATGCTGCCTGAGTCGCCGAATCACTGTTCTGACATCTTCAATGTGGGCTACGAATGACTGGCTGAACACAATTGTGTCATTGAGGTACGGGATCTCATCCCTCAGACCTTCCAAACATTCTTCCATACAGCGCTGGAAGGCAGCTGGGGCATTCATTAGCCCGAATGGAATCCTAATCCATTCGTATAAACCCCAGGGAGTCAGAAATGTGGTCATGGGCCTGCTCTGTTCAGCCATGAACCCTTGATGATAAGCTATCTCTTGACCTAAAAGTGAGAACCAGGAGTTGCCTCCCAGGCTATCCATGATGACTTGCACTCTAGGAATTGGTTGGCAGCCAGGGAGTGTCTTTCTTTTAAGCTCAGTATAATCAATGCACAAGTGTAAGCTTCCACACTTTTTTCGGACACAGACTACTGGGGAAGCATGCAGTGAGTTTTTTTTTTACCCAGCCCTGCGCAATGAGTTTGTGCAGACAGTCTTTCATTTCTCTGTACAATGGCTTAGGTATGGACAGATAAGTCTTGGCAACAGGTTCAGTGTCCTTTAAGGCAATGCGAAGTTGTAATTTGTCAATACATCCAATGTCATTATCTGACCTTGTGAACAAACTTGATTCCTCTCTTAACATTTTCTGTAGTACTTCTCTTTCAGGCTCACTAAGATGACCTAAATCAATAGGGGAATCCCACACATCATCCATGGTTTGTTTTCCACCCTTTTCACAGTACTCACCAACACTGGAGGGGAGGGGTGAGCTCGCTCCAGTGTGGTAGCTGGGTAGATAGCTTGAATCTGTTGCACTGTCCCAATAACTGTTCTTCCAGTCAGTACTATATCATGATCAATTGGGTTCTGGACATCAACAATTATGAATGGCTTCGCTCCCTTTTTCAATTTCACAAGGGTATCAGAAAATTCAAGCCCCTCTGCCCACTGAGGGTTACCATCAGGCTCAAAGAGGAGAGCAGTGTCCTCCTGTAATGGATGTGTTTGGATACGGCACTCTAACTTAATAGAGGTGTGCTTGGGTACAATCTCTCTCTCTTTGTTAGTCTTAACTATGTACTCACATGTCTGTTAAGCACTCATTTGCTCTACAAAAGATTGAGCACTGCTTGTCTCAAAACCAGGGAAGGCTGCCTTAACAGTCTGGATCAACTGCTGTTTGTCAGTGGCATTAGACTGTCAACAATGAGCCCAATAACATTGGAGCCAATAATTGGTTGAACAAGGCTAGCACTTCTTATCACTAAAGTGGGAACAATTATCTCAGTTGTTGGGGCTCCATCTCAAGCTAGTTTGAAAGTTATCTCTATCCAGCCTGTGTATGGCATACTCTCCCCATTTGCTGCAGTGATATCAAGGGTGTCTTCAGCTTCCAATAGTTCAGCGATGTCTCTCAATGTCAAATCTGGCAAGTATTCTACTTTCCAATGCTCATCAACTATAGTCACTTGGGACCCAGAGTCCCACAGGGCTCTGGCCATCTGACCTTGGATGTAACAGTCAACCAAATACTGTTTCCCCATTAAGGGAGCCATGTTTGCCTGTTTCTTTTGTTGTGTCGTCTCAGTCTGAGCTTTCAAGCACAATGTTGGGGCACACTGATTTCTATGTACAGTCCAGTGTTCAGCTTGACATGCTTTAGAACAGTAAAGCACTCTCCTGCATGTACATTGTCTCAAATTTGCACCTTTTTCCGTTACACCACAGTGTGCACATTGGTGGGACGCTGCTATTGGACTGGTCACTCCTTGTCCCGCAGGGGCGACCCTTCTTTGTTTAAAGGACGTCCTCCAAAATGCCTCTGCTCTCTCACCCTGCAGCCAGCCAGAAAGTGTTCGCTGCTGCCACACCTGTAACAATGCATGCAGTAGTTGTCAGTTCCGCTTTGTTGACAGGCAAAACATCTTCTCCTGTGATGAGGGGCTGAAGTAAGAAAGGGGGCTTGAGGAACGAATCGCTGCTGGTACTGGGCTGCTTCTCCTCACTGGTCAGGACATGGAATGGGCCAGTACCCCTGTGTTGGAATATGAATTGCCTGGGCTGACACCTGCTGAACTGAGCTGTTATCTGGCCCTCCTCCTGGAGGAGGGGGCTGTCTGGGCAAGTCCTGTGGCTGTTGCACAGACTCTTTAATCTGAGAGACCTCTGCTCTGAGCTCTTTCAGTGCAGCCATGTCAGACTTCATTTCCCTGAGCTCAGACAACACGTCAGAGTGTACTTTGCCGTGGTTCTGTTGTGTTGATGCTTTCTCTTTCTTTTCAGCTGGAACATTGCCAGTCTGAGCTGAATGGACAGCAACAGAGCGCTTTGGTGTTACCATTTTCCTCTTGTCTTGTCTCTCACTTTCATAAGCATGTACAATATTCACTTTCTCAAGTAACAGTTCATCAGACACATCTGACTGCTCAAGATGTGGCTGGAGGTCACGCTTTATGTTGTCATTCTGCAAGCCGGTCAAAATTGAATGAAGGAACATCTTCTGAACTAGTACCGTGTCATACTTTAATCCTGACTCAGACTCTTGTGAGGCAAACAGGATCTTCTGCCTCAAGTCCAAGGCACGAATGAGAAAGCTTTGAGGGGTCTCTTTGGAACTCTGAGCCTCTGAGGTCAACTGTTTATACAATTCAGTTGCACTCTTCTCTTGGTAGTGAGAGCGGAGGATTCTCCTCAGTGTGGGTAAGGTGAGATTAGCTTTCCCCTCTAGATAACTACATAGTTGCATGCCAGGGGAAATGGCTCTTATCACTGCGTCAACAATCTCCATTTCTGGGACACCCTTACTTAGACCATGTTCAATCTGACGCGCTAAACTGAAAAAGGTAAGGCGGTCCTTCTGTCCAAGTTCACCAATCCGACCTGATATTTTCAGTCTTTGTACCAGGGGGGAAAGGCACGAGAGTAAACTGGGTCTTGGCCTGGCATACTGCTAGTGGTGGGGTTATTCTGAAACTTACTCCCTTGCATTTCCATCTCACTCAGATTCAGCATGGTTAACAACTGACGTTGCAGAGCTTCAGTCTCCTTTAATATTCTATTCTGTTCTTGACTATGGGCTCCTGGTTCACCATCCTGGTTTCTCTGCTCACTGTTTTGTGTTACCTGTTCCAGTCTCTCTTGTTCTTTGTTTAACGGCACATTGTACTCTGTGCTCAGAAACTCAGGACTCCACTGTCGCTGGATCACTACCCTTTGTCGCCTGCCTGGGTAAGTTGAGGGGCTGAATGATGGCTGGGGGACTTCCACTGCTAATGGGAGCTGACCCACGTCTCAAGACAGGACACGCTGTTCTCAATTCAATGTTGTAATGAATGAGAAGCAGGCAATACGCTCCCCCTACAGGCAGACCGTAAGACCAGTATAATGAATCACCCACTTTAGTTACACCAAAATAATAAATTATATTATCGCTTAGAAATCAAACAAAAATACAGTGATATAACCAGATACTAACTGAATCATATTTTTTCATGCCCCATTTTCTTATGCCATTACACCAGTGGGGTGGTCAAGTGTGATGGGGTCCACAACATCGGGGGGGGTCTCTTCCAGGATGACAATGCCCCCATCCACAGTGGATGAGTTGTGACTGAATGTTGGTGTTTCCATTATTTTACCTATGTACTTTACCTGTACATAACTAAAATATACAGAATGTCAAATCAGACCGGCTAACTATCTTGCTAGCCTCGCATTAAGTAGGTTGGAAATAGAGAGATAAGCCCTGACTATGAATGTATTTTGTGTGAACGTAGCGGTGCATAAAACAAAGCAAACAAACAAGCAAAAAGGGCACACAGCGGACCCCCTAGCTACTGACAGAGGAGTCCAGTCTGAACTGAGTCTTGCTAACTCCTCACACAGCCAGGGCCTCATTGTCTTCGCAGAGTTTCTGCTTGTTCAGTTGAATTGGGCTCTCCTTGTTACAAAGCAATGATCAGTCATAGAAAAAAAAACATTAATCCTCTCTGTTCAAAACTGCTACCATTAACATTCACTCCTTCCTCAGGTCTCTGGGGTGTATCATATTTATAGTTCCACTTGGGAAGGGTCTGTCTCTCTTGTGTGATGATGTGCCCAGCCATGACAAAGGCATAACAAAACAAAATCAGCCAAGATACATGCGCGTGTGAGAATGTGTGTAACCCTTCTCCTAAAAATAAAACTAGATAACAGATACAAAGTAATTTATGAATAAAAATAAATGAAATGTGGGACACCACAAACAGTATAGTTTGCTCATGGATTTCAACTCAGAATTTTAAATGGTTCATTCCATAGGTCTGCAGTATATACACAAGCAGATTTACACGTACTGGCTGGCTAAAAGCCAAGGATATTTTCCAACAGGCTTCATTCCAGAAGAGCTTAATGTATACACTCCTGAAAACAGTGACCCTGGATGCCATCATGGCTTTTACGCTTAGGACAGTGAGGAGACGCCCCTTCATTAAGTTTACAATATTTACATGAGGAGATGTGTACTAATGCACATGTATCAGTGTACATGCAGGTGTTCTTTTCTGATTTTACGTTATTCTGCTTTTGAGTAGCAGAAGTTAATGGGTGTGCATATGCCTCCATGAAACATGCAGTAGAAACTAAAAGCAGGTGGAAAACATGGCAGAACAAAATCAAAAAACTGTCACAAAATAACAGCATAACAGTAAACAGAATGTTGCAAGGTACCTCAATTTTAATATAGATGGCTTCACTTTATTTATATTTGTAATCTATTGCTTTATTTATATTTGTAATCTAATTTTATTTACAACATACCTGTGCTATATTATATACATGGTTGTATTTCCCTTGTATTAGTATGTTGCATTTGTCTCCCTCTTGTGTCTAAAATAAGAAATGCTTATTCTTTTGTAACCTTGCGTGCCAGCAGTCACACCTGATTTTAATTAGAGTTCCCAGCTGAGAGCTGAATGCGCCTGCAGGTTTTAGGCTGCAAGATTCCCAGTGTTGGTGGACTTTTTCTGCCATAAATCATAACAGCCTGCCCTATTTCCTGTGAAGGGGGGTGGTTTACTTCCAACAGACTCTACAAGGACATACGGACAGTGTTAGTCCAAACTCAAGATTTTATTCTTCTGGAAGTGTTTTGGTGGCTCGGATTCCCGCCAACTAAAAGGCCCTCCTGCAGATGAGAAGAGGGAGAGAAACGGTGAGCCAAAATGCCACGCAAGCAGCATTCTGTATTGAGTGTCTCTGGCTCGCTGTGGGGTGCATCGCTTGACTGTCCTCTCCTCCATTTCCTAGGTTCCGGTGTTAGCACTGGCTCCAGATGGGGTGGTGATCCTGAATAGGACCTATACAGATGGGCTGAGATATGGTGACATTGTATTACATGCATTTAGCTCTTATGTGTATCCATTCAATTTAAATGGGCAACAGTGTGAGACCAGGCAAACAACACTCCCAGACCAGAGAATGTGAGCATAACACTATTCAAGCCCTACCACAAGATAACTTGTGCGACTTGACTGGGCAGCGGAAGCCAAGTGCACTACGTCACAGTACTACACTTAAAATAAACATCAAAACATAGAGGTAGGAGGTGTTAGGGGGCGGGGGGTGATAACCCCCCTGTTGACAAAGTAATGCTCTGTTGGTGCCGAGCTATTCTTCCATGGGGTGTAAGGCTGCTTAGTCTGGTATTCTCCTGCAAAGCTAACCCCCCTGTCCTACACACAGGTGGACTGGGGGGTTATATAGGATTCTACACAATTCTTTATAGAGGAGGGCTGCTAGAACAATAATATAACAGATAAAATGGGTAAACCTGCTATGTTTAAACTATAGAATGTGATTAAACCAGCCACTTTTTGTTATTTACCACATGGGCTAGTTAAGAAGGGCACTTTATTTCATGTTTATGTTAGAGAGCACAGTTCAAATACTGTCTTACTACAAGAACTGCTTATTTCTCATATATGTTATGATCATTCATGGTTTCATTTATTTTTACAGATGTCATTCACTGAAATAATTTTGTTTTATTGTGACACTTCTTATTGATATAATAATTTCCTCTGTTAAAATTCATATCATTTTAGTCATATTTTGATATTAACCCATGTATGATAAAATTTGAATGCATCTAATTTAATTATTGTAGAGTGCAAAAAGACTGGTCTGGAGCTCCAAGCATTAAATAAGGGTAGATTAAGTTAACTGCTGAGTAAGCCTGCCAAAAAGTAGGTTAGTGAATCCATGTTTGTTCCTTTGGAAACTTACCTGCCTATAAATAAAACCTTCTCCAAGAAAAGGGATTGTCAGAAAAGTTAGCCAGACATTACTTGTATTATCTGGCTAGCTCTGTTATCCCACTTTGTGAAACGTCCACCTGGTGAGAAATGTATTTGAATTTATCAACCAACTCAAGCTGTCTAGGACACAAATTCAGAGGGGGAACCAACACATTTTTCCCTCAGTGTTAAACGCAAGTGAAGAATAAGCCAAAGCCTTCAAAATGAGCACAGCACAGTATGTGTCATTCTTAGAAAAAACTTTATGGTTTTGTGGAAATATGCCTCATCTAGAGCTGAAAAGACTGGCTGAGCCTCTCACTGAGGAGGTGGGATGTTTGAAAGCCCCCATTAGATGACGCAAGCTCAGGTTGAGATGATTGAACTCTCTGAGGATGACAAACTGAAGTCTTTTATAAAATAAGGAAACCTTGAGTTTTCTAAAGCTGTAATAATAGAGAAATACTGTATTGTCAGCTTCCTTCTGTGAGTCTTTTTTTCTCCCTTCAAATGTAGCATCAATCTCTTCTGGCACACATGAGAGAATTACAGACATGTAAATGGGATTATTGAAACTAATGATTGCAAACAGTCCCACCGAGTCAAAAACTGCAAGGTAAGAAAAAAAAAAAGGTTTGGTTGTTAAGTACAATATTGGCATGGTTGTATGTGACATTCTTTCCTAGATAGATGACAATGACTGGATGAACACAGTGGGGGAACTTATTTTGGTCTATTTTGCCGGGGCTGGCTGCGTGGCGTGACACTGCTCAATAGCACCCTCTAGTGACTCTTTCCTGAGCTCCTGACATTCCTCAGTGACGACTGTGTTTTTGTGGATTTTATCTAACATTATTCCAAACTTTGAATATGATCCTTGTGTTTTCTAGAATCAAATTCATTATTTTTGAAAGATGTGACTTCGATATAAATGTATCTTTTTATGCAGAAAAATGATACAATAAAACATTTTTGTGCCTATTTAATCGTGGGCATGAATAAATATGGAGGTCGTTGTATGTATCGTGACGAGAGGAGGGACATTGAATTAGAAATATATTTATAGACTCATTTTCTGTTGTAATGTCCTTGGATGGCAATGTATCGTTCATGACAACACTAAACATGATTTGTGGGATTTTGCAGAGGAATTTTTATGAGTTCATCACATTTCCTGTGTGTGAGTTCTTGTGTCCCTCCTCGACACCCAAAACAGTGGATTCACATCAGCCCTACAAGGCAAAAACTTTCTGGCTGGGTAGCAAACAAATGCTTTGGGAAATGTCATTCCCTGCTTAAAATAAATTGGTGCAGGCTGGGAGTTGGGCAACAGGTGGGAGGCCACACACAAAGGGTGCTAGCATTTTGAATGAATGCCAGATCCACATTGTGAGAGGAAAGTGAGCTTAGCTCCAATGCTAAGAAAGTGCAGTGCTATGGGTCTCTGTTCTCAGCACACCACATCCAAATTTACTGCACTGTCAGTAGTAACTTAGAGGTTCATTCTCTGTGTCAATTCATCTTTCTCCCACAAAGCATGAGGAAACAGATGTTGTTCCTTTTGAAAAGGAGCACAGTGTGCACAGAACTGAGGCAACCCCGTTCTGTTATGCTGTCATTTCACAATTAAGCACATTACATGCAGTATGTATGTGCATATTCCTGCACCTGTTAATGTCAGTTCATTTCCTTTTGGTATTATGTAGTCTTCAGATTTGTTTCACTTGCATAATGTTTCTATGAAAATCTAGAAACATCTGCAGTGTCACTTATGTATACTTGTCAACAATGCAGAAAAAAATTCTGATTCAGCAGCAAGTATTTACCAGCTCTGAGGAAAGTCAGAACAGCGCAGTCATATTCCATATGGAGTCTTAATTTTAAGATTCCAGTCTCAGTGTTTTTAGGTCCCGGTTACAAGGGACGCCTCCTGTCTCTGGCTTGAGTACACCAGCTGCTCTTGTCCATCTTGTCAGTGAGCACTGACAGGAAAAAAAAAAAACAACACAGTAAGATATCATGGACGGGCCTGCTTCAGAGAAAGTTCTTTCAACTAACAGGATTTTGATGTGAATCGGACTGATGGGATTTTGAAGCTCATTTAAAATACACCTTTCTTGGAATAAGCATGCAGCTTGTACAACACATTCCACTTCTGGGGATCCTCTTTCTGGCACATTTCAGCTTCATTGTGGGCCTGCAAAAAGGTTGGTTCTGATCTTTTCTTATGATGTAACGATTGTGTAACTGGAACAAATCCTATTAAGTTCTTCTCAGTTTTTCCTCAATTTTAACCTCTTAAGTGCTGAAAAAATACAGATCAGTGAAACCTATTCATAAAGCAACACTATAATGTTGCTTCTTTAACAAATTCATGTAAATGGTTGGAAACATAAAACTTAACTATATTTTACCTCAAAAATAGCATTTTGAAAGGACCTTCCACTTGTGATGTCCTCTTCCTCAGTTACGCTTTTAATATCCTTACATATAACACTTTTATACAATAACCGTATTGCTATATCAAGGGTGCCAGTTTAGGCAGAAGTAAAAACTGGTACTCAACAGCATGAAGATGTTCTAACACTGTTTAGGAATCTCTCCAATAAGGATGTGGTGTTAAATGCTTCTCAAAAATGGATCAGGACAAATACAAAAATGACCTCTAAAACTGCGACAAGGAGGTTTTTTTATACATAATTAAACATAATGATTGAAATGAAAGTTTTTGTCTAATACCTACACTTTCTGTGCCTGCACAATAAGAACATAGAAGATGTAACATTTATTGAACTTTAAGTAGTATGCATTACAAAACAGGTCGGATTGGAAAAGCAGGCACACAATAAATGTTCCATATTGGACCATTTTGCACTTCTTTCTTTTCTGTTTTAATTTTCCTGCCACAGTATATGTTCACAAATCCTATGGTACTCCTAACTGCGTTACTCTGCTCTTATTTTCAACCAATAACCAAACCGCTCAGTTTAGCCAATTACAAGTGAAAGACAACATATAAGTTCTAATATATATATATATATATATATATATATATATAATGATGTTTCAACCTATGGAAGACCTTGAGAAAAAAAGATGTCCAATAATCAAAACTCTAATAATATGAATAATTTATGCAACATAAAATAAATGATAGCTTGCAAGATCACATTTTATACCTCAGAACATCACAGATCACTCAAACATTCCAGACCAGCAGAAGGTCTACAAAGTATTCCAGGGTTCAAAATGGGTTGTGAGCTAACCAGCCACTTATCTAGCATGCTAGAAAGCTGCACTGTCAGCTGAATTTAATGTTGGCTGCATCTACACGAAACATGGCCGTCATACATAACATACTGCCACACTGGTGCAGCCATTGTTTACTAGTGTCCAGGAACTACTAACATGGACATCAAAGGACATCAAAGCATTCACTCCCACTATAGCTATGATTTAAACGCTGCTAAACCCTTTTCATCATCAGAGTTGAATTATTAAGTTGGCTTGAAAAACGTACTGTTCCTTTTATTTCTTCTTAGTCTTAATTCTGATTTTCTGTACGTAACCTCTACAACTTTTCAGCTACACTTACGAAACTTGGCCAATACCTCCAGCTATTACAGGATTGTGTTGCTTGTGCTTTTGTATAAATACCTAAATTATTTTTTGAAGTACTTACAATTTTACATTGAAAAATTTCCGTTGACTAACATGGATAGAACAATCAGAACCAGAACATTCTAAAACATGCAGCTGATACCACAGCAGGCCTACAAGCTCACAGACTGTCACTCAAGCAAAGCTTGTAACTACTAGCTGCTACCATGCTAGGCTTAATCAAGCCAACTTAAAATTTGCCCTAAAACTTTCCTTTATAGTTTCTGTTTGTGGATTGTCATTGTGGTGCCATAGCAGATGAATGAGTATGCTAACACTACAGCCTTTTGAATATCAAAACACTGAAAATGTTTTAACCAGTTCTATGTATGATTTGTATCAACTGCAATCTCTACAGCTAAGCAGGCATATAGTGGGTTAAACAGCCAACCCAGATACAACTGACAAGCTGATCATTTCTCTAAATATTTCATATATTATGTTTTAATTAAGAAACATGTCATTGGTTTCTTCATTTATGTCTTGTGTGATCTCTGCCTTCAAGTGTTATTTAATAATTTTATATAAATGAATTAATAATAAAGCACTTAGCTAGAATTATTTTGGTAGAATTTGCTAGCATCATTGACAATAATGTTGCTCATTAATAGTAGCATAACAGTCACAATAAAGGGTTAGAGTGTGTTTCCACTGGGTTTGAGACAGTCTTGTTGAGAATGGCAGGTAATGTTATGTTAAAAAGCTTTCATAATACTGGCATATCCGTGGAGGAAATACAAAACTAAAGCTGTATAATGGGGAATAACGATAATGCTTTGTTTGCATGGGAGATTAAAAAAAAAAAATAGACAATATCAATCCTGATTAATTAAATCCACCCTATCCAGACAGAACTGAAGTGTCTATTTTCCACCACTGCAGACTCCTGGTTATTGACATGGTGAAGGACACAACACAGTCTCAAACCTGTGGTGTCTTATAAGCCATAGGGCTCACTCTACACTTAGAACAAGTGCCTTTAATCTCTGAGCCACTTAGGAACACCAAGATGATAACATTTTGTTTCTTGCAGTAGCACAAGCTGAAAAAAGTTTCTTCCCCAGTATTTTTCAACTAAAACTGAAGTTAAAATAAAGCAACCTGATAGATTTAAGTGACATAATTCTTATTTGCCTTTGCATTTAAGTGCATGCATGTAAACATACATTTATATGCATGCATGTACCTTTGCATAAACTATTTTATGGAGATTCTAAGGCGTAGCACTGTTGGACTTTCTCCCAGCTCCTCGAATCATTACCTTACTTGAGACTGTGGATGTGCTGTTGGATCACAATGCCACTTTTATTTGTGAAGTCGAGTCACATCCCCAAGCTGACATTACATGGACGCGCAACAACTTTCTGATTCGGTAAGAATTGTTTGGCAGTCTTATCTTGTTGTACTTTACTGTAGTATTAACTAAAATGTATCCATTTTGATCATGTTCTGTTTATTTGGGATATCTCATATATTCATTTATGTATTGACTGATAAATCATTTTGACTTTCAGAAAAAAGATTGTTCATTATACTACATGGGTTCAGCATAATGCATTTTGAAAATGTTTCACCTCCAGTTAAGATTAACTTATTTCTACTTTTATTTTGATACAGACACTATGATTCCCACTATATTACCAGAGAAAATGGCCAAATGCTGATCATTCCCCATGTGAAAGACTCTGACAATGGAGAGTATTGCTGCATTGCTGACAATGGAATTGGAGAAGCCGCAAAAAGTTGTGGGGCTCTTCAGCTGAAGATGAGTGAGTGTTTCCTATTAGAAATACATGAGAACTAATGGCTTGAGTTAAAGTTGGCAGGAATATTTGCAAAGTCAATCATAGTGTGGTCTTCTTACCTTACAGGCAAACATTATTTAAAGGAATATATGATTGAATTGCTTTAATCAAATGGATCAGTGTGGTTTGAACTTATTGAATTTCTATGAAGATTTTTTTGGGGAAATTGAAAATAACAATCAGAAACAAGAAAGTAGAATATGTAGCATTTGTTTTATTGTTTTATTATTATTATTATTATTATTATTATTATTATTATTATTATGGCATTAACCATGCAGAATTTTATCTTAACTGAAAATAAAAGAATTAGAAATAAAGAAGCAAATGCTATGTATTTCATCTTAACTGATTTTTAAATTCTTAAATGCATTGCTTTCTGATATCCTCCAATGGATTTTGTTTCTTTGTGCTGATTCTGTATTTGTAATACTCTTTGGGAATTTATGATTATGAAAGAGCAATAACTGTATTTCAGATTAAGAAGTCATTTACATGTTGTCAAGGTGACATCTGAGTAAATGCCCCAGTTTATATGGTGAATTGTTTTACAGCATTATGATCTGCTGTATGAAAATATATTTGTTCAATATGCACTTTGTTGGAAGAATTTATGGAAGGCCAAGTTGCCCAATCAGACTGCATGGTCAGAAATATCTGCTTTTTTAATGTTCACTAAGTCATGTGTACCTTGCGATTGATTGCTTTAGCTCTGGTGTGATTCGTACCTCACAACTGCTAATGATAGGCAACACATTCCTGTCTGCTTTTGTGCTGACTGCACTTGCTCAATGTAAGTGACCAACTTACTTGGAAGACGTGGTTTTAAGCTTAAATGACACGTACAGTGCCTAAGACAGTGTGCTGTTGATGGTGCTCTGCCGTGGCTCAGAAAAAGCCCTATCCAAGTTTCAGAGAGTAAAAATGAATTTCACAGCACTTAAATTCAGTCATCAATTTCACAGAGTAGATAACTGCATTAAGTATGATACTAAGTGCTCACTGTGGAAGAAGTACTCTTGGATTATCAAGTTATATAATTGTCACTTGACAGACAATCTTTCTCGTTTGAGGACTGCTACCAGATCCTGGAAGGTTGTTGAAGGCCTTGCTGCATCTTTGCCTATTCCAGTTGAGCTGGATGGAATTTCTCCCTCTGGTTGTTCTGCAGGCTGTGGTCTGCCTGAGATAGTGACCTTTGTAGTGTCCATAACCTGCATGTAGGCATTGTCTCTGTGATTTTGACTTTATTGAGGTAGTGGTTGCACTTTTGCCATCTGTGTTGTTGTGCTTGGTGCAATAATATCAGCAAGGATGACATTACTGTTGACATCCTGTGTGAGTTCTTGCAGCAGAAAGGACCTGATGCTTGGATTATGTTCCATGAAGCCATGAGCAATGAGTAATATCCTGTTTTTTTCCTTGCCTCTGGAAAGGCCGGTATTTCATTTGCCTTGGCAAAGTCATAAGCAATTGCTTGAACATCATATGTTTTCAGAGTAGACCTCTTTGAGACAACAATATCAACATTTTGGCTAGTTCTTGCTCATATTCAGCTGAAATAAAAGACTTTTTGGGAGGATTCACCAGTAAAACCATTGGCCCATTTTTGTAGGATAGACTTTGAAATTCTGGCAAAAAAAGTTTTGATTCCTATTCTGACTTCAAAAAGTTAGGCAGATAGCAGCAGTCTTGCCTCTTTTCAATGACAGCATGTCTTACATGTGTCAGATTCTCACAATTGTATTTAGTGTGCAAAAGCACAGCCCACCTAGTTTAGAAATATACACATAAAACCAAACCTCCAAATCAGAATTCAGCCTTAATTAATTAGGGACATTGCCCACATAGTTTTCATGTGGACTTGATCACAAATGCAGCCTACAGTACTTGCTTTAGAAAATAGTTATTGTGCAGTTGAGTTCAAACATTAGATATATTTAGTAAATGCTTACCCCTCTTAAATTTCCAGTATGGTAAATAATGTGATAGTCATAATAAAAGAATGATTTGCAGAAAATTAAGAGAAAACCATGGGGTAAAAGCACTCCAGCTGTGTTTATCATTTTAACTGGTCGCTATTGCTAAAATCCATAAAACTACAAGAATATAAACCATATCTGTAAGAATAATACCCACAAAATTATGCCTATGAGTATGGTTGATTGTTTTGTGGTTCCTTCCATGTGAAGATATGCTTAAAATGTACACTGTAGAACACATACAGTAATGTAATAAAAATTGGTGAAGTGAAAAATGAATAACATTTTCTGATGTTCACATTTAAAGATGAGGACACATTGCAATAGAGGGCATTAAACTCTGCCTGTAAAAGATAATCAGTTCAGTCAACCCCTGATCATCCAGGAAGGGGAGTGTTCAGGATAAACATATCTTCTCAGATATATTTCCAAGAGTTTATCTCAGTGGCCTTTTGCAAGGGGTCATGGAATCATTTTTCAGTTTTTCCCATCATTTAGTCTCACTATGTTTTTTCCCTCTTGAAAAAGTGCACTGTAATTTACCCTTTGACAATCATGTAATCATAGATAACATATATCTATGTTAATGTATGTATTTTCTAATTTAATTGCAAATATGGGGATCTTGAATGATTAATATATGAATAGATAGTACTTATTTTATGTTGTAATGACAGTTACGTTTTTGTAATGATAGGGGTATACTTGTCCTACTTTGGACAGCAATTTCCCTGCATGCAAGGCGCTATAAACATAGGTGCAAGTGCAGTGACCCTGCTGTTAGTTTGTACTGGTTTAGCCTGGGATCTTCCACAGATTAATCTCTATTTACATTTTTGAGACTGATTCCAATTAAATGAAATTGAATTAACGTCAACAGTGACACAGTATCCCTTGCTTAAATTTCTGCTCTCTTGCTTAAATTTCTTTCATTTGGAAAGTTCAGTACTGACATAATCATTGCTGACAAAGGTTCTCTCCAGTTTTCTCACTAATGTTTTGATGGTAGAGGTAAAATCATAGTTTCAATGGGAAATATATTTTCATATGCAATGAACCAGTTATTGAGGTGTCTTCCGTTTATAAAAACAATGTGGGATTCGTAAATGGCTGTAGCCAGTTAAATTTGTTGCATGAAGGGCAATTAATTCATTCCAAGTATTTTCCTTGAATGAAGCACCAAACAAAATAGGTTTATGTAAAGCATAGTAAAGCATAACAAATTAATCTTTAAAAATGTAGCCATGATGCAGAAAGTAGCTAGCTAGCTTTGTTGAAGGCGTGTGTGTTACTTGCCTGTAGTGTAGTCTACCATTTTAACAGTGGCATAAATTGATACCTTCCTCTTCAATATTGTTGTTTGCCTTCAGATGAGTGTTAGGCTGACTTCCACCATTAATGTCATTTTTATTTCATTAATGTAAACTGAGCATGCATATATTATTAACCACTGACATGGATAAATCATGTTAGTGGTCATACACTTCACTTGTTGTGTCATTGGATCTTACAGATTCAGCTATGGCTAATATTTTATCTCAAATGTCTTTAATTTGACATTAGACAGTAGATATATGTAAGTGTCTGACTGCATGCTCTGAATACTTTGATTGAATCTTTTCATGTACCTTTCGTAACGTTTGTCTTCTAGAGCCCCAAATCAAAAGACATCCAACAAATGTCACGTTACTCATTGAGTCAAAGGCAGTGTTACCTTGCGTGACACTAGGAAACCCTAAACCAGATATCTCCTGGATCAAAGATGATGATCTTGTGAAGGTAACTTGAGTATAAGGATATGTAAAATTTAGTCATGATTTATAGCAATGTATTTTGTATGATGGTCTGGCACGTGAGAAAAACAACGGTGACAACTATATTTTACAGGCAAGACATCTATTATGAAATGCCAGTTTTACACCTGCAGCAAGTGTGACATAAAATTTCAGTTACCAATAGTACAGTGTAGACACAATTAATAGTTGTTGCAAACACAACACTCTATAAAATGCAAATATGCTATAATAACTACAGCATACATTGCGTTGTAACATAATCTCAAAATTGACAATTACCATGTGATGTTTGGTGATGTATACATTACAAAAAATGTTTCTTGATGTTATTTTACAAATTTTCCCCACAGGTGAGTGATCGTATATCCATTTTGGAATATGGAGCTTTAAAAATTCATAATATCAAGAAAGAAGACGCAGGACAATATCGCTGCATGGCAAAGAATAGCTTCGGAATTGCCTTCTCAAAACTTGTAACAATTGAAGTTCAGGGTAAGTCAAGAAATAATTAGAAAATAGGATCAATTTTAATTACCTGATTATCCATAAAACAGGCAGCGATCACAGCCCTAAATACTGTAGTACCTTGTTCCAACACATGCCTTCCTTCCAGCGTAAAACATGTCATTGCTCTAACTTGACAAATGCAAGGAAACTAAGACACATAATGTGCACCCCTTTGAGGACATATCACTGTGACATTTAAATCTACATGGCAAAATGCAATTTAAAGAATTAAAATTTCTTATAATTTATAAATGTTGTTAATTAGTAAGGATATTCCACACTTTGTTAACAAAAAATTCAAATTTTTGGGTTTGAACTTTTTAAATTGATGACAAGACATGCTATTATCTTCAAAAAATGTAATGTACGTCATGACATCTTATTTGTAGGACATGTATCTGCATTGTCATCCCTAATCATATTAAGAGGCATTGAAAATATCTTGTCAAGATTCTTCTCTGTATGATGTAAGTTTAATTAAAATATGCCCTTGGGAAAGTCTTATATATAATACTTTACACATATTGTAAAATCGCACTGTATTATGTTGTCCATTCCATATGTAGGATGCTGGCTTTAATTCTATGCTCATATGATGGTTTTGTGTCCTTGACAAAGAGAAACCACTGTAACATACAAAGCACTTTTGTTTTTTATAATTTATGTGTAGGTTAGACAAATTCAAAAATGCAAGTGTTGCTTTTTTGCTTATCTTTCGCATTCTTTGGTTCATTTCTAGCTCCAGCCAGAATATTAAATGTCCCAAAAGAAAAAAGAGTTCCTTTTGGGACAGAAGTAACACTAGAGTGCAATGCTACTGGTAACCCAGTCCCTACAATAACGTGGTTGGAAAACGGCAATACTGTGAGTACCAGAGTGGCATTCTAAATGTATAAATGACCCCTCTTCTACTGTCTCCTCCTCTTCAACTAGTACAGAAAAACAAAACACAGTTAAAACAGAGTGAGATCAAGATATCTGTCAAGTCAACAAATATCTTAAATGATTGATATCCTGGTCCACTCTGAAGTTATGACTGCACTTAATGATCAGATCAAGGGGTGCCATAAGGAGGGGGAAAGTTAGGACGATTCCAAGGGCCCAGCACTGACAGGGGGCCCTCATAGAACACTATTATTATTATTATTATTATTATAGGTTTGGGGGGCCCAATATTATATTCTTCCATAGGGCCCAAAATTTCTAGCGGCACACCTGGTCAGATCTATGTGGTTAACAAAGTTTTCAGTTTATTGAAAACTGTCCATTGTTCAGCAAATGTTTGGAATTTTGACAGGAAAAATAGAAACCATCTGCCATTGTATGGGCAGTACATTGCTTTGTGAAATATGATGCATTACTACCAGGACTGTGCTGCACAGAGTAACTACAGATCTAATTAGTGTAAATTTCAAGTCTCTTCTACACTGCTGGCCATGCAGCCGATTACAACAACCTGTTTTTGTTGCCTCCTTGCCTCCATCCACCTCTGTTCCACTGTGATCCACCCTCCATTGCAATTTGGCTCAGTCTAGTGAAGAGGTGAATTCAGGACAGACGATATGCAAAACTGAAAACGTATGGAATTAATACTTGTAATAGGATACACATAGTACCGACAGCACAAGTAGTTATTCTGCATACTGTATGGGTCTAGGCTAGTATTTACAGTGAAATTACAGTGAAGTTACCAATATGTTTCAACTGTTAAATTTCACATGTGACTCTCTTTTAAAATGGGACATAGGAAAACTTTGGAAATAGGGCAATTTTCAAACTGCATATATATTTAATGCATTTTAAAAATTGCGAACAAGAGAAATGGTGGTAATGTTAAATAATGCCATATTTTTTTAAATATGGCTTTTTATACTTTTTTATACTTTTAATACTTTTTAAAGTTAAAAACACATTTTATTTTGTTTTTTTATGTATTGTAGATTGATTGTTGCAGAATGGGTTTCGATTACATAGAGTGTTCCATTTGTCATGTTTTATACATTTGGCAGCAGGCAAAATCGGGTTCCGCTTATATACATACCAACATTACATTTTCTGTCAGTTGTTTTCACCTTATCTCAAACCTTCTCAAACTTGATGTATGTTTTGATCTTTGTCATTTATTGCTTCTGCTTAATTAGTTGAATGTACTCGTATGTGTTTTAAATTAAGCTCATTCATCCTTCCCATAAAAACATACCATAAAATTTAAGCAGAATCCCCAGCATTCTGCTAAAGTGTTAAAAATATTTCTCACAGTATTTTGAATTATTCCTAAATATTCTTCTACAGAAAGCACTGCATGAACATCTACACACCCACAAATATTAAACACACACAAAACATGCTGAAAACAGACCTAAAGAGAATCGAGACACACCAAGGCTTGTAAATAAAGATATCTATCAGTTCAAAACATAATTCATAGACTGTTGGATGGCTGGAGGAATGGCCCTAAGTGGAATATGGCAGGCTACATTTTGTGTCTGCCTGTTTTGAACTATTAAAGGAGTTCCAGATGTGAGAAGTAACCAAGAACCAAGACATAGGAATAAAACAGAGGAGTTTATTGCCACTGGAAAGCAGGGTTTAGTCATACACTGGGAAACTTAAGTGTTCTGTATTCTCGCCTCCTCACGAAAAAGGGAAAGAAAACCACCCCCTCACCTGAGAAGGCTTTCTTTTTAACGCATGCTGTGGGTGATTAATAACTACAAAATAAACCAATAAGACTTCCTCACAACAGAGTAATAACACTCTAACAGCCTGACTAATGGAAAGAACAAATACATCAGCCTACTGAGTCAGACTAACTCAAAGCACAGCTGTGCATTATCAAGATGGCCATTATAGACTGTCTGGCAGAGAAGAATGGTCCCCTGTAGTGGTGTAAGTGAGAGAAGTGTATGCCTTCATCTGGCATGGAGCAAGAGAGATAGCTAAGGCTCCCTCTAGTGCTGCATGCCAACAAACCTGTGTCTGCAGACCACAGCTGTCACTACTGTGTGTCACACCATCCAGTGGTGACACACACACTACACACACCAATGTGCTGTAAATTGCGTAAATGAATGCACACTTCAAAGGGAATGGCATGAGAGACAAGGGCATGTAGCAATGTTGAAATTCTTATTCTTCTACTTCACTATATTCCAACCCGAAAACTACGTTTTAAGTCAAAATTAAGAGGTGACAAATGCAGGAAGTATTTATATGGCTGTTTGAGAGAACATTTTTTAATCTTCAGCAACATACATGACCAGTGCTGAATGCAAGGAATTTAGTGTTAACTTTGTCAACAAAAACTATGATGGAAACTATTCGTCAACTACTCTTTTCCTATGACGAAGACATGACAGTAACAAGACTAACTATAAGACTAAGTATAACTAAACGACTTTCCATTTTCACCGACAAAAAATGTAACCAGACAAAAATTTCAGTGATTGACTAACAGACATTCAGTTTACCACGAAGCTTTTTTATGGTATTAGTTTAATCCAGTCATACGCATGTGTGCGTACCCTTGCAAAATGTAAACCATTCTCAATATTGTTCCCTAATGCTGTTCTTCCAAACTCAGCTAGCTAATTCCTGCCGGTTGAAAAAGCTGGAATCCGTGTTATTCTCTCTGTCGCGCAGACACTGTTTTCTAGTGTTAGTTTACGACAATATTTACAAAGATTGCAAGCTCATGCTCATCTAAGGTCGACACGGTTATGGAATTAGTACGGAAAGGACAATATGACATCATGACAACAAAATATATAATTGCGAGGTGAATGCGCAACAGCGTTGAGTGTGGAGAGAAAAAATTTTATAGTCAGCTAGCAAACTATCCTAGTTATATGCTTTCCTCACTAATTTAACTTACTTGCATTTAGTCCAGCTTGATGTTGCTAAACATATTCATTTTAAGTCAACACGACGAGAAAATGTAGTTGATGCAGTTAAACGTATTCATTTTAGAGGCCAATTGATTAGTTCATTCGTACCTTTAGAAGGCTAGGCACAATAAAGTCTAGCAAAGTTATAGCAACATACTAATCTTCTCACAAAATCTGAACTTGACACTCTCTTGTCATGAAGGCAAAATAATATTAGTTAGTGAGTAAATGTCCTCAAGATATAATTTAACATGAATTGATTGGAATTGAATTATAAGTATTTGATAAGCTAAATTAGAATGCTAATTGATATGTCCCACTCATTCATTTGTATGAATGAGTAGGACATTCATTTAACAGTTAACAGGACAAGTTAACAGTTCAACAGGACAAATTCATTTAACAGTTGACCCATTTATTCCATTCATTAGGTCTATTCAAGTATTAGCACACCTGATTCATCCTGCCAAGTAATAAGCAATATCTTTATTAGTTTAAATAGGTTTGCTGGTGGTGGCAGAATATTGCATATACACAGATGGGAGTCCCTGACCCCTGAGGTAGAATCTGACAATAATGATGTTTTGTTGGCTTAGCAATTAAATAGATATGATGGAAAAATTGTCTAAGCACATGTGTGTTCAATGACGGGTTAAGGCTTGTAATGATGTGATGAAAGAAACATATAAAACAAGACTTAAAAGATATGACAACAACTAGACTAAAATATCCAGAATTTTCATCAACTAAAACTAAGAAGGGAGAAATTAATAAAATGTGACAATATACAACAACAACACACATATCCTTTAAAGTAGCAAACTGGGTTAACTTGATATTCACCCAAATTTAAGGCCCATCACGCTCTCTAGTTTTCACCCATGTGTTTTCCAGCACCATTGTGTCAAATTCTCACAGTTGATCTATTTACTGCAGCCATTAAAAATAGCTAACAGTGCCATCTATTGGAGAAGTCATGACGGAGGTTAAATTACGCATGTTACTCAAAAAAGGCACAAGGTACATGAGAGTTCATCAACGATTATATTTTGACAATGCTTTTGACTGTACACACTTTCCATGCAACCATAACACTATGTCAAAAACTTCTCCATGAACACTGGTAAATGCCCAGGTTTTTAAAAAGATAAATGAAATCCAAAAACACTGGGCCCTACATACAATTTTATAATTTATGTCTAAATATTACTTGACACTATATCAGTTTGTATACATCTCAGCATATAAGATATAAAGCAATAACTAATGCTTTTTATTCTCAGATATCCGGAGCCTCTGTGGAGGAGACACTGGTTGGAGAGGTCATTAACTCAGTGCTTCGTGTTGTTGTGAACAAGCCTGCTCTTTACACATGCCTGGCCAGTAACCATCACAGCGGGGGAGCAAACACAGTGAAGGCCACCGCCAAGGTCACTGTCTCAGGTAGGATTATAAAATTAACTGATGTTACTGCTATAAAATTAAGCTGCTTTATTTGTGAATCATCAGCACTTTAGCTGAAGCACCCAAAAGTGATTCTGGGTTCTGACCCATTTGACAGAGAACATTCAAAGAGCCAAGTGTTCACTGAGCCAAAATCATTTTGAAGAATGCTATTGTAATACATACAGATGTAGATGGAAAGAGGCTCCATAACAGACCTATACATATATTCAAGAAAGGGTTTTTTGTGGTTCAGTATAAAGGTGCTTATGTTTATTGGAATATGCTCTAAAATAAAGAGGAGGAAAGCATATTATAGTTACATGCTTGTGTTTTGTATCAGACCTTTAAATCAATCAGATTAACTATAATCTTGTTTTTAAAAATTAGGTTAAGAAGTGAAAAAGTTCATCAATGCTCTGAGATATCTTCCATTGGAAAGCTATACCCTAATCAGAAGGAAGCCACACAGTTCCTGTTTTTGGGGTTGATTTATTAAATTAACAATAAATCTGTACATTTTCCATCTCATATACATGTATGCATTTTCACTTACTGTAAAAATACCAGCTGTTTCAAAACATAATTCCAGATGATTGGAGTTGGCCTAGTTTATGATATAATGTGCCTCTTTCACACAGGCTGGTAACCATGTCCCCTGCATAACTCCTTTTGTTTATGTCAGGATAGCTGTTTTGCATGCAGGATTGCATGCAGGATTGCATGCAATACGTACTGTATGTGCCAATTTAAACAGATGCAGTATCAAAAACAGTGTAAACAAGCCAAAAGAAATAATTATCGAACTGTACAAAATAAAGACTGTTCATTTCTCAACATCAGCAATCCTGCCTGCCTTTTTCAAGTATGATTATAAACAAAACAGCTCTGTCATTATTTGATTGTATACATGTACATATTTTTATTCATAATCATGTGAGATGTGTTTATTGTTTGGAAGGCAAATAAAAAGTTGAAGCAAACGATATGGTAAACTGCAAAAAAAAGCTTGTCTCCGACATGTTTTTACAGGCTGTGGTGAATATCCCCTACCACGACCACCCTAACCCCCTTATTCTCTGCATCTCTGCATGGGGTCTGCAATGTGTGACTGTTAAAGTTCCCACCTGTTCCCACCATATGGTCCCCCTCACACACACCACACTTACTCTCACACACTTCTGGCCTGTACTTTGCTGTGGATGCAGTTTTCTCTCTGCCATGCCTGAACACAGTGTAATGTCTTTTTTATTCTTGGGTTCCAATCTACTGCTTATGGCTGGATCATGTGACTTTCCCCTAGAATGGAGGTAAGACCTGTTCACTACAACTCATCTCATTTAGTGTGCTGTTGTTTGTAAATATATTCGAATATGCATACTAGGTCTGTGCAAATGTGCTTGTGTTGAATTCAAAATGACAGTTATGGTCTTTTTTGTTACAGAATTTTAATGACTTTCAATTATATTGTATCTGTACTCAGACTATATAGTGTAGCTAGTACTAATAATAATAGCAGAAGTATTAAAATGTATTAAAACATTTGATTGATTGAATTACCGGGGTCAATATAAGTAATTACAAACACAGGCCCACAGACAGGAGGTGTGGTTTTCCGGGGTGAAATATTTAGAGCACAGCTTAGTGCATCTCGTTTTTGGTAGATATATCGCTGTGCAAGTTACGTCTGACTAACAAAAACTGAAATATGCATGGTGAGGTACTGGAGAAAGGATCTGCAATGACTTCATGCAGGGGGAAAATTGAGACGGAGAGGAAGCACAAGACGAGTAAGATAAAGAAAATTGTCAGTTTGGCCGTTTTCTGTGGCCATATAGAGCTGTATTTTATTTCAGTGTGTTCAGATTAGGTTAGCTTGTACAGAAGGAAATGTTCACAAGGACTTTGGACTGTGATGTCATTGCAGAAAGTATTTTGTCAATTTGAACTTATTTTAGGAGGGAAAATAACTGGAGATGATAACTGGAGATGTTCCTGTTATAGTTAAGTTAGTAAGTAAGTATTATTGCGACCTACTGCTCTGTACCCAAAGCTCTCTACGGTGTCCTGTTGCCAGGTTATACAAAGGCACCCTGGGATACTGCAGCACATACCGGGGTCAGGTGTGTCGAGGGGTACTGCCCAGAGATGCCTTGGTGTTCTTCAACTACTCTCAGCCTGATCCTGAGGATGCACAGGAATTCCTGGCCCAGAGCGCCTGGGCTGAGCTGGACGGGGTCAGCTCGTTCTGCAAGCCCGCTGCTCGAGCGTTACTTTGCCACTCCGTCTTCCAGGAGTGCAACCCATCTGGATTTGGCCCCACCCCTAAACCTGTCTGCAGGTAATGTGCCGTACAGCCATCATAACCCACCACTGAACAAAAAGTGCTGTATCATTGATTGGCTACACAGATTTTGTTGATATTTGGTGATTCCATAACTTAACATTATTAAAATTCATACCGCATACAGACTGTTTAAAGACCATGTCTTTCTCTTTTGTTTTAAGAATTTTTGCATCAAGCTGTGACTATTTTTCAGTCACAACTAACATTCTCTCTGGCACAGCAGACATTCATAATCTGCAAAATTGCCCCAAATGGCTTTTATACATTATGGTTTTTTATAATTATATTTTGCTAATGGATTTTTGTGATCTTTATTACTTAAGATGCTTGAAGAAATTTCATTCAGTGGGTCTGTCTCACAGAGGAGTCGCGTCAGGGTGTCGTGTCAAGACAAAAGACACATGACCCATATTATTATATTTACTGTGAATACAACCAGGCGGAAAATACCAATGTAGATATATGTGTTTACTAGACACTCATCAGAAAATCAGCTCTCATTTTCACCATTAATAAAGTCAGTTGGAAATTGTCAAGTTGTGGTGCACTCCTTCCCATACTGGCTGCCTCCACCCGTGCAATGGGAAGTGCTTCTACTTGCATTCCATTTCAGTCTATGTTGCTAGTTGCCAGTGATGACAGCTACATCTTGTCATTTGCTTAATAGTACTGTGGGGCCAAACACCATTAAATCCAATGCAGGAGCAAATAGAGCATTTTATTGATTTAAATAAAATCCACTGTTCCTACAAGTATTCTGTTAGGAGTCTGCACTGATATTGTTCACAGTCCATATCATTTGACATTCTAAGAGTAATGTGTTCAGTAAACTACTGTATTTTTTACAACCATGGTTCCAAGTTGTTGTCTGCCGTGGTCAGAGTTGGTCTATAAAATCTTGGCAAAAATTATAATTAAAAAAAGGAGATATTTGATGCTGAATTTCACCAGATTGAATGGAGCTGGTTTGCCAGCTACTATAGTACAATATAGTACAATAATTGCTGCACTATAATAAAAAATACTGGATTGCCAATGGTGGTTGTGGACGGCCAACCCACCATGTGGCTGGGGGGAAAGCTATATTGAGAGTTATAATATTGTCAGGTGTCAAAAAATGTTACCCCAGTGTCCTGTATTGGAAAATTTACATGAAAAGTGGTAGCAGAAAGGGTGATCCTTTAGGTGACTACAGTGTGTAACCATTTTTTATCTCCTTTCAGAGAACACTGTCTGGCTGTGAAAAACTTATATTGTCATAAGGAATGGCTTTCCATGGATGATGGCTCTAGCAGAGGAATGTATTCCTCAGGGATTAAGGTTGCCTTTCCAGACTGTATGCACCTACACAGCCAGCAGACAGATCCCTCTCTCTGTACTGCAGTGCCATTTGTAGGTAAGACTTGTGCCTAATGCCTTTTCTCTGACAAATGTGCTACTTAAATGTGTTAAAAAATGTGTTACTTAAAACTAAACATACTTTTAAATATACTTAATATCCCTTCTGCCATGTAGAACAAATATGTGATATTAAATGGGGTGTGATTTTAAGAGGGTTTCAATACTATACAGTGGCACCTACTTGCTGGACAATTCAGAACACTGTTTTAACAAGTCTTTTTTATGTATTTAACAGGAAAAAGAAAATTAAGTTCATTTCAGTACATTTTCCTTACCATATTGCACTATTGTTAGTTTTACTTAGGAATTTATTGTTCTCATAAATTACATCAATTACAAGTGTTCTTGTCCATAATAGCATCATTGATTAACATATGTCACAGCAGTTTACAGAGCTTGTAAACTGCAATACAGCATTTCTCAAACTTACAGTAACTTCAATACCACTCAATGCTAGTAGATCAAATAAATTAACAGGATATACACGCTACTGTATATTCATTTCAACAATGATAGGAAACCACTGATGTTGAAAAAGTTAGAGGTGGTACTTGCTTGTGCTGTTTGTAATTAAAAAGGTAAATGGCACAAAAAACATGCTATAAACTACCTAAAATCCTAATGCTTTCCTTTTTGTAGCTGGTGAAAACATTTAGTTTAGTTTTTATAGACAATTGAAACAAACCCATAGACATTCAAATGTACATTCAGCTGAGGAATGAGAATTAAACCCTAAACTCATGTCAAAATCACCAAATGCAATGCTTTGTGCTATGTTGTTGACATATGAAAAACCCAAAAACTACTCCATGTTCATCAATTATTGAGAGTAAAGTTATAAAATATTAGCTCCTATCCTCTTCAGAAGCATAACTAGTGACGCAGTTAGCAAAACAGTGGTGTCTATGCAAACTAGTATGCTAACATTAGCAACAGAATTTCAATAGCTGGCAGTAGGTTAGACATCTGATTACACCTGAGTGACCTTATTCTAAAAAGATGTGCATTGCTGATTGCTTTGAGTAGAGTTGTGATGCAGACATGTACAACACAGGTAAGACAAGCTCTGTAACCGGTGTTAGTTTAGCTGATTATATCTGGGATGTTACTGACCTTGTTAGGCTTTCCACTGTGGTTACACAGTTCAAGCTGGTGTTTCTGGCCAAATATATTATATTATAACTCTTTGTCTAAAGGGTCATCTATACATCAGATGAATCTTGAAATTTGTTAAAGTCCACAATAACTACTGCACAACAATGTAAATTGTGCAAATATCTATTTATTTTTTCTCCACCTTATTATTTTTCATTCAGATATGAAGAAAGATGACATCACAAGTAAGTATTTTCTTTGTTCTTTCACTGCCAAAATGAGCACATTCTGATTTTTCAACTCTAAAACCTTCATTTAAAGAAACCACACAC
Organism: Megalops atlanticus; assembly: GCA_019176425.1. Classification (NCBI taxonomy): domain Eukaryota; kingdom Metazoa; phylum Chordata; class Actinopteri; order Elopiformes; family Megalopidae; genus Megalops; species Megalops atlanticus. The sequence goes on along the minus strand of CM032880.1, from coordinate 33,643,248 downwards.
ATAAATATAACTGGCAATTTTTATAGTCATAGTTATCTTTTTTTTTTTATAGCCAAATGTTACAATGACAGAGGGCGGTTTTACCAAGGCCTCGTCAATGTCACAAGCTCTGGAATTCTGTGTCAGAAGTGGAGCCAGCAGGTAAGAGATACGCTTCCCAACTAAATGTATGAGTCATAATATTACAACTCGGTTGACTTCTTGCGCTGCTTAGGATTGAATATAACCTACATCATGTATTGCTTTTATAATCATTTACTGATTTGCAATATGGATAGATCAAATCTATACTGCTTACTTTATACTACTGGCCAGCTTGGTTCAGGAGAGGCCAACACTGTACTATAGAACAGAGAAAATAAACATCTATGGCAGCAAGCTCATGAAACACAGTCTCTGGTGGAAACTGGGGTCCACTTTACTAGTGCTGTTTATCTAGCTAAACTGTTTGTCTGACATGAGATTGTTAGTCCCCTTATTTAGCTGCACAATGAATGTAAGGAGATTGCATTATTGTTTCTGATTGGGAAGATAGCTAGCACTGACTGTTGGCTTAGCTAGGTCAGTTGCAATTGCAGACACTGCTGTCCTCCTGGTCTTGAATTCACAAACACAAACGTGTTTGTGAATTAGTTGTCAGTAGTAATGTTAACTTCATTGTCTTAGCTAGCACTGTTTAGCTGACCATTTGTCCCACATTAGCTGTTTACTAGCGAGGTAGCTAGTAGAGGGGAGGTTAGCTACAACTAGACACTGTTTTCCACCTGGTTTTGAGTCTGAAGGGTTTGTTCTTCAGACTCAAAACGTAGCTGTTAGAGGTTTTGTCATTGATGACGACGGTTTGATCGCTATGTTTGTCTGAATTTTCCACCAAGCAATTCTACACTTTAAACAAGAGCAACGGTTAAATAAACGCAGGATTGTGTGTTTGAAGCACGTCCTCATTATTATCGGCCAACCATTGTCTGCTACACCATCCAGAGCAACTAGATCGCAGGCTCTCACACTCCTTCACGAAATCTCACGCCAGATCGGATCAATGATTTTTGTTATAAGCACAACTGGAACAGGAAGGAAGATAAGTGAAAACTGAAAGCATTCTTTGCCAGCTAGCTAGCGAGTTACCGAACAAGTACATTAGCAACTAGTGCGTTACCTGGCTACGGTGTGAACTCTAAGTACCTAGGTAGTGACTTATCTAGTGAATTAACAAGCTGACAAAATTAGCTGGCTTGCTAAAAAGGTAATCATGTAGCCGTGAGCTGGCTAATTATTTAGCATGCACGTTGACTAGCTAACAAGTACATTGGCTCAGAAAGAACTAACTTGTGGATCTGTCTAGTGATGTGCAATTCGTGAACGAATCCTTTTGAACGAATCTTTGAGGTGAACTGAATGTACTGAATCCCTAGTCTAAAAGATTCGTTCCTTCCTCTTTGCAAACATGCGCGCTGATTAGCTGGCATAGCAGCTATAACTCTCCCGCCAGTGCATATTAGATATGCAGTCTGTCCACGAAGCAGCCTATCACAAAACTGTGTCAGCAGTACGTTCATGACAACAACTAGCCAATGGCCGAAATGCTAAAACTCTCGAAGCCCCTCCCACTGGCCATCTCGGCACAGCTGACGATGTTCTTTCGGTCTCAAAGGAACTGTGAGTCTTCAGTTCACCAGTTCGTTCGGACTCAAAAGATTCACTGACTATGAAGACTTGGTGACTACGTGTTGCCAGAATCGCTAGTCCTCAGTAAAACAGGCTTGGGCTACAAGTCAATCACAGTCAATCGCATCACATTTGTAGCGTACTATGTATACATTAACAACAAATAAAAATACGACATCGCTGACTAGGCCTACAAGCATATTAAAATGTTTGGGCTGTGTTAGTTAAAAACTTGTAAAACAAAGTTATTCGCTTCGGCTTCCTCTGTGCTTTTTTTTAGTTTTAGCAAATGACATGTACTTAGACTATTATACGCGTTAAAATGTGGGGTTCTATTACCTTTTGCGGTTGCATGATTATTTGAATAGCATGGTGCAGTTTCACGTAGTGAATATTACGATTTAATTATTATTAATTTCATTGACATTTGGTTTCACACATGCTGTTTTGCCGCAGAGCAGGCTAATAATGGACATGATGTTTGGAACAATGTACAGTAACTTTTAAAATGCAATAAAACTATTTACAGATTTGTGTATGCCGCCCGACCGGATATGGAAATGAACGAATCAGTGAGTCAAAGATTCGAATCATTTTATTGAACTGAACGAAAGGAACCGAATCACTAAAAAGAATCGTTTTGAACACCACTAGATCTGTCCACGAAAATCATGTGCATGTCTGCGATAAGGATGGGCGGATCGATACCAAAGTATTGAGTTTCCAATCCTGATGGTTCAGTTTTGAGAATCGATCCTCATATTAAAAAATCGATAACAGGTACTATCTTTAAGTAGTGATTTTATTATATATATAATTTTTGAACTTCTTTTTATTCATTTGTTTATTTTTTAAAATTTTTGTTTAGGATAGGAGCTACTTTTCCTTTACCTTCTCGCTCCGCTCCCCATAGCTTATAGAAAGCCAGTATAAGGCAGAGAAACAGATTCTGCCAGTTAGTCAGTCTTACAATGGCAGAAAGGAAACGAAGCATTGTTTGGAGCTATTTCACTCTCGTAAACAACAATGAAGCAAAATGTGACATATGCCAAAAGTCGGTAAGGTATTGTGGCAATACCACAAACCTGATGAAACACATGAAAAACTGCCACACAAAAGAGCATGACGAGTTACAGCAGAAGCAAGGGTAGGCAGAGAGAACGCAGGCAAATACCCCCACATCTGACAGAGTGAGGCACAGTTCTCTAAAAGAAGCTTTTCAGAACGGCAGGCATTATCCAGGTATCCAGTGATAATACTCGGTTATTTTAACCATTTGAAAAGTAAGCAGGAAATATAAATGAGCATTTGCTGAACATTATTGAACCTGTTTATGTGAAGAATAACTCCTGAAAAGGATACTAATGTAAATAAACATTTGTTGGACATTCTTGAACCCGATTGAATGTGTGTTTTATAATTGCTGTTATTAAAAATTAAAACAAAACAGAGAAGTCTGATCTTTATAGTTTTTCGAAAAGAAAATCAGTGGTATCGCCCATCCCTAGTCTGCGGAACACAGTATCAAACTGAAAATTTCCCTGCAGTCAGCTGACCAAAGTTGGCAACCCCGGTACCTATTAGCTGTCATGGTAGGCTTATTCATGCACACTTTTTCTTCAAATTTTTCTTTCTAGCTTTCAAGTTAATATTTCCCGATCCCTGCAGCCTATACTATAGCAAAACACAAATGTAATACACAAACACAATAAAACAAAAGTTTATCAAATGTTGCGCTGATAATGCCAGTGTTGTCATATCACTGCTTAAATGAACTGCGCCCAGGGTATTGCACAAGTACACACAGCATCTCAATCTCTGATAGGTGCGTTCTCCATCCTCGCGATCTTGCAAGACCATTCTCGTCAAGGACCCTAGGCAAGAACGTTCTTCTCAAGAACACAAGTACGCTCTTAGCCTTCTTGGTATTGATAAACAGCCGGGGATTGATAAACAGCCCCTGTGAAACTTGGCTCCCCTACTTGAAAGGTCCTAATACCAAGAAAATGAGGACCCCTTAATGAAGTCCAAATTATTGCGTCATTCAAATTTAAATTATTTAACGTTTTTGTTTGATTATCTTTGATTGTACTGTAAAATATTACTGATGCTAATGTTAAACTTGTTTTGCTTACTCAGTAGCCTATGAAGAAAAAAAAGAAATTATTCAAAAAAGAAAAACGGCTGTCTTGTGATATGCCTGAGTATAAACTAACTTTTATATATTCAGAGTTACATTTATATATTCAGCTTTATATTTATATATTTCCTGTCTGGCCCCTCATAATATATATATATATATATATATATATAATAAAATAGTGGTTGGACGTCTTGGTACTGGAGATTTGAAATACATGCAAGAAAAGAAGAGGAAAAGACTCAGCACCCTAATGTTGATAAATGCAAGTCATGGCTGTGATGTGGTCATTTTGGAGTGAGGACAATAGCAGGTGTTGAAAATGTCTGTCATCATTCTAATTTAACTAAATCACTTGTCAGTTATGCTTTTTTATTTTTGTCTCTTGTGCTCTGTGGGTCAGACCTACATGTGATTCTACTAGACTCAATACGAGACGAGAATAGATGGTCACCCTCTTTGTTGTCTGTGCTAGTTAGCTAGTAATAACCAAAATAGTATTAATAGTTCTTGTAGAATAACTATGTAGTGCATTTCTAAAATACACTTCTCTCACTTTTGATTTAACAAGAGTATCACATTGTATGATAACATCAGATAGTTAGGAAGATTAAACACTGGTCTTAATGTCTGTGTTCTAGGTTACTATGGGCCTATAGAGCCATCAGCAGGTCTAGTGAGCTACTGTAGCATGGTAGCTTCCATAAGAAATACCCATCAGCTATATAACCTATTACTGTTGTTTATTCCCATGTTACTCAAGTACAAAACTGGTACCATCACTTTTTTATGTAAACCAAATTTAAGAAGCTGAACAGGAATGTAGTACATTGTGTACTTCCCAGTGTGATGAAACACTATTGTGTTCCTTGTTGTTTGTTCTCCTCAAAGGATCCTCACCCACATCGACTTTCTGCAGATGTTATACCAGAGTTGCGAAACGCTGAGAACTACTGTCGCAACCCTGGTGGAGAGAATGAGCAGCCTTGGTGTTACACTACCAATCCCCATGTGAGATGGGAATATTGCAATATTCAAAAATGTGGTGATGGTAAGAATAAATTCAAATGCAGAACAGTGATTACATGACCAATATATTATTACTATGTATCATGTAGGTATGCAATGAATCCATATTTTTGGGATTTGGCCAAACCCCATACCAAACTGAACTTAGAGTCCTAGAAATACATTCTATAAATGCAACATTGAAATGTAAAAAAGTAAGGCTAAAAAAAAAATCATGTTCATCATTCCTATTAACCATAAAATAAGTCACTGCAGCTGCTATTGCTAACTGTCGTGCGTCTGTCCCTGCCCAAACAAATCTTTACTCTACAGCATATTTTAGTTGCATGTTTTAGTATTGACAAAGTTATCCATTGTTCTACCTCCCTTCCACCACAAAATGACTGTCGTTTTACTTGATCTCTTTTACTGTGAAATGTTGCCACATGGGCCTGTTAGCATTTTTTCCATATGTTTCATATTAAATCCTGTGGCACAAAGCAACCAGATATAACCAAGACTGTGAATTCCATATCAGCCTAAGGTATGTAAGGAGTGCTTGTTCAGCCAAATCAATCTTAAGAATCCTGGATTTGGTGCATTCATAATATCACGACTATTGTGGGCTGTCCTGATAAGGCTTTGTAATTTCATTATTTGGTACTCCTCACACAACAGTATGCCGAAAACCAATTCACATATTTCATTGGGTGTTAACAGCCGCTAGAGAATTAACTGATTTAATGGTTGGGTTTTAATTTGTCTGTAACATTTGAAAACATGAAAGACAGATGTTAGTAAGTTGTTCTGTACAACAAATGAAAACATTTTTATTGTCTGAGCTTCTCATAAAGAACAGAATTCACGAATGAATGATGGCTTTGTTTTTCTTTTATGTCCGTTCAGTTTTGCCAGTGTCCACATATCCCAGGCAGATCACTCCAAAGCTGCCTCCATATGTGTCTCCAGCCTACTCCATGAGCGTCATCATATTTGTCATATCTGGCTTTGCTGCTGCGGCCTTTTTCATCGTCTTTGCACTTATGTGTCGGAGACGGAAGAAACTGTGGAAAAACAGAAAAAGGTGGGCACAAGTGATGCATGTCAGTGTTCTTGTTACTTATAGGCCTTTTATATTAAGTTATTAGAAGTTAGAATAGGTTCCTGCCAAATATCTACTTTTTAATTGATTACCATATGATAATAAATATTGTGTCATACAGTGTCACCTCCATTTCCTTAATTAATTTGTAAGATGTTCCATGAGGAATATGGTATTCACAGATGCAGTCAGCCCATCACAAACAATCACAATTTTAATAAACACAGGAAGTTATTGATGTCAAGTTAGGGAAAAACCTGATACTTTGCCAGTGAAACAATGTAAAGAGTAAGCTTTTATCTGACTGGGTAGATAACTTGGGCCAAACTGTAAGAATTTACAGTAAATTTACTAATTATATTATTTTTGTGTATCTTAATATTAAACATTTCTTTGTTCTTACTCCATTTCCCAATGAGATTGTTCTATCAAGAGAGAAAAAATACATCCTAGGATTTGTATGAGAGTTGCATGAGATTTGTATGAGGTTGCTGTGAATTGTTAATGGAACCAGAAAGAATTTCAGATTAGCTCTGTCAGTATGGCTCTTCTCTGTGGAGTCCAGCTTTAGTAAAGAAAAACACATACTTTTATAACATTGTGGGTGAATTATCCATTATTGGCACTGTAATTCCTTCTCAATCACTTGGTTAATTAGATCTATTTCTAGGGGCTGTGTGAAATAACCTAAATGTATGTACTGTAACTGCAGCTCTTTCCTTAACACCACTGAATGAGGTGCAATTTATGGTGATAATGGTGAAGAGTTTGGAATGTGTATTTAAGCTTGGCAGTAGACCTCAGGTTATTACAGTGTAATATGGTTAATATCTCCTCTACCTTACAGAACAAATTAAACCAGGTGTGACTTTAACAGGTTTCCAGTATTATCCAATGTTGCCTCCATGCAGGAGAACAAAGCTTTATATTTGAAAAAAAGGCCTTGGTAGGATTGATTGAGTGATACCTCCTTCAGAGAAGGGAAGTGTACAGCATTATGTTCACTGACTTGTTTCTCGAACTGACAAAGATTTACAGTATGCTTTTGTGTTTGCATGCATTTGAGACATGAGTGCATTTTTCCCTTAGATGGTAGTGTCCAACATATTTAGCTGCCCTTTGATATCAACTAAAAGCTCAGCCAACCAAGCAGGGTCAGTTGTTCAGAAACATGCAGTTGTTTTTATTCCAAGAATCAGTCCATTTCTGATTTCAGCTGAAAGAAACATTACAGAACAGAGTGGTGACAGAGATATCACACATCTGAGTGCTAGATCATGTCCCAATATTCAGTATCCATTTCAGAGAGGCAATTGCAAAATTGCCTATGGTTGAGCTATTTTGATTGAGCAAGTTTGATTCTACTCATTAAATCTCCTAACTTATCCAATTTAGCACATATAACCTCTTGGTAAATTACTTAGGGCAGATTCACAGCCGTACCCACAAATGTATTAACTTTCCACAGAAGAGGCCATTCCATTTCACTCACTAATCATTGCTGATGCATCATCTGTAGTTACTCTACGCAACTTTCCCAGATTCCCAAGGCAGGTTCACCATTTAAACAATGTCTGATCCCTTTGTTACAGAACCTAGGCCCTGAAATGAAGGAGTTTCTCTAGTTAATGAAACAATATCATTAGATATATGAGCAATGGAATTTATTATCATGTCAATGGCTTAATTTAGTAATGAAACAAACCTGAAAGCTCACTAATAAAAGTTTAATCATTGAAGCATAGATAATGGTGGGACCCCCAGAATGAGTCCTATTTCTGATTTTCTAAGAGATACCAAACTGACAGAGTTAGCAGAACCTCTAGGTGTAAGAGAGGAGCCTTACAGCTTTAACTTGGTGTGCAGGAAATATGAATACGAATTTCAATGTGAAGTTACTATACTTGGCAATGCCAAATCTGCAGTATGGAAGATACCTGTCTCCTAAAAACATACTGGTCATTCATTGCCGATCTATAATCTCAAGGATAACATCAAAATATTCAGCGGTTAGAGTCACAAATCTTAAGGAGAAGTTCAGAAATATCAGGAACATTTACAGCCAGGAAAACAAGAGGGTTGAGATTTCAAAGCCTACATGCATACGTGCCAGTGTTGGGCCATTACAACTGGCTGGCCTTTGTATGTACTGAATCCTCGTTCCAGTCAGGTCAGCATGGAGGAGCACCTCTCCCCCTCCAAGAAGCCAGGTAGCCAGATAGTAAAAAGAAAAAGTATCAGTAGGCTCACTGAATTTATGAATGTAATCGACTGTTGGTTTTTGATCATTTCTGAATTTCAGTTTTTACATTTTTTGTAGACAGAGGATGATGATAGTCATCATCCTTAACCCTTAACAGTGCCTGAGTCTGAGTCAGCACCGTGTAGAGCAGGCTTAGAGCGAGAGCAGGAACAGACGATTTGAAAAAACAAGAAGCTTCACTGAAGTAATGAAAACTTATCATGGAACCCCAGAGTGAGACTGGCCCAGAGCTGGTATTTGTACAGTGTGATGGGACAGTACTACAGGGAATAGCCACAAGGCCAGGAGAAATGGCTCAGTTAGATTCAGTAACTTAAATGTTTGTTTGAAGGCATGAGTTAATGAGTGGGTGAGTTTCCAAGTTTATTATACTTCCTTCAATTAAATCAACATAAGCTGTGGTTGTTTCCATTATATATTAGCGTGATGACCAAATCCTTTAACCATGGGTGACTCAGTGTGTTTTATTTGATGTTCAATGATTAACTTAAAATTTAGTTTCTTAAACAGCAGATTTTATCAGCGATATAGTGATTAAGGCTTAGTTTCTATATTTCAGTAAAATTGCTGACAATGGTCTGGTGCTTTCCATGTAGAGCCCCTGTATACAGAGGGAAGTCCTGTCATTCCCATATATTTTGGCAACTACACACTACACCTTATTGTTTGCTTCTCCCTTAAAGGTGTTCTTCACCACTGAATACAATCCTTAACATGTAGCACATGGTAATATTGCATGCTGACTTATTCTGAATTTTAACAAGGGATGTGAATGATTCCAGGTGCCAGACAATACAAAGTTGCAGAGTCGCCCATCTCTTTCTTAATAAGTGGTGTCACCATTTGTAGCAAGTCTTAGAAGCAATTGTGGTCAAACCCTGGGCTTTAACTATTAATTATTATTATTATTAACTATTAATTATTATTATTAATTATTATTAAGATCTATTAAATCTAATGATACTAAAGGGCAGTGTCAGGGCTCAGGCACAGACTCAGACGCAGACCACAAGTGCTCAGGTTCCAAGCGTTTATTATTTGAATCACAGGACAAGAGCACAATGGCAGGACAGGCAGGGTCAAAACCAGGTAGGCAATGCGAAGGTAGGGCAAATGAGGAACAAGGATCAAGAACAGGAACAGGCAGGGTCAAACCGGGTAGGCAGGCGGATCAGGCAAACAGGGCAAAACGGCAGGCAGAGACAAAGTCAGGGAACAGGCGAGGTCAGCACAGGAAACTCCAAACAGAAACCACAGGTGGGACCAAGACAGGCAAAAACACTGCACCGAACTGGCAATAAGACAGCGACAAGCAGGGTAGATATAGGGCTGGGCTGATGAGGAGATGGGATGCGGGTGGGCAGGCAGGCAGGTGGAGGTGATCAGGTAATCAGGTGGGCGGGGACAGTGCAGAGAGCGGGGCAGAGCTGGAACACAAGGAAAACAGTCAACAAACTTTTCTGGACACACACTGTCCACAATTGTTAAGCATTCCTTCAGGAAATCACCCCTGGTAAAAAAATTCTATGGCACACTATAACCTGATTCAACTTTCATGTAGCCATTGTGGCTTCCTGCTGAGTTTCATTTGCAGTCTGAGTTGTTTTGACTTCTGCACCCTCTTCACTGCCGTTTATGTCATGACTGTCCATGTTTCATTTCAGTCTTTCAGTACTGAATTCTTTCATAGTTTCTTGTTTTATAGTCATAGTTTACTGCCATATTGAGCAATCATACTTATTTTGATATTTTATGAAAATACTCACATTCCCAGTGCTTAACTGCTTTAAGACATAAATTAATCTAAAGTGAGTTGCCTTCCATGCATACAATATGAAATTCTTTGGAAAAAAATATAGATGAAAAGTTACCATGCAATAATTTTAATATATTGCTTCTAAAGATGTTTTAGGATGATCAGATATTAATTTTGTACTCTTTGTCAATATCAGTATTGTGAGACTGTGAGACATAATTCTCTCTGATTTAACAGGGTGATGGAGACATCCACACTGACAGCTTTACCCTCTGAGCTGTTGCTGGACAGACTGCATCCCAATCCCATGTACCAGCGCTTGCCACTCCTTCTCAACTCCAAGCTCCTCAGCCTTGAGTATCCCAGGAACAATGTGGAGTATGTCAGGGATATTGGAGAAGGAGCCTTTGGGAGAGTTTTCCAAGCAAGGTGGGTGTGGATCCACTTCTCTGTTCAGCGCAGCAGCAGAGTGTGAGAGTGCAGCATGAACAAACCCCCAGCCTGCTTTAGATACAAGCATTTTAACGTTTACTCCTTTTTTAAAATCTTCATGATGTGGTACCTCAGTACCTCACATTAGTAATACATTTAGTAATACATTTTACAGACACATTCATAGTGACAATAATATCAGGTCCATTGCATAAATACAGTTGCTAGCAGGAAAAATGCACAGTGTCATAAGAGAGCTGGGACAATTGTGTCAACTTTCTTATGGCACTGAGTCAGAAAGTATAGGACCACTTTGCAAGCTGGCAAGCTAGAGGTCTGAACAACTAACTGACTGGTTCAGACCACATAGAACCTCCTATCCTTCAGTGTGCTTCAGTCAATTTCTGTGTGTGGTGCTGTGGCACACAGATGCCTTCATAAAATTACTCCACACCCAATTTTTACTGACATTTGTAACTTTTTTTTTGCAAATGTATTGAAAGGCTCATCAGTTACAGTACTGCTTTATTTTCTTGGAGGTATCTGCTCAGCTTTCATAATTAAAGTGTTAACTAATAACTTCATGAGAAAATCTGTCGCCCACCAGGCTCTGAACAGGGAGGTGTGATTTTTCACCGCAATTTTCATGTATTCACCAAGGGCAGTTTTGCACAGGCCATTTTAAGAGCTACACATGTACGAAAGTTATGTCTGGATCCTAAAAACTGACAAATACATAGGTGAGGGTATGTACAATTACCCTCACTCTTTTTGATTTAATAAACACTCGCTGCCCATAAGTCTGCACTGGCCCTTTACTGAAACAAATTTATATCATACTATCACACCATATTGTCTTTATCAGAATCGCTATTTACAATTTTTTTCACAGTTTAAATTAAAATAAACAGGAAAACAAATTAATAGTTAAGGAGATAACCTCAATTTGATCTAACTTCAGTCAACATGCTACGGCAATGAGGTCAACAGTGTAGCAAATGAGTCATTAGGGAATAGGCTGTGATCCTTCCTGCAGATCAGCTGGCATACCACCCCCCAGCACTCTCCTGGCTCATGGCTGAAGCCAAGCACTTGGTTGGGCTGGACTTGGTTAGTACCTGGATGGGAGACCTCCTTGGAAAACCATGTTGCTGCAGGAAGTGGTATTGATGGGCCACTTGGGGACAGTTTTCCCTCAGGACCGTACAGGAAGCCCCTGTGTGGTGATGAGGAAACAATGCTGTAGGAGACAGAATCTTTTGGATGAGGTGTTAAAATTGGGTCCTGACTCTCTGTGGTCATTAGATATCCCATAACACTTATTGCAAAGATTAGGGGGTTCCTGTGTAAGTCCCCAATATCAAATTGGTAAATACCAATCAGGCCATGTAATTATCACCCTGGTTGACTAAATAACCATGGAGGCTTGACTCCCTCCAAGTTGTCACTGTAAAAGAGAATTGTTCTCAATTAACCCTATCTAATAGAGGTTAAATAAAAATAAATACATAAACCTTGGTTACCCTTATACCAGACTCCTAAGATGGTTGATGTTTGAAATGCTGCTGGCACTCACGTTCAGATAGGAAGCTGAGGTATATTTGCAGAAGAGAAATAGATTATCTTTTGTCCCCTACCCTGTCAGATGTCTTTGGCATTGTTTGCCTTCCATCTTATTAAGCTGAGACACCACGGTGAATCTTTTTAAGGTCGTTGTGCTTGAAGGTACTGTGGACTAGGATTTTAGCAGGACACAGTTCTGTCCATGCTTGACTGTTAACTGCGTTTTTGTGAAATTATTCCACAAGGTTCTGCAGGACTGCATCCTAGCTCTCAGCAGTAGTGCACTGCTGGTGAGAATGATTATTTAAATCATTTTAAATCAACATATTTTCCCTCTGATTAATTTTGTGACTAAAAAGAAAGCACAGATCCCTAATTGGAAACGCTCAAACAGTTGGTACCGTTTGAACAAAACTCTTGATATTGATGTGGATCGTAGATTGGATCTTAGACTGAAAATGAAAAATAATCATTTGTTAAGAATTACAGATTAGAGATATTTTAACGGTTAATCAAATGCAATGATAATCATTAACATCTCCCCTGTTTATTACATATTTATTTCTTCAGAAACATACAGAATAGTCATATTACTTAAAATAACTGCAATAAGAAAATTAAAGAACATGCATATTGTGTGTTTTGTTATGCATGCAACATGCAACACACTTCACAGTATAAGAAATAAGAAATAAATTTAATAGTAATTCATAAGAAATATTTTAAAAACTTTTTTCACCCCCTTCATGTATTATTATCAATTAAAGCTTATTATCTGAACTGACAATGATCACATTTTGTCAGGATGCTATGGGGATCAAAGCACTGAAAGATTCAAGACCGTCTGGTGCAAGGTCCAGATTTTATGTTTGGTGTGAAAAGGGTATCAATATATTTCTCTCTCTGTAGCCAACAAACAGGAAGGAATTAATTCTGTATAGAGAGACTCCTGGGAAGAACACCAGGATATATATAAGCTTCATACCGTCATCCGAAAATAGAGGCTGAAATCTGAATATCAGCGTGCATCAGATTGGTTTCAATGTGAAACTTCCATGCAGACATTATCGTGTCAGCAGTGAGTGGTAAGGAGGCTATTTATAACACCCCAGTGAAATGTTTACTTTTTCCAGGAACAGTTGGGGAGCAGAGGAGCTTCCACAACAGGAAGTGAGGAGCAGTGGTATGCTAAGTTCTCCCTGAACAGCTGCCATTATGGCTCAGCTGTTGGTCAGACTTGAACTATGATTCAACAGCGCAACATTTCAGTCCGGAAGTGTCTAAAGTGTGATCTTTGCCAAGTTTGCACAACTTGTGTGAAATTGACTTACATATGCAACTATTCAAGGCTCTTCAACAATGATTAAGTGCTCATTTTGTTTGTTTACAGGTCTTTCTTAATATACGTATTGATATTCCTCAGTACAGGAAGTCCATGATTAATGTTTCTGCTGTCACTGTTAATCTATTAGTACCAAGGTTTCAATGTACATCACCAACATTTTGAATGAAGCTTAGTTTTTTACCAGTTTTACCAATGTTGTTGCCATTGAAAAAATCCAATCCGATTGCAGTGTTCACATATAAAAATATTTTGTAGACCCATAAAAGGTGGCATCACACAAAATTCATTGTCAATTAGTCACATGCTAAAGCTGTCATTTTGGAATTTGTGGGGGAATTTAGTCATATGTATATTTTTCAGTATTCACCAGTGTGAAGTATGGTCTTGAAACAGTACACGTGTTGTATGTCACAAGGATCATTTTTGTTATTTAAGCTTTTTAATGTTCGTAATTCCACCATATTGTATTTTCCACCGTCTTCAATTTTTGGAAAAATATAAAGAGAGATCTTCTGCTGGACCATTTGACATATCAGTTTCACTAATTTATTGAATTCTGAGGGGTGCTTTATTTGATTTACCATCCTATAGAAACACCTTGACATGTGAAGCTGATCTCATGGTGTGGCATGTTGACCTCATTCATATAACTGAGATTACCTATCTAATCACTTATTGCTGTCAGTGAGTGAGATTACTGAAAAGTGTTAAATATCTTCAGCTTCTGTATTCTGTCAGTCTCTCCTTTGGTAACAGTATTGCCCCTGTATCCCTTGGTATAATATTATATTATTACTTGTGTGTTTCAGGGCCCCTGGCCTACTTCCATCAGAGCCTTACACGATGGTAGCAGTGAAGATGCTGAAGGAGGAGGCCTCTGCAGATATGCAGAATGACTTTCAGAGAGAGGCAGCCCTAATGGCAGAATTTGATCACCCCAACATCGTCAGGCTTCTAGGTACTCCCAGGGCATCACATATTACTCTCACATATGCATATTACTCATAGAGAGCATTGACTCCTGAATCCTGTCCTTGAAAGTTATGTTTCTTATGATTTTTCCCTTTTTGTATTCCCTTATTTGAATGGCCATTTGTACAGTAGGCTCTGATGCACTTACATGCAGCCAATGGCTATTTTTCACATTACAAATCACACAGTGCACCACAGTGAAGTAGGTGGTCATTGGAACATTGGTGCTATTTCACTGATGTCATCTAAGTACTTTGTAGGTGCCTGATAGATCACAGGGTTCTTGAACTTCTTGCAGACTGAGCCACTCTGGAGCCCCAGATGCAATTAGGACTTGACCCTCTGTTTTCCCCCTTTGAATGCAACTAGCCACTCAGAAACCAGAGTCCTAACCCATCCACTCCAGTTACAGTGCCTTACTGTATTTCAGACAGAGGTCATCTCTGGGTAGTCTGACAGATGTCCTTCTACCTCTCTCCTCAGGAGTGTGTGCGGTAGGGAAGCCCATGTGTCTGATGTTTGAGTACATGGCCCATGGAGACCTGAATGAGTTCCTGCGCAGACGCGCCCCTGGCCAGCAGCGGAGCCTGAGCCAGGCCAGCCTGTCCGGGCACAGCCTGTCCTCAGAGCTGGAGGTGGGACCCCTCAGCTGCATGGACCAGCTCTACATCTCCAAGCAGGTGGCGGCGGGCATGGCCTACCTCTCAGAGCGCAAGTTCGTCCACCGCGACCTAGCCACCCGCAACTGCCTGGTGGGTGAAAACATGACGGTGAAGATTGCCGACTTTGGCCTGTCCAGGAACATCTACTCGGCAGACTACTACAAAGCCAACGAGAATGACGCCATCCCCATCCGCTGGATGCCGCCGGAGTCCATCTTCTACAACCGCTACACCACCGAGTCGGACGTGTGGGCGTACGGCGTGGTGCTGTGGGAGATCTTCTCGCACGGCATGCAGCCCTACTATGGCATGGCCCACGAGGAGGTCATCTACTACGTGCGGGACGGCAACATCCTGGCCTGCCCGGAGAACTGCCCACTGGAGCTCTACAACCTGATGCGGCTGTGCTGGAGCAACCAGCCCACGGACCGGCCCAGCTTCGCCAGCATCCACCGCATCCTGGAGCGCATGCACGACCAGATGCTCCACACCAGCCTGGCCTGATGAACAGCAGTGCATTCAGCTCCACTGTTGCCTGAGCGTCCTGCCAATTGTAGTGGCATGTAACATACCTAACCAACCTGGCCACGTGATGTTGTGGAGGTGTGCAACATCTGTCAGCAAGTGGATTGGAGATGGGATGTTGGCTAGAAGCAGAAATCATTAGCAATGGCTACCATATAGAACCGTCACAAACTTGTTTTGTACTTGTTTGAGGAAACTCATACATGGGCCTTGAAGGCCCTCAGTGGGGTTAGTCCTGAATCAGTATCCCCACTGTATAAAAGGTGGTTGCTGTAAAATCAGCAATTTAGTAGTGGTTAGGTGATTATTGTACTATGTGTATCTGTAAGTTGCTGTATTGGACTCTGGATAGAGTACATTTGTGAGTCTTGTAATCTTCATTCAAATATTTTCAGTGCGCACTGCATTTAATATTTAAATTGCTGTGTCTACAACTTCACTTCTTCAGTATAAATTATAAAGTTTGGGGAGAAGAGAGAAATATTTGCATATTTAACTAATATTTCATTTATTATGTGTGTCAGTCACCATAATATATATATATAATATGATATATTCCAAAATGGCACATAATCACTTTAATATTTTTTGTTTTGTTTTTGGGTGCAATTCCACACTTGGTATTTTTCATATAATATTTCTCATCTTGTCCATTAACTTTATTTCTATCCCAAAATTCATTTAGATAACTGAATAAAATAGACATTTGGGCATTTCACTAAATTTAAGGTCATATGGAGAAACTGTTACACCTGAAAAAACTACTCAATCTATGTCATTCATCAATTTTTCCATTCCATTTAATTACAATTTGCTTCCAACAGCTGCATCTACATATTCTCTGTTTGGTTTTAACGTTGAGCGCAGAGAAAGTAGAGAAAGTATCAGATAAAGGAAATTGTTCTGTCCTATCTTACAGACATAGGATTTTGGCATGTTTTTGTAAGATGAAATACAATTGACTGAAAAATGAACGTGCATTCACTTTAGCATTAACCAGAAACATACTGTGGGGTCCTAGTTACAGTGTCATCATTAGCAGAGTTATTATACTGACTCCTTGGATATGATAGTCCCACACATGTAGTTGTTATTGGGTTAAATAAAAGGCAGCTGCATGTGTCTGTTTTTCTATCTAAAAGAGTGCTAATTTTTATGCAATGAAAGGAGAGATGATGTGTGATAAGTCAACGGGATGTCTAACTGGTGCCAGGCCTTTTGTACTTGAAAATGGGTGCAGTTTATTTTAACATTATCACAATATCATTAAAATACCTTGATTCAGTCTCATGAATGAAATTAATACTCCCCCTTTTTTCATTGATTGTTTGAAGTTCTTCAAAAAAATCCAAACATGAAAGTGCTTCTACATATGTAAGAGTGTACTGTGAAGACAACACCTTTGTTCTTGAAAGTGGCTTCCATTTTTAATTGACTAACTCAGATTTAATACGATAAATACTGCAATTGCTTGAAGGGCCAACTTTGAAAGAACCTGAGAGGTAGCTATAAATGATACATAAATTAAGACTGAAAAGTGATCCATTATATGAAAAATGCCCTGATACTCACATGATAAATCAACACAAACATTTTAATAATAATTCAGGTTTTCTGAATATATTGTAAGTTGTCTGGACATTTTACAAATATATATTATGTGCTATGTGGTTTTTATGTGGGTTCAATAATTGAGTGATCACAATATTCTAATAATGCATTTTTGTATCTTGTAACAATGAGTGTTTTTAAAGCATTGAAATTCAACCTAAATGTATTAGAATTATTGTATATTGCTAATGCATTTATTTTCGATGTGGGACAGGTGGAAATGTGTCATCACAGTTATGAGAAGATTCAATAAAACTTTCACTTTTAATTAATGCTTCATGATATTTTTATTTACTGATGTGTCCATTGTATATTTTTCTAAAAAAAAAACATGTTCTTTACTGTATCATCTCAAAAGTACAAAATTAATATTTCCTGTTCCTGAGTACTTGTTATGTACTTGTTATGAACTGAAACACCAAGACATAAGGTATAGAAATGTAAAATAAAATACTTACATGAAGTGCCAACAATGATCGAATTAAGTATGTTCTCTTCATAAGCCACATTCCTAGGCTCTTTCGCACCCATTGAATTTAGCAACTTCTCCCTAATTAATTCATCTAAAAACGCCACCTGCCTGTTAGACCCCGTTCTGACAAGATTCTTAAAACAGCTGCTACCTGATATTGGCACAACTTTGTTAAATCTTATCAATGCCTCCCTTATGTCTGGACATGTACCTCAGTCCTTCAAATTAGCAGTCATCAAGCCTATTCTGAAGAAGCCCACTCTAGACCCAAATTACCTGTCGAACTACAGGGTCATCTTGAATCTCCCATTCCTTTCAAAAATCTTAGAAAAAATGGTAACAAAGCAACTTCGCTCCTTTTTACAGTCCAATAATATTCTGGAAGACTTTCAGTCCTGGTTTAGACCGCATCACAGCACGGAAACCACTCTCCTAAAAGTGCTTAATGACCTACTTCTCTCCTCTGACAATGGCTGTATTTCCCTACTTGTGCTTGTAGACCTGGAAGTGGAAAGGCTCTATCTTGGTTCAGGTCTTATCTGTCAGAGCAAAATCACTTTGTCTTTATTAACAATGAGTCTTCCAACTACTCCACAGTAAGACATGGAATACCACAAGGATCCATGCTTGGACCTTTGCTCTTTTCTTTATACATGGTGCCTCTTGGCAATATCACCCGTAAACATGGCATTAATTTCCACTGCTATGCAGATGATACCCAGTTATACATACCGGCCAAACCTGCTGTCCCCTTGAAAATATCAAACATGGAAGCCTGCCTCAAAGATATAAAGACATGGATGGCCCATAATTTCCTCCTTCTAAATTCGGACAAAACAGAAACATGGGTTATTGGCCCAAAGTCTATCAGGAGCAAACTCACCAATATTACATTAAATCTTGATGGTGTCTCACTGGCCTCAAGTGCAACCATCAACGACCTTGGTGTCACTACTGATCCTGAGCTCTCTTTTGAAACACATATAAAAACACTTCCAGGACTGCTTTCTTTCATTTGAGGAACATAGCCAAAATCAGGAAAATTCTATCAATACATGACGTTGAAAAGTTAATCCACGCTTTTGTTACATCCAGATTGGACTATTGTAATGCCCTCTTGTCAGGATGCGCATATGCCTCCCTAAAGCCCCTTCAGTTAGTTCAAAATGCAGCTGCTCTTATTCTAACCAGAGCAAAATGCTTTGAGCACATCACCCCAGTACTAGCTTCTCTCCATTAGCTATCTATCAAATACCGCATTGATTTCAAAATACTTCTCCTTACATTTAAAGCCTTAAATGGGCTTTCCCCTCCCTAGCTTAAGGACCTTCTTCACTCATATTCTCCAAAACAAACTTTATGTTCCCAAAGCACAGGACTTCTCATTTTTCCAAGAGTGGGTAAATGTACTATAGGTGGTAGAGCCTTTTCGTATCGAGCCCCTCTTTTGAGGAACAATTTACCCACTGAAGTTTGGGGAGCAGACTCTCTCTCCCCCTTTAAGTCTAGGCTAAAAACTTACCTCTATATCAAATCTTTTAGTTGAGGGACATGGTATGGGGCTGGCATGGATTGTAGTTTTTCTGGTGGACTAAGTTGTCATTGCTGTCACTACATCATAGCCTGGTGACTCTGTGTTCAGCTGATCCAGCTGTAGTCTGGTGTTGACTGCCTTAGGATCGCCCTCATGATTGTGCTGGCCCCTTGCCTCTCGTCCCGTAGGTAGGCTGCCATAGTGCTTATCTGCCAGGATTTTTCCTTATTACACACATGCATCTCTCTTCCCCCCTCTGCTCCCCCCTTGACTTTATGCATTTATGTTTTTCATTCTGCAATTAACATCCACTAATCACTGTTTTCTTTTTGTTTCCTGTCCCTGCTCCGGGCTCCTGCCTGGAGCTGTAGCTCAAGTGCCACATCCTGATTTCCAGTTCAGCTACCTCGCTGCCCTGCCTTTCAAGCCAACTGTGCGCCAAGAACCGGACATTCCAGGATTATATTTTATGATTACCCTGTTGTGTAATTACTATTGTCTATCTAATTCAATTGTCTTAAGTATGTTATACAACTGTAAGTATTCTCTGTAATACTATCTGCCTAGTGCAGGCCAGAAGCAGATGAGCTCCCCCTCTGAGCCGGGTTCTGCTCAAAGTTTCTTCCTGTTATTTAGGGAGTTTTTCCTTGTCACTGTTGTGGCTGTGGGCGCTATTGCTCTGCTAGCTGTTAGCACAGTTATGTTAAAGGAAGTTGACTCAGGTGACTCAGCACCATGTTTAATTCAATTTCTTCCAATCCAGTTTTTATATGCGCAGCACTTTTTTTTGTAAAGGACATTGTCACAAAGCAGCCTTACAGAGGTCCCAGGCCTGAACCCCCAAGAACAAGCCTAAGGCAGCAGAGGCAAGGAAGTACTAAATTAAACTAAAAGAAAAAAGCCTTGAGTCAAACCCAGCTTAAACTGGCACTAGTGCAAGCCACTGGGCAGGGAGAAAAAGTATGAGGACAAGGGGACAGTGAGTTTGGGACTTGCTGGCTACAACAGGTAGCTGGGCATATTCAGGCTGGGTTGAGTTGGGTTGCTCAATTGATTCCTGTCACTGAAGCATGGTATGACACGAGGATGGCATTTGGATTCACAAAAACTAAAATGTGAGGCTGATGTGGACAAGGGGGAATTCTCTGTCAAAACAAATAGGAGAAAAGAAAGCCTAAAATTGGCAGCAGAATGCTGTTCATGATTTGAGAGATGCATTCTTCTGTACAAATATTCCTCCTGAGTGGCAGGGCAGTTCCATCAGCTAATAAACTTTTTAAGGTTGGACTTGCATAAATCACAATCACAAAAATAAAATGGCAATGTCTTTGGAAGTGTTCTGGGATAAATCTGAAAAATAATTTCCCAGGCTAACACGGAGGGCTACATGATACTTGAAAGGCACAGGAACATGTTACACAAAAAAAATTTAGAGAAATTTTTAGTATGTATGAGGAACATGGCATTTTTGTACTCTGAAAGCTTTTTTGTGTTTATTACAGTCACAAGGATAGAGTTGGGAAAACTGTGGCGGTACAACTGGTATGGCAGAAAAAAATAAACTGACACACCTACACTCCCTGTACATTCAGCCAGCACTCTAAATGACAAAGAGCTCAGATGACACAAAAAGAGGTCAGATTTGGTCTTAATGAGCTGAGTGCAAACCTCCATATGATCCATATAATGCACTATGGTTTAGACATTAATCTAGAATCCTACCAATCGTAGAAGAGACCTCGGGGAAAAGCAGAGTGTACATCCTATTCTTCTTTTTGTTACTGCAGTGCCAGGGGATTTGGAAACGTTAGACTACAGCAAATTATCCTGTCATAGTATGGAATTCTACATTAAAAAATAGCCCACAGCATGCCCTTTTCAGTTCAGTGTTTTGAACTATTGAAAGTGTTAGTATATAGAAACAGTGAATGGTATATGACCTTCTCAAAATGGTTTAAAACAGGGAAGGATGGTGGAGTACAATGGTAGCATTTGGCATTCAGTATTTTAGCCTTTTTACAAACAGATTCTTTCACTCCATTGTTTACAAGATCCACTTAAAATTCCACAATGAGAAAGTATCTGGTCAGCTTATTTTCCCCAAAACCAGATGGTTTCCGAGCAGAAAAATTTGTTCTCTGAAAAGGGAGGTTACAGACAGGAGGAGAAACATTTCACTGGAAAACAGCATTACTAGCAGTAACACTTGGAACTGGATTCTGGGTCATTTTCTGTTTATATCTCTGGAGGCAAGCAGCAACAGCAGCTGCCTGAGAGACATCAAACCTTGTTTTGAAGGCTTCAGGTCCTTTCATTCCTGCTATGTGTAGTGTTGCCATTTGAGGCACCGCTCTCTCCTCCCCTAGCTTGACAGTGCAAGAGAAACAATCCATTATTTCCTTACTGGACGAAGGCCCTGTTCACACCTGGCATTAACATGCGTCTTGGGTGATCCGATCACAAGTGGACAGCTCTAAGTAGGCCTACGTCAGTTTACACCTGGCATTAGAATGCGTCTCCACATGCTTCTCCAGTGACCACATGTGATCGGATCTCACTTCCCCGGCATAGATACTGATACTTCACAGAGAGATGGAATATGTCTTATTACTCTAATTTCTGACTTAAATACCATGTATTTTTCATTTGCATCACAAACATGTCTTTTTGTTTCCATAATTAATTTTTGATTTGTCTCACAATCATCTCATTTTGATTTCCTCATGCATTACTGTATGTATGTATTGTATGCATGTATCCAAAATGGTTTTTACAAAAATAATTCAGAAACACATTATTCTTGATGCATGATCATTTACACGATGCACGATGCTTGATGCATGATCATTGCACAGATACAGATAACTGTATCCTTTGAAGTAAACTGTTGATCAATTAAATGAATTACATGTATCGGTACATACACTACATATCCTTGTATTTTTTTCATTTTACACTGGAAAGCAACCATGAAGGTATTTTTAGACCTTATACTGTCAATTTTATTGGATAGTGTGAGGTGTCATTATGCTTCAGTCTGCAAAAACATAGCCAAGTCCTTCTGACAACTGTACTTATGATGTCATAGTAGCGGGTAACCCAATGTTTTTGTTGATTTAAGCTTTCAAGCAAATGTTTACCCTCGCATAACTGTACCACCTTCAGTAAACTGGTACGTTGGCTTTAAATTAATACGGATGATTTGCCTTTGTTTTTGGGTTCTCAGACTTCATCACTGTGATTGAGCTGAAGACTCAACAGCCCCTCTTCGGCCCTGTTCCCACCTGGCATTAACATGCGTCTTAGGTGATCCGATCACAACTGGAAAACTCTCAGTACAGGTGTGAATGCACCCAAGACGCATTGAGGATGCATTGAGATCCAATCGCTCAGACCACATTCGGGGGTGGTCTGGGCCGCATATGGCCACATTCTTTTAGCAGTGTGTACACGAATGTGTCCTGGGCCACACTGAAGGACCGCCTACTCAACTGACGTCCTCTGCGTAAGTGGAAGTACGTACTCATTCGCGCGCCAACGGCATCATATTAATCCTTTTGCACGTACGGTTACACCGGTGTGATTGGCTGTTTAGCGCTTATGCTAAAACTGGTGCGATTAGAACACGAGATTGGAAAAGTTCTAGCTAATTTTAGCTTTGAGGAAACAGCGATTTAACATTAAAAATATAGCAAATGCTAACTGAAAACTATGAGAAGCTTAATAACACTAATGAAAACATAACGAACCATGTAACATAACGCACGCTACATAGCATGAAAAATAAGTTAACATACTGACATACTGAGGGGAATAGCAATTATGACACAATACAATACAGTTTTATTGTTAAAATACAATACAATACAAAAGCAATACTTAAAAATGTTGCAGATTACTTCTTAAGGTATTGCCATTTGAAACAAAATTCTGCTATGCAATACTAAACAGTAATACTGTTTCTGTAAGTAGATTCATGGTAGCCACATTCTCAGACATCATACTAAAACTTTAGTATTAATCTACTGGCACTCTCAAAAAGGACTGTGTTGTGTGTAAAACACAGACTAAAACTCAACAACCTTTATAACAAGGCACGGGAGGCTGCTGCGCATCATGCCTAACAACACCTTTTGGCTGTTACTATACATTCATCATACCATGGCCTCTCTAGCCTTATTGCTTTATTGCAGTCATACACCTACTTATTTGCAGAAATAAACCCATTATGCATTTCTGCAAATGCATCTTTCTCTGAATCAAAACCAACTATTGAAACATTGGATGTCACGGAATGGGTCGGTTCCCCATTCAATGACAATTTGACTGAGAACAGCCCCTAGTTCCAAACACAAGGCTATTTAATTCATGGGAAGGTACCTGTACGGGCGTTGGAAGTCACCTGGTAAGCTGGTGCTTTTGTTATATCCATTCCAGTGCTAGAAATCTGTGCTTGGGATGTAGTGTCAAATTTTTCTTCTTTTTAATCGAGGACAGGTCCAAAATCCTATGGCAGGGTGGTGTCTGACATCTAGTATTTCCTTTGTGCTAGTCCCATAGGTTATTCTTTTCTTTGTAATACTTTTCACTTCCTTTCTATTCTCCACCATTTGGATATTGAACATGTTATATGAACAGCATCTGCTATACCTGTGACACAGAAGTCACAATGCCTTTATATGGGATTATTGGAGCATTTTCTTAATGCTGATGACAGATAACATTTATTATATAACATAACAATTATCTAATTTCCACGTTTCATGAACCTGACGTTCAGATTTTTCCCAAGATCAAAATACACTTGTTTCTACAATTATTTTGATGAATGAGGCTCAATGACTCCAGCGACTGTTATGTCTTTGTCCAAATGATGAAATTTTTGAGACATTGATTTTATAATATCATCGACACTTTATGTGTATAATATCATCAAGTTAAAACAACAGTTAAGTTCTTGATATGTTTAACAGATACTGTTGAGTATTATTGGTAAGACTATGAAATGACACCATTTCTACATATGACCTCACCTAAAAGGAGTATGCACAGGGATAACAACAACGGGCATTGTGGGACCCCACACGTAATGTGTATTTTTCTAGACTCAGATTCCCCAAGAGTAACAAAACAAATTCTGTCAGTGAGATAATAACCCAACCATCTCATAACTGCCTTAGGTCAACACTGTTATGAAGTACATATAGTAAAATAATATGATCCACTGTGTCAAAGACTGCACTTTAGTCTATTAAAACCTCCAGATCATTTACCACTTTAGCAAGGAACAGTCCCTGTGCTGTGGTGGGGGGTGGAGCTGTACTGTTTCTATAACTATTTATTTTAATTGAAGTTCTACATTACAAAATTATCTTGATATTCCACCCTCCACACTAAGGAGTACTGCATAGTAATGTGAAGATTTGATCTTGTTTACCTTAGTCAGCGTGTCTATTTTGCTGAGCTAGCTGAAAGACTTCAGTGATTCCTTTCAGATGTTTGTGAGGAAAAGTAAACCTACAGACAAATACAAGTCCAGATTTAGGAACTAAAGATTTAGGAACTCGGCTCACTTCAGGGTCCAAGCTGTAGTTTGATTGTCCTTATGACATTTGCAGTATACTCAACATACCAGGCATTCCATGACCACTTGCAAGACAGAGAACAGAGTGATTTATACGGAACCACAAGACCAGACAGAAATTACAAGCATTCTGTCAACAATGTTGTTTTTTGGAACACTGTGCACTTGTAGGGAAAATTTGATTATCATGAATGACAATACCCTTTCACTCAGTGGCAACAGCAGTCTTCAGATGTATGTACATCCTGTTTTCCCAGGGCATAATCCAATTTCCTGTATCATCCATATATCAGTTGACTTGTATGGGGGCAGAGATACATATGTGTAACCTACCCACTCATACACCTACCAAAGTATGATGTAACCAGATGTCAATAATTATTGACTGATGAATATATGCAAATACCTTGAGATATATCTATGATATCTTGATAAACACACAACATTGTAAATAGATATATGATCTAATTATGAATTTTCTGCTTAAAGCTTATATTTTGTAATGCTGTTTGGGAAACTGGCAATGGAAAGTTTTCATAGACCTTAAAAAAAAAAAAAACAAAAAACATTGCAGACTGTTGGTTTACATTTTTCTGTGTTTATAGCTGTAGAGTATTCTTAACATAACACTGAAGATGACTAACCAGCATGCAGATCACTTATTGTCCTCTACGTGGGAGTATAGGTTATAACATAATGCACTCTTGACCCTGACACACTTTGTATACATATTGTTCATGAATTAATGTTTACTGCGCTTGAGTAAAAACATTTAATAAGCAAAGTCATAACAAAATTTGCAAAGAATTCAGTTTATTGGTGTTGATAACATGGAATTAAAAGTTTCTGGCATTTCAAGCATTTCAGATATATAATACAACTTGACTTACTGGCACTACAGCAAGCCTGAAAGAAGTCCCTGTCACCATTCACTTTGTGAACAATGGTCTCCAATAGTATGAAATATGGAACCTCTTTGAAGTTAAACGAGAACTCCAAAGCAAGGTTTTAATTTTTAGTGCAAAAGGTCTAAATAATGTATATTCAAAATGCTTTAAGAAGGGACAGCAAAATATCTATGGATACAAGATAATCTAAAGAACCACTACCATGACTTTTAACATGGTTGACCCCAAGTAGCATGTGGTTTTGTTTAAATACTTAGCATGTTCCCTTTTAAAATTATGCTTATGTGTTTATATTATGCATATGCACAAATATTAAGGGATTAAAATGCACATAATTCAGGCTCAAATTTTTGGCTAAACAAAAGTGATTTTGTTCATAGACAGACAATGGACCACACATAATGATGGATCACTTGGGACTTACTACGTTTTTTTAACTAATATTTAAGTTACAGTAGAAGAGTATAAATGCAAAGGGAGTCTCTTTATTCAATGTATGCATGTAACATGTGTCCTCAGTTTGCTGCTGATAATGCTTGAATCTGGTATGTTATAGCAACATAGCAGGAGCATTTCTTGCCGAAGACATAATATTCCACTCAGTGGGAAGTGCTACCCACAGCTCACAAAGTCACATGTGCTAATCCAGAGCAATCTAGAGGTTTTTTAGTGGGTAAATGGGGTGGCCAGTCCATCCCACAAATGTTCTTACATATTGTGCAGTTCAAGGGTGAGAATAATTTTTTGTGTACATATAAGTATTTCTTTTGAGATCTGTATGAATGCTCTGGATCATTGTCACGCTGGAAAACCAAGTTTTGGCCAAGCCAGAGCTTCTTGGCAGAGGTAATCAGGTTGTTGGCCAAAAGGTCCTTCTACATGTTTGAGAACATGACTCCCTCTGTGTTAACAAGAGCTCCAGACCCTGTTGATTGAGAACAACCCAAAAGCATAACAGACCCCCCCCCAGCCATATTTCACAGTGGGCAGGAGGGTTTTCTCAACATAAGATTCATCTCTTTATCGCAAACACAGATGATGAGAGTCTTCAAAAAGCACAATTTTCATTTCATCTGACCACAAAACATGCCTCCAGTTGTCATTCAAATTTAGTTTAGCAAACTTCAAATCACCCTTTTTTATCATTTTCTCAGAAGAGATATCCTTGCAACCCAACCATGAATGCCAAATTTATGCAGGCAATGTAGAATGGTACTTTCTGACACTTTTGTATACAGATGAGGCCAGTTTGATTTTCATATCTCCAGCTGTTGATGGCAAGATACATTTACGTCCTCTTCCTGACAGGGCTACCACTGTAACAGTATGCTTATGTTATTTTGAAATGAGCACTATAGTGGAGGGTTATCACAATGGCTTCAGAGGCTTGAAGGTTGATGTAGATTTGTTTTACTTGGATTTTATTTCAAAGATGATTTAACTGTGTGATTAAATGCCATGCTCATGTTTTCTGGGAAGAAATTTATAACTACACACACACGCACATACAACATGAATACAGGAAGAACAAACCAAGTTATTTTGTCTGTTTCAAAGCTGCGCAGAAATTACATGGTTACCACATTAATTGATATTGACAAAAAGGTAGAAATATATATATAATATTTGTATATGCATCCAAAGATATGTACCTGTATGTATATTTGTGTGTGTATGTGTGTGGTGTGTATGTCAACGACTGTACTAATTCAACAAGCTACGAGTCTTGTCAAGAAAGGGAAAATATCCATCACACGCATGCTTATAACATGGACATAAATGCATATTACATTTACTTTGTCTTCTTTGTTAAGTTATTGATAGTATTACAAAGCTTTGAAAAGTTTCAGGGTAAATGCATGTTATGCTATGTAGGTTTAACAAGATTAACAGCAGGTGGCAGTAGGATTGCCACTTACTATGGTTCTCATAATGTAAGTACTTTTGTAAGTAAGAACTTTTGACTAGAATTATGACCAAAAACAAAGCAAAAACCAAATACATACAGGGGCAGACAAAATAATGGAAACACCAAATGAAAAAGGACTCATATTTTCAAGGAACTCAATCACAAATAATTACACATGTGCTTCATATTAATGTCAGTACTAATCAACAACTATGTTTCTACTATAAAAGACGATTTAAACCTGACACTTTAATATGTGAATTTTTAAAGCAACATGCAAGATCTAGCTGATTCCAAAGGAGATCAAATAGTTGGTGCCGGAATATCAGGTGCGTCAGTCACAGAAACAGTAAAATTATTTAATGTGTGAAGGGGAACAGTGTCAAAATCATGATGGCATATGCTAAACAAGGTAAACCATACTAGGTAAAGACCAACACAAGCTCACTGACAGATAGATGGACATTTGCCAGGATAGTAGCTAAAACACAAAACAATGGCCACAAATTTTACCAAAGAACTGAATCTACACTTCTGTGATCCAGGTCTCAAGAAAAACTGTACGTCTTGAGCTTTACAGAGCTCATCTTTATTGTAGGAATGCTATTGTGAAAACACTTCTTGCCAAGGTCAATGCATAATATCATAGCACAAAACCTGGACATCTGAGCAGTGTAAGAAAGTAATATGGTCTGATGAGTTGTCTTTTACTGTTTTTCCTACATCCAGATGGGTTTGCTTGGAGAAAGCCAAAGGAAGTCTGTTCCCACGTAACCCTAATTGGCTGTTCCCAGCTGTTAAACATAATGGTCGATCTGTTATGATATGGGCAGCCATCTTGTGGGACTTGTTGGGTCCGATTATTACTCTGCTTGGTAGAATTGTGGCCAGGGAATACCGAGCCA
Organism: Megalops atlanticus; assembly: GCA_019176425.1. Classification (NCBI taxonomy): domain Eukaryota; kingdom Metazoa; phylum Chordata; class Actinopteri; order Elopiformes; family Megalopidae; genus Megalops; species Megalops atlanticus. The sequence goes on along the minus strand of CM032880.1, from coordinate 33,614,892 downwards.
TTCTAGGTGACCTGGTGCACCCTATAGTGCAAACATTGTTTCCTCAAGATGTTCCCATGTTCAAAGACAGTAAAATCCCATACACACTGCTAAATGGGTTCAAAAGTCCTGAGCAGGATGAAGTCAAACACCTTCCATGGCCTCCTCAATCACCTTATCTAAACAATAAAAACTTAATGGAATGTTCTGGAAGAGTTTCACCTCCTTCACTTCTCAAAGAACTGGATGCTTTCCTTCAGAAGAATGGTCCAATATCCCATTAGAATCAGTTTAAAAACTTGTATATCAGCATTCCAAGAAGGATTGAAGCTGCTATGAAATTAAAGGGCAGTCCAAATTCTTTTTAGTTAATAATTATTAATATGTTGTTTGGTGTTTCCATTATTACCCCTATATATAAACATGAATTCAAGTGGGGTCATTTGGTACTCATTTTTACCACTAAAACTAAAAAATAAAAAAATAATAATTGTTAGAAATAAAAAAATGAAACTGTTTAATCCTCTTACACTAAATGACTACACATTTAATACATGACTAAATCACTAGAGCAAAATACTGTTCCGTAGAATGAATTGGCCCCTTAATATGGTCAACACTGATACATCAACAAGGCAAATACTAATAAGCATCTTTATACTTGTGTATGCTTATCCTTCACATCACAGATTAGTACATAAATAGTTCATGTAGTGTCAACAGGACAGTGACATTTCCACTGAAATACTACAAAAAAAGACTATAATTACAACAGCACTGTCCTTACTGTTGAAATGCCCCTTTTTGCTCTCCAGAAGAGCTGGGATGCATCTCTTGCATACCTTCCCTGTATTTTTTTTTATTATTCTTCCAGGACTTTTTACACAACGGAATGGTCATGGTTGTGGCCCCCGCTGAGGACGGTGTGGTTTATGGAGGAGGCAGAACGGTCGGAAACTTCAGCAGTACCGTTGACGTTCTCCTGCCGCTGGCAGCACAGGATCTGTTTGAAGGTGGCGCTCATCTCTTTGTCCCGGTAGGAGTAGATGATAGGGTTCATGGCGGAGTTGAACTCCGCCAGGAGGAGGAAGAACTTCTCAAAATCCAACACGTTGCAGCTGGCGCAGAAAACATCCAACAGGAGCAATACCAAACCAGGGGTCCAGCAAACGATAAAAGCCCCTAGAAGGACAATAAGAAAAAAAATTGAATAATGTAGTTGTAAACTGTATCTGTCTGTGAAAAGGAAATGCACAGCAGAAATTCTCCCTCATACATTTGTTCTTGTTTTAATCTTTTGTTCAGTCAGAAATTATGTCAGAAAATAAAAAAATAATGTAAGCCAAATGTAAGTAAAAAGAAGTGTCAGAATTACACCAGACATGTTTTGTTTCATTCATTTATTAATTTAAAATGGTTGTAGCCAAATATTTGAAATCTTTTACGAAGTCTCTAAAGTCAGAGCACCCCTGGCATCTTGGTCATCACAGAAATTTGATTCTGTACAATTTATTTTAGCAAATGAAATGATATTACACACAGATTTAGATTTAGATTTAGAACTCACCAATTTTTAAATCTCAAAAAAGTGATTGACACAGCAGATCCTAATGTTTACCTGTCTTTTCCTTCTGCTATGATGAAAGCAAGTGAAATGGAAAAGGAGTGAGTGGATGAGATGATTAGACCCCATACTCAATCAGAATACTTACTATTTTCCTGCCACAAATGTGAGATCAATCATGTCTATGGCATGTGAATGGATTTATAACCATGTTTGTGCAGTAACATGTGGCCAGTAGGTAATTTAAAGAAAACAGGATCTGCACAAATGGCCAGAACCAGCAGAGAACTGCACAGAGAAACAATCAGCAGGGCTTGTTTGGAATTTTGTGTGACTGTGACAGCCGGCTTTAAAAGCGCTTCGCTCCAGTTTTATTGGGTGAGAATATGAGAAAGGGGAAAAAACTTATGTGAATGGAGCTATTGCCTAGGTCTGCATAGTTTATGCCAGAATATTATAATTATTAAAATCAGAAAATCAACTTCTATAGTTCAATGCTGTTATATTGATCACCTTAGGCTCATTTTGGGTATCAACGGGACTTTTGGGTACCCTCCCGAACTACTGTAGAATATATTATTTGTCAGAATTTTAAATTTTGGTTCTCCCTTGATATTGCAGGATATTACTTTCAAAAAGTATATTCATTTAGGTTTATGTCTTAAATATCAAGAGAGAAATAAATTTCAGCTTCAGGCTTTATTTTGTAAGACAGAAGACATTTGCAGAAGTGCTGCTTTCTGTTAGTGAATGCAGCTGTCCTCACACGGGTTTACCTCATTTCAAAGCTATGCAGGGTAGTCTCAGGAGTTAGATAAACTCTGACTGCCTATTACCATCACAGCTTCGGAGATGTTTTGCAGTTGTCGGAAAAAGCACAACAAAAACGTTTGTGTTTGCATGACAGTTTTCGGCAAAACCAAGGTTAATTTCCTCAGCGAATCACAGAACAAAGTGTAGCTTGTTTGTCTTGTTATAAACTTTGATTACTTTTTCTCTTGTGCATATTTTGTTGATAAATATAACTGAAAGGAAGGTTCTATTCACTGCTCTTGAATTCTATTAGCAAGCCATGATATACTACATAATTTGGCACACATTACTTCACACAAAGTGAGTAAGCATTTCCAAAACAATGTCCCCTTAATTATTTTCTGTTGCCTGGCCATGTGTTTTCGTCTTACAATCTGAAGAGAATGTGGTTGGAATTTCATTGCACACATGACACCGCACATCCTGTGCCACACAAGCCCAGCTCAAAATAGTTTACATTATTCCAATAACAAAGCACAACAAAACATTTAATGAGTAATGTTTTGTTGCAACAAGGACAAGCTACTTCAGCACTTTAGACAGAAATAATCAAATAATTTTTATACAGTCTTTTCTAAAGTTTTTTTAATAGACTCTTGAGGAAGCCGATGTCAGGTGCCACATTGAACTGATTACACTTTTTTGTTTTCAGATCAATAAATGTGGAAAATCCACCTGCAGTCTTATGTCTTTGGAAATAATATTAAGTGCCACAGAACAGTGCCTGCCAGGCAAACTTTGGTTGTAATCGAATCAGAAAGTCAATTAAACTTTTTTCCACTGAAAGTCATGTACAGCAATACTTTAACCTTCTTTAAGTTACATAATTCAGTATGAATTTATAACCTATTGATTAATACTCTGTTAGCTCATTTCTAACTATTGACTACTTGTTTTACTTATGCTGTGAGTTGTACTTAATAATTGCTAATAGTACATAATTCATTTCCACACACTCTTGTACTTACTCCACCTACTCAACATAAGTGGAAAACTACTCGAGAAAGCATTTTAAAGATTACTGAGGAATGTCTGTTCCTTTCTTCTATGGAAGTGTGCTGTTGATGCAGTTCAGTGGTCCTGATCAGAAAAGCCACTGAATTTCACCTGAGTTTCAAAGAGTATGTTGAACGACAAACAAGGATGATTTAAGAGAAAATATATACCTTTATTTTCACAGGGTAGGCTAACTTCATTAAGGAGACTTAGCTGTAGCTGTTGGGGCCATTCCAGATCTGTTTTCCACTCTAGAAGTTGTCCACCTAATTCTAAGGCAATGTGTGCATTTCCCTTGATATTTTCACATAGTATAGATAGCTGCCACTACCTTATAGTTAAGTGACAAAGATAATCTGTGAGTTTAGACAAGGGAGCCATTGTCCCACCATTCTTGGTAATTTATTACTGATGCTGCATTTATTTGTGATATAGTGTTATAACTTATCTATATACAGGCTCGGTGCCAGGTAAAAATACAGAGGGGTGCAACTGCAATCCACAGGGGTGCACAAAAAGTCACAAGTTCTGTGTAGACATTGGGATATAAGGAGAAAACTGGGGGTGCACTAAGGTCCGCCTGGGGGTGCAATGCAAGTCTCTATAGCTTGTAAAGTAGTACAAATCAGCAAGGTAACTAGCAATCTAGCTAACTTAACATTACTTGTGAAAATTTCAGCAGACTTCGTTCTGATGCCAGCTAACTTGGCTGGTTAACATTACTGTAATTTAGCTAGCTAACAATGTGCTATTAACCAACTCCATCTGTTGTGTAAGTTTAACTTGTATGTGGATCTCATGGGAATCGCACAACTGAAATAAAATCTGTTAACCTTAGTTACCCAAAATTGCTTTAATTGCCATGCATGCTTCTTTAGCTCCACTTAGCCACCTCAGCAACTGCGTGTCATGGCTCTGGCTCAGCTTGCCATTGTTGATATCTAAAAGAATTGTTGTTATGGCAATGAAGCAATGCCCACATTTTCTCCATCCTTCCAGCCAGTTGTTATTATTAACTGAGTCAGTGTG